>VZTG01001540.1:1391210-1723669 GCA_013397845.1 Melanocharis versteri
CACCCATTAGCTTGTCTGGCTTATGGCCAAGTTCTCTTTTAACAAATGAAAAATCTAGCTTTCACTGATTCTTCACAATTTTTTGCAAAAGGATGCTATTCTGATCACCAGTGTACAGGCCTAGTCTTTTGGCTTGGATTTATAATTGGGAATGTGAAACTGAAATGAATAAAAATTAATGAATTGACTTCTAAGAGTAAAATGACCTATTCTTAAAAACTGCTTTTTTCTCCCTCCAATTCTCTTTCCCTACAAGAAAGGAAAGGAAAGGAAAGGAAAGGAAAGGAAAGGAAAGGAAAGGAAAGGAAAGGAAAGGAAAGGAAAGGAAAGGAAAGGAAAGGAAAGGAAAGGAAAAAGAAAAAGAAACGGAAAAAGAAAAGAAAAATGAAAAGAAAAAAGAAAAGAAAAAAGAAAAGAAGGAGATAAACAGTTTTCTGATAGTTGTTCTCACCTAAACTCATCATCCTCTTTCTTTTTTAATCAGCTCCTGCAGTGTGCTTAGGATGGTGCTGATTAGGCAGTGTATTGTGACTTCAGGTTGCAGTTCACTCTGGGCAGATCTTTGGGAAAAGAGGCATTTCTGAAAATGTGAATCTTTACAGCAAGCAGAGACAGGGCAGGGCCACAGAGTTCAGATCCAGACATGCATCACAATGTGAGTGCCGACCTAGTTAAAGCTCACAAAAAGATCTGTCAGCTGGAAAAGCTGCTCTCAGGGTCTGATAAAATGCTCATGAACAACCAAGGGTGCTTTGAACACTGCCAGTGCATCGCTTGCTGCTTTTTAAAATTGAGAAAAATTCGGAATCAGGGTCGCAGATGACCTCTATGAGCACAGAATCAGCACTGGCAGGAATAAGTGGGAAGCACTGCTGTTATATATTACAGCGATTAAATCTTCCTGAAAATTTTAATAATTTTATGTTTACTTTTGCAGGTCATGTGAATACTCAGAAAACCGAGCGCTTGTTAGATGATTTGGCTTTTCAAATTTTCTTTCAGAATATCATCAGAAAAGTGAAAGGATGGTATTCAAAATGTAATTTTCTAATGAGTTAAAGATTGGAAAAAGAAGGCTGAATTTTTATTTCATAATCTATTAAGAACTTTTTGATTTTAAAAAATTGCTTATAAACTAATATTTTCTATATTGATGGGGAAAATCACTTTCTTTTTACTTTTTAAAAGCAATTTTTTTTTAATCAAAGAAAGAAACAAAAAGTTAGAAAGTAAAACACTGTGAAAGCAACAAGAATGATTTTTCTGTTTTCCCGCTAGAAAACTAGAGGAAATAAGAAAAACTAGTTTGACATTTTACATATTACTCTCATTTCTAGGTTTTGGCTTTGTCCTTCCTTATATATACTACACTTTCTGAGATGAAAGAAGTGAAGAAGAACAAACCTTTAAGGTAAAATACCCAACTCCATTAAAAAAAAAAAATTGAAAATAGTGCAAATATTTTTGTAAAAGTTTTGGAAAACTGATAATTTTTATTTAAAATTAGATGCATTAAAGAAAATTAGTTGGATTAGAAAAATATAAATAGCATTTAGCAAGTTTATTATAATTATTTTTTCTTGCTATCTAAAGATATATATATTTGTGAATATGTGTATATTTTTTGTGTATATGTATATATAATAATAGTTTCTATGGTGTGTTTTCCAATTTTGTGTTTGCACATAGAGTCAGAAGGAGGGTAATGAAAAATGAGTTCAGCCTAAATGAGAGATGATTGCAGTTGTAACTCAATCTGGGAACAAAATCAATTACTTAACATTAATTAATGGTTGACTTTTAAGAACCAGTAAGGTCAGCTTTGGTGTAATCTGAAGGATTGCAAATTAATGGTTTTATCCTTTAACCTTTTATCTTGGGACTAACAAGATGGTTGCTCCCAATTACTGAGCCATTCCTGTAGCACTTTTAAAATATTGGGATCACAGTAGCAGGTGTCCACTTCTTTGAGATGTGCTAGTTTTGCTCAGAAAGTGAAAAATTGTGAGTGACTCCAAGAAAGCTCCTCTTCCCTCAACAATAACAAAAGAGCATCATGACTGCTAACATGAATACGTATAGGAATAATTTTCAGTAGAAATGTTCTTACAATTGTTCTTATCTAAGAATGTGGTAGAAGAGATTCTTGTTTTACCAGCCTTAAATGACTCCTTAAATAACATCAGTTAAAAGGTAAGCATGAGGGATGTCTGGATCAAACTATGGTTAAACTTTCCATTTGCAGTTTCAAAGTTAATATATATGTTGAAACTTTATTTTCCTTAATCCCTTAAGGCAATGAAACTACCCATTGCAGATGTGATAGGAAAAAACCCCACATTTCTTGCCTGGGAAAAAGCTTTGAGAGTAACAGAAACTAATAATGAAAAATATTAATTACACCTGTTTCCTGTCCCGAGGAGAATATTTTCTAATGTTTCTGAAGTTTAATTGGACATGTCCCAGACACTGAAGTTTCCCCTTCTGCCCGCAGGGGACTCTTCTATTGTCTAACAGATTTCATTATGAGGATGTTTTACCTGTTCTACACTCCCTTTCTTAATTTCACCCCATTTCTCCTATTAAACGCTATTTCCAGACACATCTGCAAGAAAGTGTTTAGTGTGCAAGAGATTAAACATGAGAAGAGCCATAAATACCAATAACAGACAGTAAAATCTATCCTACCACTTTCTCATTTTCTAAGATGCTTTTAGTCCTAACACTTAATTGCAGCTGACATTTAGACAGACCCCCATTCTTGACCTCAGGCAGGTAGTGAGCAGTCAGATTAACAGTTCATTACCAAATCCTTCATGTTGGCATAAATCCAATAAGATATGCTAAGGAGTTGTTATGAATTCTTAAAACCCCATCTCTCTGGATAATTATGTATCAATGATTGGAACATCATTGCTGGCATGCTCAATAGCTCACAATTATGTCAAAGTAAAACTGTTTAATATTTGTCAACATTTTTCTCTTTCATCTTTTAATTTCTCTTAATTTCTTTTCTCTCTCATAAATATGTGGTGCGATGGAAGCCACATAATTAGTGCTGAAAGCAAGAGTTTAAAATGAAGAGTGTAGTTCTATTATTAACAGAAGCATATGTTTCAAATGGGTAATAACTTGCTGCATATCATTTTATCATGTTTCTTTATGGAACTCAAATCCTAAAAAATGTGACTTGCACATTGTCTTATGAAGACCATTTTTAATTTCTCTTTGCCTCAATATAGTGATTTTCAGAACATATATCATTCTGTCTTACTCTGCAATTAGATTCTGAGGTGTAATTTTTATTTTTGAGTCTATAAAGGAAAGGAGTGTGTATATTAATGTTGACCCTTTTGCTATAAACTAATGCTAATTAGTGATTTTTGGATGTCAGATCTAAGTAATTGTCCTTGATAAAAAAGTAAAATTGTGTGAACTTTCAAAAATTTTTTTTTTCAGTACTTTTAACATATTTTCTCTCTTGAAGATCTGTGAAAAAAGAAAATTCATTTATCCATTCTGATTTATTTCTGTTTAAAGATAGTTCATCCATCATGCTATTAGGAATTTTAGAAAGTACTTCATACATACATTTTACCTTTAGGGAAGCAAATAGAAGTAGATGTTGAATGATCCTTAAACAAACATGCACCATATATGCAATTTGCTCTGTCATGTGAAAGTGGGCTCAGGCAATCAACTTCAAGATTTTTACCCCCCAAGAATGTGGACGCTAAAAGCTTGGTAGCAGAGAGATTTTTCAGTATCTGCCTGTGTCCGTGAGCATTCTCACTTTCTCATGGAGCTAGCTGCAAAACAGCTACTGAGCTTTTGTAAATAATTCTTCTATCTTGCAGCTGTGAGATGTTTTTGGACTTTGTTATTGTAGGACTGAAGGTCTGTTTAGGAAATGTGTGTTTTTAAGATCTAACCAATAGCCCTGGTAGGTAGTCAGCTAAAATCCAATGACTTTCTATAACTTAGACTATAAAACCCTTCTGTATATAAATAAACGCTTTTCTATCTAGTCACTCCTGAGTTCGGTTCTCTCCTTCCTCCCCAGGCCGTGTCCATCATTGCGACACAAGAATTTTAAATAGAAATATAACCTGAATACTAACAATAACAAAATAAATTCCTAGAGAAAGTTATATTTTTTAAATTCAAATTTGTATTATGAAACATGTTTTTCTTAATTTTACAGAAAATTCAAAATATTAATTACCCCTAATATCGCATTTTCTTGCCTCTGCTACCCAGGCCAATTATTCACACAAATTTATTTCAGAAATGTTGTGAGGGATCATCCAGACGTCCAACTATGACAAGATAAAACTAAAAATCACGAGAAGGAAATTTGACCTTGATTTTTCTCAAGGAACATGTGGTAAAAACTTGAAGGAAAATCATAGGAAATAAGAGACCTAGAGAAATTGTATTAGGCTAGTTATTCCCTTTTTAATGTCTGAGCCATAGGTCCTGCTTTAGGCATAATTCCTAGGAAAGCCAGACTACTCTAATATTCATAACTGCCTGCAACAGATGTTGAATGCACTTTTCTCCTCTCCCATTCGTACAGATGGAATGTACATCCTTAAGCTCCAGCATGCTTGCAAAGGGACCAGACAGATCTGTCAGGAGGCTCTCACTAAGAAGCATCACATAAAGCATCTCTTTTCCTGTACAGACAAAGGCGCCAAGAAGTGGAAGGACTTAATCATGTGTGCATGAATCATGAACCATTCTCTAACACAAACATGCTCCTGAATGGGAGTGTGTGCATATCTAAGGTGATAATATTTAAAATAAGGAAGCAGAATTTGAAGGTAAAAGTATCTGTCAGTTTCAGACTAACAGCACATATTTCTACCTTAAAGGTCCTTTATTGTGAAAGAAACATAGAGGTTATAGGTGCATTGCATCTTCAATTCTTTAAATCCTCTAGGCTAGATTTCTCCAAGTAATATGAGACACAGACCTGTGCAGAGAGTCATTCTTGACCCCTATCTCAGTCACCTCTCTAGGGCATCACCTTGGGATGAGATAAAATAGAAGATTTCCATTTTTTTCCACTCTCTGCAAAAAAAAGAATCTGCTGACCACACAAGATTTCAATCACCAACTTTTAGACAAGAGATTGATTCAATGCATTAATGTCTCCGTCCCAGAGAGTCTGGCTTTGGAGCACCTGGGTGTCTGTATCTTCTCCCACCGCATTGCAAATCCCATGTCTCCAGATGTTACATTGAGCCACAAAAGAGTTGATGCACACTTTTCAAATTCTCTTTAATACAGGCTGCTTTATTTATCCTTGCAAAACTTGTTACCAAGTTACAGGTCATACTGTCAGATACACCACACATCAAGGGACAAAGACACTTCCTAAAGCATCAGGTGAAGAACGGGTTGATGGATTGAAGTGGTAAAACTTTGTGGCAAAAAAATAAATCTGCCTGTAAAAGACAAGGTGGTTTGCTAGGTCCCGGGCAAGAACAGATAAGGAATTTTGGAGAAGCTGTGTACTGTCCCAAACCTACCTGTCTTCAGCTTCAGTTGCTGTAACTAGCATGGCAACATGTGCATGGTAACTGCATCTCCCCAAGAAAAGCCCAGGGCAAGAAGAGTTCTCGAGAAACATGACTGCAGCGGAACAGGTATGAGTGTGAACCACGCAGATAACACGCTCCTTCCTTGTGTGAGAGCACACCCTCTGAACAGCCCTGGTGGGAAGAACATGATTTTGGCAGCACTTCAGCTATCTGAAAAACCCTTCTCTGAAGCACTTGGTTTTCTCCAGAGATACGAAAGGTAGGGCAAAAGTGCCTTGAAATCATCTGCTATCTTTGGACTTTGGTGAAAAGATCACATTTAATGGGCTGCTTATATCTACTGTCAGAAATCAAATCCTTAATGATAATTTTAAACAAAAATCACAAGAACACTCTTTGCCAATCTAAATAGCAACTGCTCAGAGAGGAATGGCTGTAGTCTCAAGAATGGATTAAGTACAAAATAGACAATCCTTTACTGATACGAGACAGACAGCCAAAGAGCCATTTACCCACATTGATGCAATAAAATATTTATTTATATATGTGAATGTGCACCAAGTTCAGCTATTAACCTGTAACTGCCAAGTCCACCAGTAAACCATGTCTCTAAGTGCCACATCCACATATCCTTTAGATACCTCAATGTACGGGGATGCCACCACTTACCTGGGCAGCCTGTTCCAATGATTGACAACCCTTTCAGTGAAAACATTTTTCCCAATAGTCAGTCTAAGCCTCCCCTGATGCAACTTGAGGTCATTTCCTTTTGTCCTTTCGCCTGTTGCTTGGGAGAAAACACCAACCCTCACCTGGCAGTGCTGACATGAATGCATTTCTGAACTTTAACAGCCATTTAATTGTAGGGCACCACTAGAAACTGTGAGACAGCTGTACACAGTGGTGTACCCATTCAAACACAGAAAGACATACAAATTATTATGACATGGCTTAAAAAGCTAAACGGAATATATTGGATTAAGATATAAAGTGAGAAAGTGAAATTTAGACCTAGACTGCACAATGGAACAGATATATAGATCAAATAACTAGAATTTGCTACGTATGGCTACTATGTTAATAGTGAATACACACATCAATTTCTTCCTCAGAAAGGGAATGGACAAACTGTATTAAAATTACCAGATCATCTTTTGATCAATTATCACAGAGAACTGCAAACAAATCAAATTCCAAGCAGGTAAATTCTTTTTCCCAAACAGTCATGTTATGCAAATTCTCCTGTGAACCATGGATTACTATCGAGATTCCAGGCAAAAGCTGTTTATGATGTCTACATAACAGAGTGCACTTCAGATGTCAGGATAAAAATCTGCAGCGATAAGATACTGAGTTGGGACTGCCATGCAGGGGCAGATGCCAAGACAATAGCACAAAAGCTGTGCTGACCTGGTTCTCTGTCTGGAATGGAAGACATAGACAACTGAAGTTGTAAATTACACAGCAACCTGAAGATGGGACTACTGTTTGGGAGAAAGGCAGATGTATTCCTGAAAGGCACTACAGTGCAGTTTCTTGCAAAGCAAAACTGACATCAGAAGCTCTGAGGAACTGACAGAAAAAAGAGTATGCAATTTAAGTTGAGGCTTTGTCTGAGGAACAATGCCGGGCATTAGGTCATGAGCAGAAATGGAAGCCATGACTATGTCAACAGGGAGAAGTGCTAAGCTCTGGTGACATATTTAATCAACATGTAGAGGATGATTGCACAGAATTCTATGAAAGTCAGCATCCTGAGGTGAATATATCACATATATGCCTAAGGAGCTTATCAAAAGTCGCTTAATCTCCAAATCTAGGTTTTATTGGAATGTAAAATACTGAGCTAGAACAAAAAACCCAACTGAAACTCTGCGTAGAAAATACCTGTACACTGTTAGCTAGGAGAGATGGCAACATGAGGTTTAAAAACCAATCCTTCTCACTCCTTTCTGCTGTCTCCTTGTATTAAGGACCTTTTCTTCCACACTTATTGTCTAGCACTTTCTCTGTGTTCCCAGACTGCAAGCACTGCACTCACTTTTTTCCTGAAGAGGCTTTGCTCTTTGTGGAAATCCTCCAGCCTGAGTTCATGAGCAGTCCTTGCATCTCCCATCTCTTGCTCTGCACTCACCCAGAGATGATCTGCATGATTGGCACAGCCACCAACACTCTCAAAAATATTCTGGCCAAGCATTCACCCACCTCTGCTGTTTAGTCAAACCCTTGGATGAAGGGAAGCAGTACTCTGTAGGGCAGAAATAAACATACTGACCAGAAGAGCTTCCATCTCTGAATCAGTCATGTGCTGTTCTTTCTAGCTCTACATATTGAGAGAAAGTTTGATACCTCCAGCAGTATCATCTCACATTCCAAAGATGAAATTCCATCAATAAACAAGTGTTACCAACAACGTGAGCCCTTAAATCATTTGAATTGAGCAACCACTTTCCTTTGCACTTTTCACATAAGTGAATGCATCAGTGCAATATCTGTCCAAAAGATTTTGGAAACTCCTTTCTGTCTGTGATATGACACTATTAAATGCTGCATGTTGCTATATACACCACTCAGACTTGTGCTTTGCAGGATTAATTTGTGTTTTTTCTTACCCCTCAGCATTTATCTTCATTCACTGTAGTTACTCTCACAAATGATTTCCTCCTGTGCATATGTGAGTATAGGTGTGAGCAAGTGCACCCCTTTCATATCTCAGTTATCAAAGAGGCCAGTACAGTGTTTTGAAAATTGAAGGCACTGTTAATAGGATGTATATTAATACAGTCTCTTTTATACTCCTGTGTCTTTCACTGTAAAGTTTATTTTATGGTTTACCTCTCTCTTGTTCCAGATACAGCTAACTTCTGAAAATAGGAAATGAGAGATCAGCTGTCAGTATGGAGTCACTAGATTAGCACCCCTAATATTAGTGGAGCAGTAAAATTAATCTGAAATTAGCATCCATGGATGGGATTCAACTGCCTGTATTTTCCACCAAAGCTGTCTAAAAGTTTATTCCAGATTAAGAAAACCTAAAATGTGCCAGTGCCAGCATCATCTTTAGTAACAACAATTTTAAGCATCCATCATTTCACTGGTGTTGTGAGTAACTCATCTTGCTGTTGGGGCAAGATATTCAAGACTCTGGCGTTCTGCTAAAGAAAAGCACCTTAGCCTGGAATGTCATCAAACATTAGGTGACCTACACTCCATGGTCTCTTTTTCCAGGTTTGAAATGTCTGAGATGTCTTTCAGTGTCCTGCAGAGTCAGGACAGTCCTAAGTCCCCTCTAATTCAATGAAAGCCAATGAGTGCTGTCAACACGCAGGGACAAAAGTATTGTCAACTTCAGAAGACCAATCTAAATCTTTAAATAGCCCCCTTCTTTTTCCTGTTGTATAATCAGAGTTCTGTGCAGCTGACATACCTGAAGGATGGAGTGGCATCCAGAGGGACCTGGACAAGCTCAAGAGAAGTGGACTCACGGGAATCTCATGAGATTTAACAAGACCAAGGGTAAGGTGCTGCACCTGGGTCAGGAAAACCGGCAGTATTGGGGAGGGGGAGTTGCGAGGGATCTATTCATCCCCCAGAGGCCAGGCTGGATGGAGCTCTGGACAATCTGATCTAGTGAAAGGTCTCCCTGCCCTTGGCAGAGGGGTTGGAAATAAATGATCTTTAAAGTCCCTTCTAACCCTAAACATTTTATGATTCTATTCTATGATTCTTTGAGTCACTCATTTTGTGTTAATTCTCCCCTTACTGGTGAAGTCATGTTCTTTCTGTTGTGTTCTTTTTTCCTGAAGTCATTCAGTGGTCAAGTCTCCCAATCTGTGCCATTTTCACATAATTCTCCTCTTTCTGAATTTGCTTTGTGGGCACTGCTTCCATATTTGTTGCAGCTCTTATGCCACTGAAATGATTCATCATCACCAGCTGGCCCCGTTTGAAGGAGCAGAGCACCAGAGGGTGAGAGCTAGCTGATCAAATAATGCAATCAAAAATTTTAAATATGCCCAGATTCCTGGATGTCCTAGAGAGTTAAAGGCACTGCACATCCACCCAGGGCTTCCCTGCGCTTGGGATCATAGCTTCATTTCTGAGAATCTCACTCATACAGGACCTGGGTGGCACAGTCAAGCAGAGGGAGTTTGCTTCAGTAAGGAGTAAAGAAAAGGGTGCTGGGTGAAGAGTGATGTGAAATATTTTGTAGAAAGTAATTAACACTATTTGCTGTGTTCAGATTTTTGGGGGGGGTTGTTGGGGTTATTTTGAAGAGAGAGAGAAAAAGGAGATATTCCATATGACATGTTTTCAGTGAGGCAAAACAGAGACTAGGACTTCTAGAAATTCTCAGAAAAGTTGCTGAAAATTAGAAAGGAAATTTTAAATGTACGAGTAAAATTCTATTAATTCCTTGTGTAAAATACTTTTCGGAGTTAAAATCTCTCACTACAATACAGTTTCCCTCAATTGCTTTCCAACCAGGAGTAAATTAAATTGAAATAATTGGGGAAGCACACACAGAATTTTTTTACCCATTTTATCTAGCCCTTTAAATCATATATTTAGCTGAGCAGGCTTGTTGATGCTCTAGAGAGCTGCTCTAAGAAAGTCCTGAACAAGAAGCAAGAAAGCAGATATACTTAACTATCACAGCTCTAATTCCCCTTCAGACAATTCAGAATAAAGACCACATCTGAGGCTGAGAAAACCAATAAAAGGTATTTAGATACTGCATTACCTTATGGATTAGTAAAATGTCTTAATATGGTTATAACTCTGCTAAGCAATGCCTGAAGTACAAAAAAGATAAGAAATATTCAAAGGAAATATATAGCCTCAGCTTCCAATAAAAAAAGATGAAGAAAATTTCTGTAGCTGTGGTGCTTTGATGACTTTCATATTTATTTTCTATCAGGTTGACTCATTTGGTGTTGATTAGGTGTGACTTTCAAAGCATGTGTAGGCAGTGCATTCCAATTTTGTCCACCTGAGTGGATAAAATTGCATCAGAATTACTCTTGCATTAATTATTAAAGGATTGAGTGCAAGTTAATACCATGTGATGCATGTCATCCTAATAAAGAAAAGACATTGAATTTCTGCTTCTTAGGTTTTGTATCTCAAATCAAGCGCTGGATGCTTTCAGCGAGTTGTTCACAATGAGCCAATCACATTTTGTTGTCATATTCATGAATTGCCAATAACAATTGTGCAATTCATGAATATGACAACAAAAAAATCCAGAGAAGAACATTTTGATGTATAAGTATCCTGTGAACATATCAGTTTGCTGAATTCAATTATTTAATTTAAATTATTTAATACTTGTATGCACCAAATGTGGAAAAGGAAGAACATGTGAAGTCATAAAAATGGTATAAAGGTTCATTATTAGATACAATGAAAAGACATTAAAAAATTTAAACTTCCAATAAATGTTAGGAAAATCTTTTTGATAGCAAGACTGTTAAAAAGCCTGCTAGGGAAGTGAAAACTAGATATTAGAGGCATCTAAAACTGAACAAGACACAGGAAGTTGAATTGATTGGCTTAGGTCTGTACTAGAAATATGGAAAACTAGAATATGTCATCAATGGCCAGATTATGCAGTTTATGCAGACACACACCATAAATACTTTCACTTGTGATGCAGGTGTACATTTTCTGGACATGTGAGATTCCTTTGGGATACAATTATCCCAAGCTGCACTGGGAATGAAATAAAGTGTTATGTGGGAAAGTGAGATACTGAAATCCATGCTGAAAATGGGCAGGGGAGTGATAGAGTGGCTTTGTTGGGCACTGAGTGTCCAGTCTGGGTCAACCTATCGCAATAGACCACTTCTATAGGACACATTTGGTGAATATTTCCATTCTTTATCACTACTTCGTTGCATATTATAACCATAAGGCTGTACTGTTCACAGAATATGGTAACACAGAGCAAAAGTTACTGAATACATATCCTTTGCTTTCTTCCTGAATACTATTATAGAATCACAGAATATTACTTCCCTTCTTCTGGTCTCCTTCCTTTTCTTTTTCCTCCACTCTAGACAAGCTGGAGAATGACAATCTCAGTTGCTGAGAGCTTTTAGCAAAAACCAGAGATTTTTCTAGTGTAATGCTGAAAAACTTATCACAAAGAGAAATTTTATTGGCCAGATGTTTGGACAACTATCCTTCCTGATAGACAGTTTGCCAGCATATGAAAATTTAATGGCAAAAACCACATTATTTTTATTTTTGATAACAAAGCATTTCTGCTTTTGGTATTTATCTGGATATAGAATAGCTGCATAGAAACAGAAACTCCCTCTTCCCTTGAATTCTTGTCCACAGTTTCATCAGGCTGAAGAAACAAGCCCCAAAAGTACGTTTGATGGCAAGGGTATATGCAGCATTTTAAATTGAATGCTGCGTAAAATTCAGTGAGGAACCATGGCTCCATGAGTCTGTAAACCTGGAAAAAATAGATTTTTATGTTACCATTGTACTTGAGAATATCTAAATTCCCTTAATCTTCCACTTGTATTATTGCCTCTAGATTTCTGATTCTGCAAAACCCTTTGATTTATTCAAGACTCTGAAAAGGAATAGTGAAAATGGCATATAAACATCACGAAGAACTAGAAAATTTGTAATTATTGTGGATAAAGAAACCAGATAAACAAAGGGATCATAACATCATATTCTGATTATATGTTTAAATAAATCAACAATGCATAAATACAGTGTGAATCACATATGGATAACTCCTTATCCCAAGGGTTGCTTTCTTGGAACATTACATTAATTATTAAAACCGTACTTAGAAATTAGAACCTAAGAGAAAGTTAAACCCTAACAATCTTAACAGAAAAAAAATGCAAATGTTAAACAGTGTTATGGAGTGAAAAATATCAGTGCTGGTGAAATTATAAATTAGTAAGAAAAAGAATTGAAAAGTTAAAAAAATTAAAAATTGAGCCAGATTTATTAGTACCCCCCGATCGTTACTGGTGCTTATGATGTAAATCCTACTGCTAAAAAAACCTGATAAGATTCTGGGAAAGCCAATTTCTATTTGCTTCTAACTAATATCTGCATTAAGGATACTGACTGAAATTAATACACCAAAGCCTGATTATTAGCTTGACTCTTTGAAGAACATGAATCTGTTGAAAATATCAAGAAAAAAAGATAAACAATATTGTAAAGGTAATACGCCACAAATGGGAGAAAAAAAAGTGCTTTCTACTGTGAATGACCTTACTTTTTCTTCTGAGATATACGTACCCACAAAAAACCCAAACAAACCCACAAACCAACCAAAAACTGCAAACCAACACTTATATTTGGAAAAATTATGTGATTTGCCTGCTAGGTAAAGCCATGCTAAGCAACTCAATTCTCCATAGGATCTATCTGTATTAAACAGATAGTTTGAAATAGTTACAGCATCTGAATATGCTTTAGTCTAAAACCAATGGCTTTTTCTTACACTGAGTGGCTGAAAACTCATCCCAGCATCAGAACTGAGATCAAGCTGAGTATTTTGTCCTTTCACATGATTTTTCCAAAGTGGTCATTTGGCACAAAGCACAAAGATGTGGGTGAGCTTTGAGAATGAAATACAGAAGGTGGCAGAGTAGATTAGGGGATGGCTGCAGAGTTGGTACGGGATAGCTGATGATCTGAAGGACATACTCAGAGTGAAATGCTAATAGTAGCACAGGATAGCAAAAGAGGTGAAAGTATCATTCTTTAAAGGAGAAATGAAGAGCAAACTTTCAGTAAATGTAATCAATCATTTGTATTTGCTTGTCAGGGACACTGTCTGCTTCAATTCAGGCCTGTAGGCTTGAGGTGAGGTCATGATCCACAAGCATTCCATTAAGCAGAAGTTTCAGTTTGCTGTTGTCTCAGAAGTTATATCTCACTGTTTCCCCTCCCCTGGTGCAGCTAACCAGCTCAAATATCCCAATGCCATGGTACCCTTTGGAAAGTCATCTAAGGTTGTGGTGGCAGCAAAACCAGCTCACCCTATCCATGGCAGCAGAAACAGAAGCAGCAATGCTTAGGGGAAGGAAAAAATATTTTTATTAAAGGGACTGACAATTTTTGGGTTATAGAATAAAGTACTGTGCAGTCAGAAGTATTGCCTTGTTGATGGCAACAGGTAATGCTGCAAGAGAAAGGGGGGCATCTTGCTCATGAGAAGAGCTACAGGAAGAGAACAAAGCACTTGATACTGGGAGTCTGCAGCATAGCAACACCACTGAATAAAATCCCTTCCATTCATTTACTGACCTGACAACCTCCTAGAGGCTGGCATTTCTTCCCTTGCTGCTTAGCACATTTTCAGTTAATGAAGCCTGTTTCACAACGCTCATTATATTACCTCTGCATAATGTATTGCTATGCTATCTATCCCTTTTGGAGTTTACAGATTCTATTTTCTGCATGATAAACAATACATCTGTATGGGCTTTTTTGAAAGGTGATGTGTTCCAAATTCTCACTATGCTTCCATCCACCCAAGAATTCTCCTTTATTAGCATAAAATCTTTCTGCTGAATTATTTCCCTAACATTCCTTATTTTGCTCCAATGAGACCATCAGTATCTGTTTTCTCTCTTAGTGTGTTTCTTATACAAATGGCTGATGACATCCCTGGTTAGCATTATTTAATAGAGCAAGAAAAATGAGTGTATATAAAAGAATATGATCTAATGTATCCTGCCATTTGAAACAGCTGGCAGTCCTTGCTGGCAAACTCCTAATTCTCTGCTCTAATTCTGCTCTTGGCTCGATACCCTCATTCTCCAGATAAGACTTTCACATGGCGGAGTTCTCATACTGGGAATGATATCCTTACTCTTCACAAAGCAAAATATGGTTTTAAAGCAAAAGTAATGTGCTGAATATAGACAGCAAGTACAGGAGATATAAAAAGCAGCACCTTCAGAGGAAACTACTACAGGTCTGGCTTGCATCTTCGCTGGTGGTAATCAAAGACCTGTGTTTCAATTCAAGCAGGAAAAAAAAAATATCACTTCCAAATACCATTCCAAAGATAGTATGTTAAAACTAGTACTTTTTCTGTGATACCCAAAATTCTACATTTTTTTCCCAGAGCCATAAAATCCAGATCTGATATGGTAGAATTTATTATTAATAAAACAAACCAAACCTTTCTGCTTCCTGTTTTATTTTCACAACATGTAATTTTCTCTTTAGAGAAGGTATTTCTAAGATCAAAACCACACTATATATTCTCCACTAGATACATCCAAAGCCTTTTACCAGATCTTCTACACTACAAAGTTCTCAGATCATTAATTCACAGTTTATTGTAATTAATTTAATGGCATTCAATCTGTTAAGAAAAGCGCAAGACAAAGCTAGGATTTGTGTTTGAGCCTTCGGATGATCTTCTTTACCAACATGAAAATAACTATAAATGTGTTACAAAGAGCTGGACTTCAGACTTTTTTACTGAGAACAGCAGACAAAAGCCTTTTTTCCATACCAGTCACAAGAGAAAGTAATTAGAACTGCATTTCAGTTGTCTTCACATTCTAACCACGAATTAGGAAAAGCTACCAACAGTCTGACATTTCTAAACAAGTAGTTGCACGGAGTGCCAGCTAAATATAAGGAATGCCTGGGATAGGGAGAGAGATGGCAAATACTTATTTTAGGAACAGGTTTATGGGTTCCATATCTAAAAGGAGAGTTCTTTGCGGTCCACTTTGTTCTAATTTGTTGACATGTTTTCATGTAGAAGTAGCAAATGCTGATGTGGACCATGCATGCAAGTGCCAGCAACACAATATTACAGTTTGTACAAAGAGCTGTTGGTGGATGACGGAACTGAGAGAAACAGTTTTTTGTTGTCATCCATAGCACAGCTTCCTTCTGTTTGCTTGCTACACAGAAGTTGAACCATTCAAGTATTTTTTTTTTTTATGAAGCATTATTTGCTGCCACCTCTTATTTCCACACCTTGTTGCTTGAAATAACAAATGGCATTGATAACACCTGAGACTTTTTTTTCAAAATTTTCAGTGCAGAGAATTGTAGAGCAGCTGAAGATTTAATTTGCAGCAGATAAAATTCTGCTGCCTCAATCTTGATTGGTTCATATCTGGGGAAGATTTTTACATCTTGACAAAGTATAAATGGTTTTAAGAAATCATAAGGGTGTTTTTTTACATTCACTTCACAAGTATAAAAATTATCCTAGCTGAAAATCAGAGAAGACCAGAATGGTATAAATTTTAATATTGTTTTCCTTAACCAATTAAAATAATTATCCATATCCATTAATTACCCATATTTGTAGGAAAAAAAATAATCCCATTGCTCACTGTCAGATCTAAGAAGTGCCAGGGAGTGAAAACAGTAGCTTGCAGTCCTTCCAACTGATATCTCAGAGATGCATGGAAGTGATTCATAGGGAAGACATTTAACCATAGGGATAACATATTGTGACTATAATTCAATGTGATTAGAGGAGTGGAAGCGGATCACAGTGTATTTTCTGCTTTCCAGAGAAAGGATTTGTCCAAAAAGAATCCTGATTTTAGAAGTGAAAAGTCCATTAACTGAAGCTTTTGATGACATCACTTTTGATGTATCCCCCCCCGAAATGTTTTGAAATCTTGGCAAAATCCCGTAGCATCTACCCTGAATACATTTCCTCTTGAAAACATTTTTGGTGAATTGGCTTGTTCAAAATGGGGAAATAACTTATTTTCCAGGAATAATGGCCAACCACTGACTCTAGTCTCAGCAGTCAGTGCCAAGCGTTTTTACATTCCTTTGTAAATCAAAAAATCCAGAAAGCAAAAAACACCTTTAACAGATAAGACTGCCATTTTAAGGCAGCAACCAGATGTGACTTTCAGGCTAAGGAGTCTATGAATCCCTGGTGTCAGTTTATCACCTAATGCTTCCATTTGTACAGCACAGTGAAAACTGATGGAGGAAACCAGATCTCCACAACATGCCTACCAGAAAACCAAATGAAATATCACAAGTTACATAATACATGAAAAAAGTGAAACAAATACAGAACCTTCTCTCCTGCACAGACAAAGCAACTAATTTTCTTGGAAAAATGATTATGCTGATCTGCTATTTAGTTTTTCTCTTCTGTACCACTCATTGTTTCCATGTCATCAATCATTGGATTGTACCTTCACGTTGCCAAGATTGCAAGAGATTTAGTTCTTATCTAGACAGTAGGAACGTCAGCTCTCAGCACTCAATGTCATGTGTCAAACAAGATAATGATGATGAGTTTTTAAACCTCTGAGAACTCTGAGAATTTTCATATGTATATACTGACTTCAAAGGATACGTTCATTATTTACTTGTCTTTTAGTCAAACTTCATCACTCCAGCTCCGGACTTTTGAAGCTTCCAGTCAGTAGTTTTCTCCAATGCTGGTTATATTTTCTCTCTCAAATTCATAAAAAATTGAAAATATGTCTACAGTCTGATATAGCAGACAAAATGTATGCCTCATGCACTCAGACTTTGTTCAGCATTTGATTAGCATATCGGGATGAATTTTCCTGTGGATGTCACTGCCACATGAAAAAGCAGAGTAGTCTAGGCACAAACCTTATCGAAGAGAGGCAAACTGAGGCTACAGGATCTCTTCCACGTTTTACATCTGTGAATCTGTCCAACTTTTCCACGTCCCAGTAGAGACTGATGTGTTTCTTATTTACACATCACCATCCAAACCTGAACTAAGTCTACTTTAGTAAATATGTATGAGTACCATCCTCTAGCCCTGAGGGCAACACAGTCTGCTTCCTGCCCAAATAGGTAAAAATATTTCTCCTTCCAGTGGCCTCCAAACTTCCAAAAGGAGACCACCCTGGCCCGTTCTATATCCCATATCAAGCCAAGGTATTATTTGAAAGTCAGTCATCGTTACGAGCTGAAACTCTGCCCAGCAGTTCCACAATATGGAAAACAGCAAGCCAGTAACTAAGCCTGGTCAGCATTACACTACAGTCACAGTCAATACACAGGCTGGCAATGGTGTGAACAGATTATGTATTTGGTAGATAAAAATGCCATTTAGGCTACAACTGGGAAGTTTTCCATATTTGAGAAAATCACATTATGCAGGAAATAATACTCCCTGCAGTCTTAAAACCTGTAACAGTTTTCATTCTTCTATAGTGCTGTTGACAAGTAATTTTTTTTATCATTCTGGATATTATTTTTAGCCATGGTTATACACAGGAGGGATTCTGTCTTCTCCAGTATCTTTTTGGGATTTTTCTAATGGGAACCACCCTTTGAAACATCTTTCATTTTAGTTATGGTCGTGCTCAGCTTAGTCTGGTCCAACAGGCAAACAAATGCTGCTTTCTTTTGAAGAGATGATGGAATTGGTAGCAACCCAACAACAGGGTGTGCCTGCACTGAATATATTCAGGAAAAGGCACAGAAATAGCCTTCAATTAAAAAGTTCACTTAGAAATAAAACACCCTGATTCTCTTTGGATTCCTCTTATGACTGCATGAAAATTGAAGAAATTATTGCAGAAGAACTACTACATCAAAACGAAATAATGAATAGAGTTAAAAGCTATAAACAGCCAATAAAAGAAAAGGGAAACATCAGCAGTTTAGAACACGTAACATTCCTCAGAGGGTTTGTAATGTGGGAAGAAAAAAAAGCATTACAGAACATAAAAATATCCCTAGTTTCTGTGGAAGTGTCTGGGTTTTACATTCAGTGATTTAACTGTAGGTGTAATATTCCATATTGGTATTTATCAAACTGTTGATCCTGCAAGTTTAAGAAGGAAGTAAGTTTGGAAATCCACCCAAAAAATATTATACATTACAATGATGAAGAGGGAGCCTTTTGTACAAATCAGAAGGAAAAATACTGCTCTGTTTGTGTGAGCTGTTGCACTCAGTATGATTTATAAATTTTTGCGTGAAATTCTGAGATGAAAGCTTCCCATATGTCTATCATATTTACTCTGTGTGCATGTACTGCTCTCATACCGTCATTGTGTTCAAATCTTTCATGTGTCAAACCCCAATATATCCATATAGACATGGCCTGCTCATTGCTCAAATTCGTTTACTTTTCCTCTTTTCGTTGCTGAAGCTGTCACAGCTTATTTTAGGATGTTTTCAGATGTTTTCCTTGGTCATCTTAAAATGAAACAATGGGGTTATAAATGCTGATTGTCTCACCAGCTGAAGGAGCAGCCGGGGTCCCTATAAAACCATTCACTTTCTGAGAGACAGACGTGCTGGAAGCTTGTGCATAGCACTGGTAGCCCACATTCCATTAGTGCCATGGCAGTTCCATTCTCATGGCACTGAGCATGCCTACGTCACCTAAAATCATCAGAGAGGGCTCATACATGGTGAGAATCACAGCTGTGCTAATAGTACCCATTCAGCTTAGTGAATAGCTCCCTCAGGCCTCATGCAGCTTAAATTGAATTGATCTTTCTCCTTCAGTGGCAAGATCTAAACCTCTCCTCAAGCAGTACACTTCTTACATTGTTAACAGTTCCTGTCAAGGAAAGTCCATCTCACCCATGGGAAATACGCAGAAGAGAATTATTTTAATAATGTTTTGCTGCTCAGAGTGCTCACATATTCCTCTTTTAAAGGTCCGGAATCAGTACTGCTACTGAGCACGACTTGAGAAGGTGGTGCCAACAACACACACATGAAGAGTTAGATTTGAGGATAAACAGTGAGAAATTGTCAGGCACTGACTCCGTCCTAGTAAGTCTCAAATGGAATTAAATCTTTCAAGACATCCTCTTTCCACAGTGGGCTTCTCCTCAGACAGGTGAAATTAAAAACTAATTAGAAGCAGCAAGTTAGATTCTACCCAAATTCAACCTGCATTTGGAAGTTGAATGAACTGTGAATTTAGAAAACAAAATGCTATAGGATGAGGAGAATAGAGTATTGAAAAAGTCAGACAATTGAGTGATGCAAAATAACAGGTACTGTGCTTGCATGAATTCTGCTAAACCCTTATTCATTAAAGCAAATTAAAATGCCATCGTCATCTTTTCCCAAGTTGTTACACCTGTCACAGAAATGTAAAAATCAATTCCAAACTAATTGGCACTTTGGGGAGAAGAGGCTGGCAGCCAGTTTTCCTACATCAGAGAGCAGAAGGGCATGAGCAACTGTAGGTCAGAGATGGCAAAACTATTTCTTACACAGTGCCTGAGCAGGGCAAAAAGCTTTAAATTTCAATGACAAAGTCTGTCCTTTGAGATGAATCTTGTCTTCATGGCCATAAAATATTTCTCCACTGTGAGCAGAGAATGTGGTTTTCCTCAGTTTAAATGTCAGCAATCCCATCCTTTGCTATGCTTTTTCCTGGCTGCCTTCACTCGTTAAGTTGTTTAAGGGGAGTTGTACTAAATGCACATCTAAAAGGCCCTGCCATAAGCAAATCTGCAACCTGTACATTTGAATAGCTTCCTCTGTGGCAAGAAACACTGAACCAAGGAATCTGGCTGCAGTGACATGAAAGAAAAAGAATATTATATCTTCAGCAGTATTCTCTTAGTGATTGTCTAACTGGCCTTTGTGTTGCATCCAAATGACTTCATCAAATAACCACACACACAATTAAATCCTGAAGAAGCTTAATGAGAAAAACAATCATCAAAGAATGAAAATTTTATTGGAAGAAAACCTGAGAATAATGAACATTTATGTAAAACCTTCAGGATGAAGGTATATAAAGTAATGTAGTTCTATACTGACGTTAATGCAGTTTCATCTCAATCTAATTCAATTACGTAGATGCTAAAGTTAAATCTAAACTCCTGCAAAAATAATCTATGAAGATGGCAAGTAAAGAAGGTGCTTTTCATGGTTCCTGGGTAGGAATAGTTACTATTTTTTTCTCTTTTCACAGAGAAATTAAAAGACCTCTGTAGAAAAGCTGCTAAAAAACTAAAAGCCAATGGAAAAACCACTCAGGGTTAACCTGTGTCTGCTCTCTACAGTGTTTACCTTCCATTTCAAAGGGGATAGAGGTGCACAGGTAATAAGTGCTATGGATAAATCAAACTCTGCAGCTTCAGATTGTCAATTCCATGTTTTGAATTGAAAAAAACCAAGAACCTTAATGCACATATTTATTTTTCTTATAAGCTTCAGCTAGTTTTTAATTTCAGGTTAATTTACCTTGCTTTCCTTAAGCCTCTGACGAGGTTTCAATTATACACTCAATTATGCTGGTTTTTTTCTGTGAAGAGTTGAGTTACTTAGAAGTTTCTCTTTGTAATAAAGATCATAGTTGACTTTATTTCACAGTCTTACCCAGTGCAACTTGAAATATTGATGATTCCAAATAATTCAGTTCCATACCAGACTGTAGCTTCACTCACATTTGAAGGCAAGTGAAAAAGCAGGACAATGTTGAATATTGCCACATGTGACTACAAGAGAACAATCCAGATGAATTCATCTCTCTGACCTAGATGACAGCTACCAGGAAACCACGGCCAGCAACCAGAGTCTGAGGAACAGCTAGACTAGTCAAGGAGGTCTCCAGAAGAGAAAGGCATGATCCTAAAACTTCATTATGATCTCCTCCTAAACCTAATGTGGCGTATTACATCTCCCTGAAATTCCATTTTATTTGAAAAAAAAAAATAAAAAGGATATTTTTTTGTACTTTTGTGGGTATTTAAGTGGGTTTTCCCCTCTATAATTCTTTGTTAGGTTTTTGTAAATCTGAGTGGAAAACTAAAAGCAAGATGACAGTATAGAATTTCCTTTTCTTATCCTCTACTAGAAGCCACTAAACATTAACAAGTGAATATTTCTTTGACCTTACACCGTATGAAATACATTTTTTCATCAGAACAATGAAGCAACACTCTGGCACACAGCTACTGAACTGCATAGTGTTTACTGAAAGTGCGACTATTACTTAGACACTGGCAATAGAGTAAAACAATAAGGAACATTTATGCAGTCTATGAAATGGTTTTATAATGACATTAAAGGAGAATAAATTTTTAAAAAAGCACTACCAGATCTCCATTAGTGTCTCACTGAAAATCCTGAGCAGTTTGTCTCTCTGCCAGGAATTTAGGAACTTGATTGAACGTGCTTGGCTTCATTACAGTGCACCGTTGTTTTTTAACTGTCAGCTGAAACAACATGTGTGTTTACCTGATGAACCAGATATAAGAGATAGATTTTTCTATTAAAGGAGCCTTTTCGGTGAAACAAACTATGCCATGGTTCTAGAACTGAAGATAATGTAAAAGAGTCACTAACACATCTCCATAAAATATACTGCTGTTTCACATAAGGATTATCTAATAGCATAATTATAAACGGTGCTATTTACAACAGTGATAATTACAATTGTCCAACACTTTCCATTTTATACTGAGTAAATAATAAAACAAGACTAAAAGATTTTTTTTTCTTTTTTCCTCTAATTATAACTGCTTTTATTCACATGTTTCCTAGTTTCCCCAGAAGCGGAAAACACTGCTAGCAATTTTAGGATGTTACCCAAACGTACATAAATTTACTCAAATTGATATTGTTATGATATTGCAGCAGTATGCAGTAGCCTGAAAGTCCAAACATGTTTTAAGTTTTGAAACCTCCAATATGACACCTATCTGAGCAACCAGGGAAGTCCTAGCTTCAATTCCATTGCCTATACACAAGCCCAAATATTCCAGGCTGCAGGGTAAACCAAGATCTTTCAAAAGAAAGATGCAGAAGAATCACATCCTCCATGGATATGGCACCATAATAATGCTGACAACTATCACATTTTGCATTGTGGTTCTGGGCTGGAGTCTTCAGGTTGTGTTTATTGGAAGCACAGCAGAGGTGAAAGGATGCTATTTAATTTCTCATGGAGGGGGCAAATGAACTCAGAATTGAGACGTCCGTTTCCTTTTCTGGAAGTACTAGTGTTGCTTCTCCTCATATGTAAAATTACTTCCAATATAAGAAATGGAAGACAGCTGCCAAAATACCAAGGGAATGATGTTATAAGTTTTCTCAGGAACTCTGCTCATGCTCTGAAGCTTGCATTTGGAGAAACTAATTAATATTATCCTTATCTGAAGCATAGACTTTACATACAGGAGGATCAGTCAAACACCATCACTCACCAGAAGGTCGTGTGATTTTATAACTTGAAAATTTGCTTTTAAACTACCAGCCCAGTTTTTCAAGGACTCCTTTGACTCAAAGGATGTTTTCAGCAGAGGTACAAAAGTGCATGAATAGATTCTTTGCAAATGTCTACTGGATAAATTTCCATGCAAAAAGACACCTTTCCCCACAATTGCTATTATAATTGGAGACAATGAATTTAAAAGGCCTTTTCATGTGTGACCAATTGCATTGATCTTTCCCAACACAAAAAACCACGCCCTTTGCAAAAAGCTGTTTCTAAAACTCACAGAAATAGCAGCCAGGTGAGCATTGCCACATGCATTTAAAAGGTTTTGTTGTGGGGGTAGCTATTTTTAGCAAATCTTAATTATTTCATTCTAAAGATTTTATTAAACATTGAAATAAATGGAGCAAACAGTATGAAGAAAATATATAAGTTAAAGAGCGTGCCATTCATATCTGGAAAATGTTGGAGCAATTTTTGGAGAGCTTCTAAGGGAGGAAAGTAAAGAAAAACCAGCTCACAGATCACTGCAGTCTTGGATGAGCTAGGCTTAGTGATCCAGTATCCACTGAGCTCATTACTATCCTTATTTCAATTCTGTGATGGTTTGGAGGAGGTTTATAAACAATTCCAAGATAATTTAGTTTTTAAAAAATAACTCTAGCACTCTGTTTACAGTTCTTTAAAAAAAACATTTTATCTTTGAAAACAAACCAAAAGGTAACTTCAAAATATTGGCAAATGCATTTCATCTAACCAACAAGAATCAAAAGACTGTTTTCAAGAAAAAAAAGATTATTTTTCATAGGCCTCATGGCAAGTTGATGTGTTTTTTAAGCTCACAAATATCAACTGTCCTCTTCAACACTTGGAAGAAACATCTCTTTTCAAACACAGGGTTTGGTTTGTGTTATTGAAATAGCACACTTTGGCCACAGCCTGTGTCAGCTCTCTGAGCAGCACAGATACTGCCTGGGGGATTCCAGGGCAGGTGTCACCACTGCACTGAGATAAGTTCAGTGGCAGGAGTAACTCTTTGAGGAAAAAGTAGAGAGACAAAAATGTATTTGTTTTCTCCATACAGCCAGGCTCAGCATACTTTTAAATAGCTGGTGATTATATATTATGGTTAGTAATTTTCTTTTTCCTCCATGTAGTTTCACACTGTGAGGTGTGAAGAGCTGACCACCATGTCTCTATGCCTGCCCATGCAAGCCTTCAGGAGCTTGTGTGCTGGCTGCTGCTCTGTTCAGAGCTTCTACATGCTGTACAGAAGTACCTGATCTAGGAGTACTGATGCCAAGATGATTTTTGCTTTTTCTTCTATATACCTTTTACACAGTTCTATGCATCCACAAGCATCAGCATGCTTACTAGTAATTCTTTAAGTCTGCTAACTTAGCATAGTTCTAGTGTTCTGTAGGGCCAGGAGACCAAACACCCCAGAAACTGCATAGCCAGGAGACCAAACATTCCACTATCTTGGGGGCCAAGGTCCCCTTCTAGAATATATTCTGTAAACTAGATATTATGCCCACCCGGAGTGGGGAGGATTCCACAGATGGGGAAAATATCACACCATCCACCCAAGCCCCATTATTTGGTACCCTGGTTAGATATGTTAATGTGTAAGGTCTATAAATTGTATATGTGATTTACGGTGGGGGGGCATTGTGCCCCGTTCCACCTTGGTGAAGTGATGCATCCATAGGATCCTATTAAAGATACTGAGGTAAACAACCCCCTCACCCTTTAACCGTGTCTGGCTTTCATTTTCTAAGACCAGGAAAAAGCATCAGTACCTCCATCTGGAGAGGGGTTTAGTGAGACAGATCATCTGAGGCTGACCAGCAGGGTCAAACGCTAACATGAGAGGTCACCATGACTGACCTTTCTCCTTCAGCCTGTATCTTTACTAGGAAACCAAGCAGAGCCAAGCCTTATTCCCTGCTCCTGATGCCAGCTAGTATAGTCCAGCAATATACTCGTTAAACTATGTGAACCACATAAGTCTTCTTAGCAATATCCAAACTGTGATTTGGGAACAGTCTTGGAAAGCTGGAAATTGTGAGAATATTACCCAAGGTAACGTTTCTTCTATGCTGAAGAAAATGCAAAAATTAAATTTAAAGGCATTTGCAATACCATACAGAAGCCAGAGCCCTGGTGCTGTTGAACTCACTGGGAGAGATCTAGACTCTCTGTCCACAGAGGGATGCGTGCTTGAGTTAATATTTTTGTGTCTACTGTGCGTACTAGATATGACTATGAACTTGAGAACAAGATCACATCTGTTAATGGCTGACACTGTAGACACACCATATTAACCCAAAACATACTGTGGGCAAGATCTGTCTATTTATTTTAGTAAGCTTTGTATCAGCACCTCAGAGTGAAACCTGTGTGGAACAATACAATTTTGGGTAAGTGGCTTAAAATAGAAAATACTTTTGTGTATTGAGAGGTCTGGGTAAAAAAGCAGATCTTCCCTTCTTTGTTGCTCCAGGAGAGCCACAGTAAGAGGAAAGAAGGAAAAGAAACAAAGAAAGAAGGAAAAGAAAGAAGGAAAAGAAAGAGAGAAAGAAGGAGAGAAAGAGAGAGAGAGAGAAAGAAGGAGAGAAAGAGAGAAAGAGAGAGAAAGAAAGAGAGAAAGAGAGAGAAAGAAAGAAAGAAAGAAAGAAAGAAAGAAAACTGGATGTCGACCTGTCAGCTTCAAACATGAGAGAAAATTACGTGCTCCAGTGGAGGCACAAAGAGTGGCTCCAGTCACACTGCATGAGCCCTCCTACAGTGTATCTACACCCTGTGTGTACTGTCTTTTTCTTTTTTTCTTTTTTGCTTCTTATCAGAAGAAAGTATATATGATGCTTTTCACTTCCCACCTTCTTGCACCCGAAGTATTCTCTTTTTTTTTGCTCTCAGCAGTGGTTCTGCAACAGAAGAGTAGGACTCCCTCTGGCCTGATTCCTAGATTTCTCGTAGTGCTTGTTGCCTTCTCTGCTCAAGTGTCTGCCATGAATTTAATACTTTCCCCAGATAGTTCATTTGTCCCCACTTTTCAAAAGCATTTCTGGAGAGTGTATCTGTTTTTCTCAAGAATAATTCCTGCATGCTGAAGTCACAAGTACAACAAATGATCCTGTCTTTCAGCTAAGGAATTTAAAAATCCTTCCAAAGTTACATGAAAATATCAGATATCCCTGCTCTGAAATGTGCTTTGGTTGCCCCTCTAGTGCTTGGCCACAGGTGAAGTAAACTAGTCTTATTTTAAGACTTAGTTTGTCTTGGGTCACAGTTTACATGAAATTACCTTATCAGTTGTTCCAATGACTCTGTTATTACTGGCAATCATGTTTTATTCATTTCTCACCTCTCATCTACCTCATGAAATAGTGAAAACAATATTTGTCTTCTTTTTCTTCTTTAATCTCTAGCTATAAGATCTGAATACAGATACAGTTCTGGCTCCCACTTTTTTCCTGATTTTAAAAGGTCTAGGAATTCATCATTCCTACTGCCTGTTCTCTGTGTGCTACCTTTTCCCTTTTCTTCCACTTATTCATGCTCCTTTCTCTGCTGTGGATCTTGAACATCCGACCACCATTTCAGCTTGGAATGTGAGAGGCAACTTCAAAGGGTGAAGAGTCATTCCCATACACTTTCTTATGGATTGAGATTCACTGATTGGGTTCTCTCTTTCTGGATGCCCATGACTCTTGGTAGAGCAGTTTAGTTAGTGAAGGCATTAATAGTGTTCCCCCTCTCTGCTCAGAGAATCTTCTTCATGAAACACAGTTACTATCAAGGCTGCTCTATTTTGCCAGATTTGTCTGAGCTCAAACCGGAGCATCAAAATTCAGAGGGAGAAAAAACACACATGCACAATCAAGTCAAGCTAGAACCCGAAATCCCTGTCAGAGGGGCTTCACTTGCAGCTAGCATGTAATCCAAATTCTTCCTTTCTGCAGCCTCCAATCCTCCTTTCTGTCTAAAAGCAGAAGTGGGATGTGACTGAGGGGTGGGCCCTACTGACCAGAGGCAGCAGTGGGGTTATGCCTCAGACTGCCCCTCACTCGGTGGAGCTACATTGCATTGTTTCACACTGTCCACTGGAAATTATGCACTCTCAGCTCCACAGAAAACAAAGGCCTGTGGGAGGTCGTGGGAAGCCCCATGGAGTTTTCTGTTTTGCTAATCCGGTTGGTGAATCACTCTGACTTTCCTAATCTTACCTTCATTGTGCTGTTTATCCTCAGCTTCAGGCAGCGGATGGGTGTCATCATTTGTGTGCCAGGCTGCCATGCTAACACTGAACACTGGGCATGTTGTTGTACCTTCTGAACAACATGGTTTTAAGGACTAACGCCCTACCCTGCACCAGAACTTGTATATGTCTTGATAATAGGGATTGGCCAGCTTTTCACTGGTGTGTAATACAACACAGCCCACGCAAGTACTGTACATATCACAACCAGAGAACCTTCAGGGAAATCAAAACACGATTAGCAATTAAAATATGCCCAGCCTCATCCTGTATTTTCTCCTTTCTCAGACAAATAGCTGTCATTTAAGGTAAGGTCCTACAGTGGCTTTATCAGTCACAAAAACAGTCCCATAACCTGTGCTCGCTAGCATGCTGATTACAGATCTGATAATTGGGCAGGACTAAAGAACTGGAATGCAGCTATTATTTGCTTATTAAATGTCTCAGAGGAAAAGTTACACACAGACACACAGACAGACACACAGACACACACATACACAATTTAAGTGGCTCATTAATCTGAGGAGATGTTCTCCCTTTGATGGGCTGCACAGCAGTCTGAGCCAGGCAATGCAAAAAAATCTTTTCTTGCCTAAGTAATTTGAGAGAAGATACTTCAAGTGCTCAGTTAAAAATTACTGCATCTCCAGAGTGCCCATAGGGCATAAATACTGTGGATTTTGATGCAAAAACATTGAGAACCCTTTCCTTTTTCCATCAACTAGTAGGGTGTTTCAAATTTCAGTACTGTGCCAGGTCTATGCTTTTCCCTCTATTAGAAGCAGTCCTTGGTGTTGAGACACCTCCCAGATAGATTTCAAAAGTCTTTGGCAAATATCTATATTTTCTGGGCCCACAAACTACAAAACTCATCTCCACGATGCACAACTGACTTCAAAACCCATTTTCTTCATTACTCCCCTCTGCATAAGCTACTGAAAGTCTTAAAGTCAAGGTATGTTCATGAAACAAAACAATACCCTGGAGAATACTCTGTTGTATCTATTCCCCTTGAAATTAAAAACCAGGCAAGTGAAAACCCTCCAGATGCCCTGCCAGTAAAGAATCTGAATAAAATCTGCTTTTCCCATTAGATATCCACTACTCTTAATTATGCCTGTTTTGATTGCAAAGCAGGATGACACAGTAAAATACCCACAGGCAGATTACTTGACTATTTTGATATACTGAATGCCATATCAAACTTAAAACTCCAGCCTATCTTCCCTTCAAATGTCATCAAGAAAACTGCAATACCATAAGGTTTGTCAAAGATATTGACAAGGATTACAGAGCTGTCAACCAACACTGAAATTTGCAGATTTCATATCAGTCTTGCTCTTTTGCTCTGGTTATATTTGTGCCACTGGAAGGATGCAAGGAATGCAAGTGATTACTTTCTCCTGGGTGTTTCTCACACAAAAAAAAATTGCAATGTATAAAACCACAGGTTTCCTGATGCAACCTACAAAGAGTTTTCCAAATCACAGTGTTGCTACAGTTTGAACTCTGCCGTCAGCAACATGGAGTTTTCTAACTCTGACAGTACCCACCATCTGTTCTAGCCATGTACAGGACAAATCAGGTAAGGTTTTTTCCTTTGTGGATGTCATTGGAGAACTGCCCTTTTCAGTTTTCCAAGTCCTGGCTAAACCTAGCCTAGGTATGAAAAATTCTATAAGCAGCTGGGAGAAATCTCATGATCACTAACTCCAGTTCTTGTGGGAGATTTCAACTTAGCAGATGTCTGTGCAAATCACTACACAGCAGAGAGGAAACGGTCCAGAAGGTTCCTGGATTGTGTGAAAGATAACTTCCTGACATAGCTGGAGAGGGAGACAACTTGGGAAGGTGCCCGCTGGGCCTCCTATCTGTGAACAGAGAAGGACTGGTGGGTTAAGTGATGTCTGGAGGTCACCTTGGGCACAGTGGTCATAAAATTCTCAGAGAAATACCGAGGTGGAGGTTGGTCGGTCTCTTCTCCTTTGTAACAAGAGACAGGGTAAGAGGAGAAGGCATCCAGTTGTACCTGGGGAGATTTGGATTGAATATTAGAAAAAAAACTTCACTGCAAGGATTGTCAAGCATTGAAACAGGCTGCCCAGGGAAGTGGTGATGTCGCCATCCCTGGAGGCATTTAAAAGATGTATTGATGTGGCACTCAGGAGCATGGTTCTCTGGTGAACTTGACAGTATTAGGTTAACAGTTGGACTCACTGAGCTTAAGGGTCTTTTTCAACCTGAATGATTGCACAGTTCTATGATTCTAAGAAATTAAGATGATGTATAGGTAGGAAAACACTAAACAAGTGAAGCCACAGTAGTTATTGTTTCCCCCCACATTCAAATGTGTTAGGGAAGGGCAGAAATGACAAGCAAAGCATTAAAATAGTCACAACACCCAGGTGAACACCATCCTGAAGCTTGCTCTTTCCTCTGATCAGTACAGAAATGTGGTGCTTGAATAGGAAAGCGCAGGCACCAAACAATGGACTGTCTCAATTCGAAGTTACGCTGCTTTTCATAGGCATCTTCATAAGCATTTTAGGTCTGATCTCCTCTCCTTCTAGCAGTGATTTCTGCTTTCAATCGTTGCCAAAAGAAGGTTGTGACCAAACAGGTCATCAGGAATAATGTGCTCCATTTCAGTGACGATAATGTAACTTTTAGGGATGTAGTTAACAATTTCTTCATTAAAGCTGCTCTAGCCAGGATGGTGAGCACACTAACACTTACTCAAATAGCTCAGTAAATCTCAGCTACGCTTTTTTAAAAATGTTGTGCATTAACCAATAAGTAATTGCTTTATACAGTTAATCTGTGTATATTTTCCTGTCAGTCTTTTTGCCAGGACAGTTTAAAGATGACTGTGCAAGCCAGTGAAAAGGAGGGGTTGTAAAAGGGCCTCCATGAGTTTGAAATGAGAAGATAAAGTATGTGGTCAAATCCAAGGCCATGAAGGAAGTCCCCTTTTCCATGGAACCTCAGTGAAGTTACTCCAGACCCCAGCCATTGACCTGAAATTACGTATCAGCACCCTTCCTTACCAACACGGGTGGGTTGCCTCACTGTTGCTAAACTTACACCATCTTTTCTTTGCCTTACCTCTAGCTTATTAGGTAGATGATCCAGGCAGGCCTATCACTGACTTCACTAAAAATTGTGATTGTCCACAGCTAAGCATTTTATAAATGCTTTTCAAGCCTTTGTGGGAGACAGAACTTCTTATTCTAACACCTCTATGAAACATGGGGGTTTCTTCCCTTTTAGAGACAAGATCTATTTCAGTATCTACATATTTGACTGTTTTTCTCTCCCACTTACTTTGATAAGTATATTCTCAGTATTTGTACTTTCTGTGAACCCTGTGACTCTTGGCAGCAGCTGTAAATTTCCACATATTGCGTCAACAGCTATGTCAGATGAAGGTAGAGTTTAAGTAATTGTTTTGCTAGCTGAAAGGCTTTAGATGGCAAACAGAAATTATTGTCTTTTATCTGTTGGTAAAAGACGTGTAGAAAAGCAGATCAAGTGTAAGTTTAAAAGAAAAAACAGATTAAGTAACTCAGCAAATAAGGAAGAAGAGATTTGCACATTATTTGCAGTATGCTTATGGCTGAATTAATTTGTCAAGACACGCATTTTAACCATACAGAACCCAAAAATAAATCTAAGTCTTTTCCCTATGCAAATGTAATGAATTATTGGCTCTTAGTTACATTTTAAGCTAAAGGAAAAATCCCTATCTGGATGAAGACTCTAATTGATTGTTCTGACACACAAACTGGAAAAAATATAGCCTTATGGACTTCATAGATTTCCATAAATAATTTATTCTGGCACAGTATTACCATCGTTGCTAAATGTATATAACACTTCTGAGGGGCTGGAGGCAATTCTTATTTATCCTTCAGTAAATGTGATCATGACCTGATGCTGCATTGATAGCCCTCCTCAATCTGCTTATAGCTATTGTTCATTTACAAGAACAATGAACAATTTATAGATGGAAGAAAGGCTTTGTTTGCCTTATGCTGTCAGCTGGACAAAGGAAGATGTTAATGCTGTTTTACAACCAGCGTGATATATTATCTAAACTGCATTTGGTTTCTTTCTTTAATTTGCTAAATGCTTCATAGTTTTCCTCCTTCTGTTCCCACTATTGGGTTTACAGCTGACTACTATTTACCATTGTCACTGCTGATTTTTGATTTCCTTTTCCATAGTTTGCAGCAATAAGGAATTTTTTCTCTGAAAATATGCAAAGTTCTCTGTTTCTGCTTCTGTGGAAATTAGACTGGTGTGGTGGGACAAGCTGAAAACTTTCTGTTTAGTATCATTAATGTTTCTCCAGTATCTTAACATGCAGGGGCGTTATGACTATTAAGATCTTTAACCTTTCCTGTGAAAGCAAAGTACATTCCAGCAACTGGATCACTCACTAAATTTTAGATTTACATCATGAGTTAGTCTGGCTCAAGCCAATATGACTCAAGTATGACCCAAAAGACTGACATTTTTGCACAATATTGCATTTTCCCCCATATTTTCCCTGCCTGCTGAAAACTTATTAGAAGTAAGCTTTTCCAGCACTAACTGGAAAAGTTATTTCAGTTTCTGAAAAAACAACAACAACAAAAAAGTAAGATCCGGAAATCTCCTAACTATGTAGAGAAGTTGAATCTCCTACTGGGAAAACATGTAAGATCTTTTATTTTGGTCCAGATCAACCCACATATGAAGTATCCCAAAACAGTTGGCTATGTATCCATTATGAGGGAAGCTTATACTCTGCTTCCCTTAAGTACTGCTTCGCAGCAGTTGTGGTTCACTGTCTCCAAAGGGATGAGAGCAATGGACCAAATCTGCCATCTTGCACTGTGGAGCTGGCTGATCAGTCTGAATTACGCACCCAAGCACGTTAAACAGTAGCCTGAACAGGCTGACACTCAAAAGGTGCATCCTACTGGCCCTTTGCATGTTTTTTCATATATCAAGATTTCCACTCCTGCTCTTGCCTTTGAAGACAAGAGCCTAATGCCTGCATGACTGTGGATGTTTTGATATGGCAGATAATCAACTGGGAACAAAATAATATCATGTAGCCTGCTGAGCAGTCATTTGATAGCATCTATTTTTATCTATATGAAAGCCAGATGTCCCAACAGCACCTCTTGAATGATGCACACTTTCCTCTCTGGTTTACCACCTTGGAAAATGTGGTGGAGCAGTCACATCATCGCATAAGTCATTCAGCAGCCTTGTCACATAACGTTTGCAACACAGCAGCAGCAGCAGCACGGGTTTTCCACAGGTGTTAAATGCATCTGACAACGCAAGGGACCTCTTGGGTATATTTACTTCTCAACTAAAGAGCCTGCTTAGTTTTGGAATGAGAGACTTGACAACACTCACAACCCTGTGAGTCTCATGCTTTTGGGTGGTGCCCACAAGAAAGCCCAGTTGGCTCCAGGAGCTTGCAAGAGTGCCCTGCTATTTCTACTTTTTGGCCACAAAGGACAGCCACACTGTTTCTGTTGGAAACAGCCGTAGTGGCTGCCAGAGAAACTGCAGTTTTTGCAGTCTGTGATCAGAGGATCCTTTAGGCAGAGTGAAGCTGCCGCCCCATTTCCACAGTGTATTCAATGCATTTCTGCTCTGCCTAGAAGACTGCTGCCATATTTCCAGAAATCCCCTTAGGACCTCAGTGTTATCTGCTTCGCAGGAATACTTGCATGTAGAGGAAAGCCACAGGGGATAGACAACCATACAAATCAAGATTAACACTTCTGTCAACAGACCACCTCCACTGAGTACTCAGGATTTCAGGGCAATCACACAATAACTCAATGTTCACAGAGTAATATCCTGGCAGTTCACCGGCCTTTTCCCGATGCTTCTTATAAAGAGAGTTCAGAGAGAAAACCTGTTCAAAGATTCATTGCTAAAGTTCTGAAATTCCATGTAAATCCCTTTGTGAAAGTTGACTTCACTTCTGGTTCAGATCTCCCATCTAACATGTGAATGTCAACCTCTGGTTGAACCCCATATGTACAGAACATACAGTCCCTGCATATAAGGCTTCGGATGCAGTATCTGTACTGTTTTAGCAGAATTCCCCCCAAATGCCTGTCTTACCTTTTCAACACAAAGAGCTGCTGGCATGCATGCTCTGAGGAGCGTCTGTTTACCAGCTGTGTTCAAAGGGTTTGATAATATGTTATAAAACTCCAGCAGACTGAACAGCAGCTGTTCTCTATCAATTTCATATATTTGGTCCAGAGAAGGGAAACGGTTTTACTAAGAAGAAAAATAGAATAGCCAATTATACCACCCAAAAAATAAAGGTATATTTTTAAATAAGTTTTTTAAAAACCCCATAAAATCCCTTAGGCGCCCAAGGGGGTAGTTGTTTTCTAATTGGATTTATCAATTATAATTTCTGCAAAGAGCAAAATTAAAGGAAGTGTCTTCTTTGAAGCTGGGTATGACAGAGGAATGCAAATCTGAGGGATAGATAACTGAGCACTGTGTGTTCCGTGTTGGTGCCCCACAAAATCCACTCTGTTGACATGATTAATTGGAATTTTGTTTCATAAATTTTAATGTGAGAAACATGGCATTCTAGACAAACAAGAATGCAGGCATATCCTCTGTATAACACTGGCATTTTAAACAGCCTCGGCCTCTCTATTCTGAAAAAAAAAAAAAGGAAGGAAGTGATTACTGCAGGATTTGTACAACTGTGGAGCCCAGCCGATAATGCTGATAATAATAAAACTCCCTCTGTGTAGCTGTGTTCTCACCAGGAGAACTCAAAGAGGTTCTTTGTTTGCTTGTTTGTTTTACAAAAGAGATTTGTACCATTAGTCCCTCTTTCCAGATGGTGAAGTTGAGGCATGGAGGAGTGAAATCTTGCAGAAATGGCTAGGAAAACAATCCAAGTGTTCCAGCCCCCAAGGTCTTATCTCACCACACTACACCGTCTTGTTCTTTCATACAGTAAAAGGGGATGTCCCAGTGGAAAATCTACAGCCTAGCATTTCCTCCTTGTATGGATTAGATACAGCTAAAGAAAAAAAGCTTAATCTAATACAAAATTGTCAAAGATTTTAGCCAGGTAGAATGCTTCTGCTTCAGAGATTTTGGTAACAAAGTATTTGATAACAAATACTTTGATACAACCTGTTAATAAAAAAACCTCAAACCCCAAACCGAAAAAACAAAACCCCAAAAATCCCAGGGAGCAGTATGCCTTTACACAATGCTTTGTTATGCATTGTTCCTGCTGATGAAAACTACATACTCATATCTGAGGCTGCATCCTGCCATTAATGTCAGGTATGGAAAAATATTAAATAAGAAAATGATAGTAAAATAATCTTCTAAATTCACATCTGAAATGAAATGTAAACTTTCCTTGCATGGCTGTGCATTTTTTACAAAAATGTTATATTTTATTGAAATGCCAAGAAAAACCAAAAGTTTCGCTGTATCACCAATTGTCTTACAAAGAATAGTGAAAGCATACATACCTAAAATAAGTCTATCATGATACAGTGACTTGAATCTTTTTAGAAAGGTTTTGCACAATTAAGGAAACTATATACCACTGAAAAGCACTTTCCCTTTAGATCTCATTGTGAGGATATCAACAGAAGTAATTAAAGAAGGACTCAGCAGTTTTTTGAGACAAAGAAATATGTTAGAATGTTGCCAGGATGCTATGAGGAAAGGGAAAATATTGAAGACCTGTGGGATCACTTGCATAATTAATCTACAACACATATATTCTTTGTCCTAGGGACAAAAATACAGAGATGAGGTAATCTGTGTGCTTTAATGCTAAGCAATATATGAAAGCAACTGTGTTGACAGGTGCTTATCCTGTTATATGTGAGACCACCATACTTGTGTTAGTTATGGATATGGGAACAGAATATTTCTAGCATTAAATATTAATAACTACAGAAAGTAGCCATGCTTTCACATAAAGCAATCTGGTCCAGAATGTATGAGCTGAATGGGTCTGATTTGTCACTGCGTGACTCATGACCAACAAAAGACTTAGGATATCTCTCAGATGTAAAATGGTGTGAAAATAACGTGTCACCAAAAGCTGTCATTCTTGGTCAAATTTTCACTTGACCAGTAATGATCACTTTTTCAAGCAGTCAGGAGCTCTAGTTTTACCAGTGCTCACATTGCTGGTACAGGTATAAATAAGCACTCCTCCATCTCAACAGTGGCTGGACCTGACTGATATCTGAAATAAATATAGGTTGACCTTTCCCTATTCTTTTCACATCGAAGAATATAAAGAAAAGATTATTGACTTGAATCATTGTAATCTTTGAACAAAACAAAATGCAACTAAAATCTCATAGATACTTGGGAGAATATTTTTGCCCTCATTGTTTACTTCTGAACAAAAGAATTTGTGTCTGGACTGCTCAATGGATAAGGCATCAAGTTCCTTTAACATCTTTCATCATGTTCCAAGGCAGATCATAACATAGCCTATTAATGAGCTATTAATGTTTACTTATTAGCAAGTGTTAGCTTGTTCATTCCATTACTCTAATAGTTTTGCTCCTAAAGACAAGCTGCAATCAGACTTAAAACGTACTATAAACAAACTAGTCATTGTATAACTTCAAGAAAATATTTTTTCCATTTCTAGAATTTGTTTTGAAGTGACGAGAATGTGGTTGTTCCAACCTGCAAGAGCTGGGTCCTTCAAACCCATGATCTTTGGTAAACAAGTCATACCACGCTAGGTTTCAAAGTGGGCAGAGAGCTGCAACTACATCATAGGGTTTCTTGTTTCCTTGTTTATAACAGATCTACGATTGCCATTGGCTCAGCAATGCTTACAAATGGATCTTGTGCTTTTATTTTGTTGGAAATAAGAACTAGCCATTGGCTTCCTCTCCTCAACATTTGTGTTAGCAAACATCTTAAAGTTTCTTTTTTGACCCAAAAAATTCCAGACACACAAAAGGCAACCTAAAATTTTCCATTGAGTTCCTCAAAATTGAAAGACATAACTGCACATTTGTGAATGGAGGCTAGGGGCTTACAGAAGACCAATTTCTTGCATTGTGTTAATTTAAAGGCTTGAATCAACCTTGTACCCAGTCTATGTTTCCTTGTGATACAATCTATATGCTCCAAGTAAAACTTGAATGCTAAGGGCACTCCTTGTTAGACAGAGCAAAACAGCAAAAAAAAACCACCCCAAAACACCCAGAGTAAAGCTACATAGGAATTAGGAGCAAGAATCTCAGAACTTGTTTCATTGGATGTCTTGGTATTGCTTAAAAAAGTAGGAAAAAGCTGCATGGATCCCTAATATCTCTCTTGCCTTGAACAGATTTTACTCTCCAAACAAAGTTCACAGCACACCTACTATGAGCAATAGATGGATTGGTGCCACCTGCAAGATGGATATGATGCATATAAAGAAGACCATTGATTCAGGCAGGGTCTCATCTCCCCGTGCTGTAAAACTGATGAGAGTACTGGTTCTGTGAGAGACATTAGATAGTAGAGCAGCCAGGCTTATGCTGTTCCTGTTGGGTCACAGTTATTCTGATTCATTTATATGATGCTGAGAAAGCAATTGCAAATGAAGGAAATGCAAAGCATATTTAAAAGCAAAAAACAACAACACACTGTTCCCCGTGCATGGATATCCTCCTATCACTCAGATGCAGTATTTCAACCTGTACCAGTTTGTCAAGCCAGGGAGACCGAAACACCGTGTGCTGAAATCCAATACTATCCTGTAACCTCGGTGTTCAATGCAGGTTAAGCTATTGTGCAACCCTGACCTTTCCGAACAGAAAGCGCTGGATCTGCTTCCTTGTTTGCAGGATGTACGGCCCTGCCCAGCACACAGGGAGCAGAGGGGGAGCAGTACTCGGTGTTAGTCCAGCAGGACTAGGTTCTGTTCAGCCCACCCGGTGGGTTTTGTGTGTGAAGGCGAGAGCTGCTACCCCAGACTTCCTCATCCCACCTCCCTCCATCAGAGTGTGTGGGTCTGTGCTACTATAGTGCTTTCATGGCCAATGCACAGAAGTGGCCCCAGTTTTATCAGCCTTCTACATCATCCTCCGATAAGGAAACCCAACTATAACCCCACTGGCACCATGTGCTTGACCCATCCATGCCTTTTTCTCCCCTCCTCTGCCTCATCACTGTCCCTTTTCCCCCCTTCTCATCCTGTTAGCTTGTGCGCTGCCAAGACAACCCCCAGATAAGGTGCTGACTGCTCATCTGCTGTATCCTTTTCTTTACTCTTTGTTTTCATCTTTGGTTTGGTTTGGCTTGGCTTGGCTTGTAAGGCTTAAAAACAATGAGCTTCTGGAGATCAGCTTGCACAGTCTACCATAACTTGGGATTACTTTTAATTACTCCTTAAATGAAGGTAGCATTCTTTCTTTTTGTCCTATCCCAGTCATCACCAACATCTCAACAAAGGGAGGTAGATAGCATGTGAAGATTATAAGGGCTTCTATTTTTACTTCTTTTTTATCATTCTGTTAAGATACATCACTGCAGATACTGGAGCAATAAAGATGCAGAAATTAGGCCTAAGGCATAACTTTTTTCTGAGGAAAGCTGGGATACGAACATTTAAATATATTCTCCTAAATTTATTGAGCCTTATCCAATTAAAGTCATTGAGAAATTTGAAGAAAACAGCACAGAAAGGAATGATGTAGCCAGACTCGTAAATAATTGGAATGAGCAAGGATAAACCGCTCCTAATTTCATCAGATACTCTAGGGCTATATTAACTATGTTCTGACCAGACTTTAAAAGCCAGCTGATGAACTGAATTATCAAGAAAAAACTCAACAGGCCAGTTAAATAGGACAAAAAGTTACTGTCTGCTTATGTTACGCAGCAAAGCCAGAGCCTTGGAGGATTGATACTGCTATACGAAAGGAGAGGGAGCTGCTATGGCCTCTCATGGCAATGATTCTGAAAACATAGCAAACGAATAAGGTCTGCCTTTTATACCTGAATTCATGATGAACAATAAGGTGTAACTAAACCAGATGATATATTAACAAAGGCAAGACTTATGGCTTGTTGAAGAAAGTTATCATTAACAGACTCATGCTTGAAAATTATTCTGATCTTGGTGACAGCTGATAGCAGAGCACAAGAGAAGATTTCTAATCTATTTGGTTTAATGTGATTCAGTTTATTCTTTAAAAAAAAAAAAAGGTTGTTAACATGGGACATAATTTTTAGTCGCTTGCAAGACAACCTGCTTTCATCTCAGTACCTGTAACTGAGGGTTATGAGTCAGATGCTGATATTTTGCCCTAGGGTCTTATGGTTGGAGTATTTAATTTTGGTGCAGCACTTGATGCATGTGATTAAATGAGTCTGCTATTTATAGGTAATATTGAGACAAGCATGCTGCATTTTTCTGTGCAGAACTAGGAAGCTATGGCATGAGGGACTGCCCGTTGTGGGATAGAGCAAAACACCCTAACTAATTAATGCACCAGAGTTTGAGATAGCAGAACATCCTGTGCATGGTAACTCTTCTCTGTATCACCTACCACCCTTGATTATATTGCATTACGGGAATAGCCCAAAGAGTAGTATTTATCCATTGCTACAGAAGAAAGGGCAGAACCCTTAGTAAAGGGGGGGATGGGGAAAAAGAGGGAAAGGTTAAAGACAATTTTCTAAATCCAGGCTTTTAAGTTAGCTGGTATTGAATCTCTGCATCCTAGATTTCTAAAAGAAATGCCTGCTGACTGAGTACCAGGAATGTTGATTTTCAATAACCTAGCTGTGTAAATTCCAGAACATTTGGGAGATAATATGTCCAGTCATCAGCCAAATAAAAACCTGCAAGAGGAAGGTTTTACTTATAAAAAAATTAAATTGGGGAAAAGAGCTCATATTAATTGATATAAGACTACTGGGAGAATGATAGTTAAATTTGTTATTCCTTTAATTCATCCACATGGTTAGCTTAGTGTAGTAATATCATTAGATTGTTGAGTATTTTCTAATCACAACATTTATGTATTGAAGACAGAAAATAAAATACTGATTAGCTTCTTGAACCATATCAAAATGTGTTCAAGGGCAGCAATGATAACTGAGAGTGTTTGTTTCCAGTGAGAACCTCCAGAAGACAGATTTTGAAATGATGAGGACTTTTCTGATGGTTTTTGTAAAGATGTAACAATTAGCAGAGTGGTAATCAATCAAAAGAAAAGGCACGGAACAAGGGGGATTGCTTGCTAAACAGAATATAAATGCTGCTTGTTTTTTAAAAAGCACAGATAAAAAGATCCACAGAGAAAACCACAATGCAAGTAAACTTTTCAACACAGGAAACAGCTCCTCTGAAAACAACATCAGATCCCTAGGACAGTCAGCTCATCCTCAGCGATCTGTGAAGCGCTGGGTCCAGAAGGAATGGGCCGATTGCTGGCTGCAGTGAAAAGTCCTGGTAGATCCTGCCTCTGAAGTGGAGCAGGACTGGGTATACAGAGACTGCCCGAATGCAGGCAAACTCTCATTGACAGTCCGAGTGACGAGGGAGAGAGGACTCAATCTAGTTTGTTTAAGTCAGACTTTGATACACTTATAAACAGGATACAATAAAAGCTACATTTGATAATTGTAAGGTATCCACTCCATCAACCAGGATGCGTAACAGGGTTCAATGAGTGAAAATAGGAGCTACATTAACACAGACAAGGAATAAGGATATTATCTAAAACTAGAATTCAATTTTAAATGCAAATTGAACTAGAAAAATTACTGTTTTGCTGGCCTAATTTATCAGCTTCATTTCCTTCACTGAAAATATACTTTCTTGGGAACATTTTGTCAAATGTGTCCTTCACACATTTTGCTAACGTAGTCATATTTGTTATAAAACTAATCTTTTAATACTTCTAATCAGCTTAAAAATTTCAGTAAAATGTAAGTGTAGACCAGGCTCGTATTAGCCTTATCAGTCATCAGTTTCTTTTGATAATTTGAGCTCTAGGATGGCCTTGACCCATTATAAAATATTACAACCCATAAAGCCCATGATTACAACATCCAGAAGTTTCTCAAAATGAGTTTTTTTGTGCTCCCACTTAAACCATGCTAAAGACACCAAGATATTTGTTATGATTTCAAGTCTGTTATAATTCTGCATCATTCTTTGAAGCCTCTCCTGGTTTGCAAAACTCCAAGTGAAACATGCAAACCTGAAGACTTCAAACACAGAGGCAGTGTTGCCGGTTCAGAATGTGCCAAAATAGAAATTCTACTGGTAGAATGGAATAATGTCGGACTAAAGCCCAGCTCTGCCAGCAATAAAAACTACAGGGGGAAACATACTAGTTTAAAGATCCTTTGTCACTTTGTCAAATCAAAAGCGATTTAATTCTCCAAATATAAACAGCTTTTAAAGTCTAACTTTCTAGTCATGTCAAAATAATGGGTATTTTATTAGACACCAAATTTGATTAACTTTCAGATTCCAGTTCTCATACAATCTATAACTATGACTATATAATCCTATTTTCGTCATGAACATAACTAAATGTACCCTACCAGATTCTTCCCTCATCCACATTATAATAGAAGAAATTGAAGATTATGCTCTTAAGAAATTGTGGCAGATCCACACCGCAATAACCAAAAACCGAATGTGGATCATTTGGTGTGCTGTGCAGTCTGTAAGAAGTATTGATGCACTAAGTAAATGTTCTGGTGAGCATACCATAGGATGTTAGTTACAGACAATGGATATGCTCCTAAAATATGAATTTAGCTATCAAACTGCAAAAAAATTTTGATGAAGCTCACAGGTCTAGTGAGAGCTGAATAAGCTTTACTGTGAAGACTTTAAAACAGCCCGGAGGCTGAGACAGCTCAAGCTTGTAGTCAGTGAAAAAACAATCACTAAAAAGCTTAACACCCTATAAACTGTTTTTTGTAACGTGATCTCTAAAACATTTATTTAATTTTCTTCTCTTTATTTCCTCTGGATTTTGAATTTAAAAAGATTTTTCAAGCCACCTGTTTAAAGTCAATGCCTTTACTGAAAACTTTAAGTTGAATAGAGATCTAGAAGATCTGTGGTGTGGGTTGGTATTGCTGAATGCAAGGACTGAAGAAAAATGCAGTTAAGTAGGAATTCAGATTGCAAAATGTCGTGTATTACCCTATAAGTTGACTTGACAGATTTGAAAAGGCAATTAACAGGCAAGAAAAGGCTGTGTGTTTACATATGGATTGGAATAGAGAGGGAGGAAACAGGTAAGGATAAAAGGGTACTATTTTTTTTCCAAGAACACGAAAAAGGTCAGGATTAAAAAAAAAGATTTTAAAAAATGAGCATAAGGAGTATATAGCAATCTAGAAAAATAAATACGTTTATGTATGATATGTAAAAGGCAGTATGAAAAAATCAAAAAAGAAAAAATAAGAATAACAAATTATAGAATCACAGATGGCACCAAAAAGGACATTTAGTCCAGTCCCTGTTCATGCAGGTTAGAGCCAGTTGCTCATGGCCATGGCCAGTCAGGTTTTGAATATTCCCATGGTTGGAGACTCTACAACCTCTCTGTGCAACATCTGGGTGCTGTATCTCTCCTCAACAACCTTCACAATAAAAACATATTTTCCTGTATTTAGATATAATTTTTTGTGTTTCAATTTGTGATGATTGCCTCTTGTCCTGCCGCTGGACACCACTGAGGAGAATCTGGCTCTCTCTTCTTTCTCCATCACGTGTTTAGACATCTCCTCTTCCCAAGGTTGAACAGTTCCAGCTCTCTCAGTGTCCCCTTGTATGAGAGATGTCTCAATTCCTTCATCATCTTCACAGTGTTTTACTGAACTTGCTCCAATAGCTCAGTATCTCTCCTGCATTTGGAAGCCCAGAATTGGATCCAAAACTCCTTTGTAAATCCATGTGGACTGCTGACGGTCACCTTCTTGTCTTTCATGTGTCTGGAAATGGTTTCCAGGATTTCTTTCCCTATCTCCTTCTCAGGGTTCAAAGTGAGGCTGACCAGTCAGTATTTTATTGAACCTTCCTTCTTGACCTTCTAAAAGATGAACCTTCCCTGATTGTCATAAATTTTTCAGAAATAATTGGCACTGGTGGCTTAGGACAGGCCACTCAGCTTTCACGGTGTCCCAAGGTTTTACATACGTCCAGTTCCAAGTGTTCCCTAACATGATCTTCTTTCTCCAGGGACCAGTCTTCCTTGCTTCAGACTTTTCCACATGGACGTGCAGTTGCTGAGTGTAAGTTGTATTCAGTACAGACCAAGACAAAAAGCACATCAAATACTTCAGCCTTCTCTGTGTCCTTGTCACCATGTAGCCTGCCCCATCCATTCGCAGGCCCATGTTTCCTCTGATCTTCCTTTTGCTGCTCCCACCTGTTTTTGATTTTTCTTATGGTTAGGTTGAGAGTCCTGAGCAGGAGGAAAGGAGAGGATCTTTAAAAATCCACTAGCTCTCTTGGACTATTCTCCTTTACAGGACCATACCCCATGAGATTCCTCCAAGCAGGTCCTTGAACATGCCAGAAATGTCACTCCTGACATCCAGGATAATGATCCTGATTTTTGTCCTGCTTCCTCCTAACCAAAGGATAAAAAGTGAAGGAGGAAAGAGAAAGGAAGCAGCGGGAAGATGGAATGAAAATTTCTGTCCCTCTCCTTTACTTCTTTTTATACTTCTCCCTTCTTGCTTTTCCTTGCTTCTAATTGTGTCAAACACTTTAGAAACTTAGAATCATTTAGTTTGGAAAAGACCTTTAAGATCATCAAGTCCAACCATTAACCCAACACTGACCATTCCAACGCCAAACCATGTCCCTAAGTGCCACATCCAGGGATGGTGACTGCACCACTTCCCTGGGCATCCTGTTCCAGTGCCTGACCACCCTTTTCATGAATAAATTTTTCCTAATATTCAATCTAAACCTCCACTGGCACAACTGGAGACAATTTCCTCTTTTCCTATTGCTTGTTACTTGGGTGAAAAAAAACGACCCCCATTTGGTTACAGCTTCCTTTCAGGTAGTTTAGAGAGAGTTAAGCCTCCTTTTCTCCAGACTAAACTCCCTGAGCTCCCTCAGCTTCTCCTCATAAGATTCCAGCCCCTTCCCCAGCTCTGTTTCCCTTCTTTGGACACCCTCCATCACCTCAATGTCCTTGTGGTAGTGAGTGGCCCAGAATTAAACACGGGATTCGAGGCGTGGCCTCACCAGACCTGTATACAGGGGTGATCGCTACTCTAGTCCTGCTGGACACATAACTTCTTATAAAAACAATAGGTGCTTTTAATATTTACATTACTTTTAATGAAGCAAACTGAATACTTATAAAGTATGATGCAATTACATAATTTTAGTGAAGTGAAAGTACATGAAAAAACCAATTTGCCAGATGCCTAAATCTATTTTAAAAAATGAAATTCTATCTACATAATTTCCAGTTTTAGAGAAGATTTGAAAATCAATTCATTTGGGTAAAGAAGTTTTATTTGCTTGATGACAACTGAAACATTTTCAGATTAGTTTCTAACAGATACATTGCAATAAAATGTGCATAGCAATGTCAGCTACACCCCTCTTAATCCACGGCTCAAATAAAATGCATTCCACATGAATGCTAGCAAGGCACTGGGAAACTTGCCAAACCAAAACCATAAGGTATTGTACATTTAATTCCTTATAGTGGAAAGTCAGGGAAAACTCTCTTATGTTATTTGAATTGTATTATTTGAAAACTATGCTAATCTTTTGAAAGTTGGGATTGAAATATGGCTTCCATTCGTATGACATCATGAAAAGCAGATGAACCATTTTCCTAGTTTTTAAGGCACATAGTCTGATGACAGGTAAAAAATTTTGTGGAAGACTATAGGAGAGATTATCTGGGGCAAGTTCTCCCCCTTCTACTTCTCCCTCCCCATGTTTCTTTTTACATCCCAATTCACTGCAGACATTTTCTATTTCATTGTTTGTATTCCTGAAAACATGGTTTCCCTTCATGGACATTTGTGCCTTCATCCCATTCTGTGATAGTCAAAGTCTTAAACATCAAGAACTACTCCACAGTAGGCATGGACTAATAAGAAATACAGAAGCTGCAGTAGCATGCAGTGAGTATAACAGATGTCACAAGCAGACTGATCTGGAAGGGAATAGTTCCCTCATTTTTCACTAGACTTTACCAAATTAGTAGAGATAAAATAATCATGGAACTTCTGAAAAATTGCATTTTTAAAATGCAATCAGGTATAATTTCTAAAGTAAATTGTGCCTAGCAGATGCAGCAGCTACTTGGTGAGACTACCACTCTGTTCAGTTTCCCTACCACTTGTTTTAACCAAAATGCTGCCTGATGTCCCAAAATCGCTCAGCCCAGTCATACCTGGAACTTCCAGAGTTTAAGTGCTGTGATGTTCCTGACAAAATCATACTTTTCAGTGAAATCCAGTTTAGCAGGAGCTGTGCTGCTGCTCTGCTCCTTCACAACACTGGCTATAAGATTTATCTGAAGAAGGAATAGTTTTGAATTCTTCCTTTGTATTTGAACAGGGCCGTATCTCGTAGGAAACCATCCAATAAGTATCTTCAACATAAGAAATAGGGATATGATACCTACTCTCACTGCAGCTTCCAGCCGCTTTATGTTTTATATCTCCTTCTCTTATCAGATTTCTCCTCCTTGACCTACTCGCTTTTGAAGACTTAACTGATTAAACTACAGAAGATGTTATTAATCGTGTATTATGCTCATGTCTCCTTGCAGAATCTCCTCCAATACATCAACGCTTGTGTTGAACTTAGGTCACTGGGACAGACCCAGTTTCCACTGCCAGTAGCACTAATATGCCATACAGAGTAGGAGACACCAGTTTGCTTTCTTGGGGATTTCTGAAGCAGGTCGTATCTGTCAACTAGAAGTAACCCCAGGTTCGTGAGGAGTTATGTTCTTTACGATTTAAACAGCCATGGCCCTTTTTTTACATCTGCATTGAGTGGTCTACTCATGCACTCTATGACTATGGGTAAAGCATGAGGCTGGGGGCAATTCTGATCCCTCATTTTACCTCTCTTTCACACCAGCTTGCTAAAATAAGCCCAGATTAGTCATTTCTCAGTGTCCGATTCCTCAAAGTCAGCCACAGTCATGGCTTTAGCCATGGTCGAAGTCAGGAAAGAGTCAAAATTGGTTACAAGTAATGAGAGAACTTTAAAATCGATTTCATTTTCACATTTTTGTTACTGTTGCCAGTAGTGGTGTTAAGAAACATTCCTTGCATAGACTGTGGTGTTACCCAGATAAGACAAGATAAAGACATTCAGTTTTCATATGGCCCATAAATACATGCTTATTTTCATGGTATTCAACTCAGCCATGGGAAAAAATCCTCTTGGTACTGTGAGAAGTCCCCTATATCAAAATAATACTTTTTTTTTTCTCAAATCCATATGGACTTTGGACAATTCTTGTACTTTTTTTTTTGTTTATTACCAGCAGTAACATAACTTTTTTTATATGTGACTTGTTTTCTTCTCTTAGTAGTCAGAGCAATAGAAGAGTGTGCGAGCACTTCTGGCAGGCTCAGAATAATCAGAAGCTGACATTAGGCAACAACATGTGAAGTAGAAACTTAATTGTGTAATTGATCATTCTGCTTAGGAATCTCTAGAAAATTGAGAAAAGCAATCTTTAAAAATTTGGCCACAAATAAGTGTGCAAAGCAATTTATGAAGCTGGACAGGAAGTGAGCCATGCACCTGTATCTTAAAATCCAGAATGCTTTTATTTTTAAGGGAAGATATACAAGTAGGATAAGAGCAATACACATAGGTAATTACCTGTCCACAGGTAACACTGCTGTCGGTTTTGTAAAACACAGATATATCCAAAACAGCAGTCTATGAGAATATGGAAGGCCTTTGCATTTCTTTTAAAACAAGTGGGAAGCCAGATACAAACAGTGTTGCAGAAATGACACCACAGTTTGCAATCGTTAAGCTGTAATTTCTAGCTGTTTTCTTTAATCAGGGACCATGTAGAGCAGATTCAACTATTTATTCTGATACTGCTTTATTTTATGGTACAGACAGCAGAATGTACGCAGGTGCCACAATGCAAATCTCGATAAATTCAAAATTCCTCATTTTTTTATTGTTCTGTAATGAGTAGTTATTATACCATGCTTTTTTAAAAAAATACATATTATTCTCAGGTGTAAGCCTTGATTTTTTTACTGTATTAGTATTACTTGAGTCAAGAAGCAGCTTTTACAGCTGCATTGCACTACTAAGAGAAATATTCTCATCACGCGATCAAGCAATCATTTAAACCATATTAAAAAGCCAAATAAGGTAGGGAAAAAATATAATACCCAAGCCTGATGGAATGCCATTATGCAATTTAATTAGCTTCAAAAAGTCTACATATTCCTGTGCTGTTCAAGTCTTGTTCAATGCTTACAGGAATGCTCATTTTTCATATTAGTCTCTCCAAGTGAGTGATTTTTACATGCTCCATTTCAGAGCTGGCAACTCTGATGATAAAATTTTTCGCTACACTCTTCACCTTTCTCTTGGAATAAGAAACATACAGGATGTGACATGCAAAATGAGTTCAGTCCTGTAAAAATGCTGTAGAGACTCAACACTACTAAGATCAATAGGAATGAATACATGAAACATGATGGAAATCCTCGCTTTTGACAATATTCAGGTCATGGAGTTCACAGAGCAAGAAGATGGATGGAAAACTGTGAGAGAGATCAGTCAAAAATAGATTAAAAAAAGAGCGTTATGGCTGTGAAATATTCTGCAACAAACAGAAAGCTTTGTTACAGGGTTGTGAAACTACACCTGACAGAAGTGCTACCAGCTTTACCGAGGTATGAAGAGAAAAGATGTTTTGACAGCAGTGTTCTCTGGTTGCTGAATGATTTACTATCCAGGAAACATTAGTCAAGTAATAGTTGAGCTGAAGTATTTTAGATCATCTCAGAGGCAGAACAGCTCCATTTGACACAAGCTCTTACGCAGTGCCATTTGCAAGCATTTTGGGAACACCGCAGGTTTATGGGGAGGAAGATTTCCTTGCCAAGAAGGATTTACTCAACACACACCTAACCCTCATACGTCAGTGACTGCCTTGCACTGATCTCCTGAATGTCTTTCACAATCTATTTGAAATGCTACTACCTGTTATTCTATTTCGAAATGCAACCTGATAAAGACAAAGTTTCACATAAATCATGTACGTCATTTTGGTTTACCGTAAGGTTAAGAGGGAAGAAGAAGATGTTTCACTGTCCTTAAAGAGATGTTGATATCTGAAAAGCTGAAGCTTTGAAGCTGTCCCCTGGTTCTAAAAGCCTTTTCCCACAGGCATCTTGCACAATGTTGCTACTTAGCTCAGTATCCTTCCTGGAAAATGGTGTTTGACCAGCAAACAGGATACAAAAAGCCAAATAGTTTCTCCTGTTGGCCAGAGCCGGCCACAAATAGCTGTCTCCACACACCAGAATGGCTGGAAGCCTGGAGCAGGCAGCCTGGACAGGGATACACTCGCCTCAAGGGCTTATAACTGCGGTGCTCAAGGAGCTGCCCCTGCCTGTGGATGGGGGCAGGAAGGAGAGAGAAATGGGGTAAACTGGACCCTCAGGAGCCAACAAGACCTACTCAGAGGCAGAAATTGGCCTTTCTCAACCAGCCTCCTGAAAGTGGACCCTTCTGGTGGCAGGTGCACCTTGGCTTTGAAAATGATCAAGATAAATTGCATCATTAAAAAAACAAAACAAAACAAAACAAAACAAACAAAGAGAGAGAGAGAGTGAGGAACAGTTTAGACCTTTTCATTGGCAAATACAATCACCTAAATCAAGTATTAGAAAACCAAAAATGTATGGATGAAAAATTAGCCTATCAATGCAGATCTGTTGTTTTATTAAGCCAAAATAAGGAAGCTACCTAAAAAAGTATCTGTGGGATTGGAAATAAAAATGAAGGACGAGACAGGAAGCAAAACCCCGGATTAAAAATACTATAGTCCTGATCAGAAGTGCCTATGAATTGCATGTATTGTCTGGAAATGCTGTGACCTTACCAGTTACTTCATATCTCTAATTTTATCTTCTTTATTGTCCCCACAGAATGTTATTACATGGGTTGCCTTTCCACGATAGAGGCCTCTGATGCAGTGCATACCATCAATATTCATATTTTTCATTAAGGGATACAATGGGCAAGAGAAATAAGATGGTAAAAAGAAGAAACTCCGTCTTTTTTCTCACAGGACATTGTTACTGGTAAATGTTAACAGGGAAACATTTCAGGCAGAACTTTGGGCAAACTGATGGAAGGAAAATCCATTAGGGCTAATAAATGTAAAACTTCATACTCTTGGCTTAGAAATCTCGCAGATTGTAGATGACAGAAATATGCTCTCCTGGTAATTTTTCACAGGTTTCAGCGATTGATCTTTGTGAGGGAAAGATGGTGAATTGACAGGTTTCCCCAGGCCAGGTATTGGAGGTTAGGTAGTCCTTTTTCACGATTTGACATAGATATCCATGTGTTCCCATGTATGGTCATGGTTTGAGTGTTAAGTTCAAACACCTGCAAAATTGAAAGGCAGTCTCTCAAAAAGTCACTGACAGAAGCCCAGCACCTTGTTTTTGGAGGAGATGCAGGCAGGCTATTATAATAGAAAGGAGATTATATGGAGGTGAGAAACCTCAGCTGTGAAGCAGAGTACTTTCATGGATCCTGCTTGTTGGGCTGCTCTAAAAGAGTCATGTAGGTGTTTTGTACACATAAGTAAAGTATTTGGTGAATGTGGGCATTTGTCAAAGAAGCAACTTGTTTATGGAGAAATAAAGTGGGGCAATACTCTACTCATCCTCAGGTCAAAGATTTTCTTCATTTTATAGGAGAGTTACTCTTAACTTTGTATAAGCGCTTTGATTTTTTAAATCAAAAACTTTAAAATTTTTGACTTCAGCTTGCTTCAAAATGCAGCTAGCAAGTGTCCAACATTATTTTTAAAAGTTCCTTACCACTATGCCCCAATTGTATAATCTACTAATTTTCAGAAATGCGCTAAAACCTGCAAGTGTAACTTCGTGTAACTCTCATCCCAGAGGATAGCAGTTATTGAGGTACCTAAATTTAGGGGAATATTTCAGTCATGTGTTTTAGCAGAGAAGAATGGCATTTGAGCTGGTTGAATTTTTGTTTTAAAGGCTAACAAAAAAAAAAGTCCCCTAAGCTATGGGGACCTAGTTTGCAAATTTCCTTCAGATTTTTCCAGTTTTTCTGCTTTTTCCCTATCATTTTATTGTTTTATGACCTTTTCTTTGCTATAAAATAAAATAGAATAAATAATGTCAGGTATTAGTTTCTTTCATTGCCCATTCCAAAACAATAACTTTTCATTTCCTTCATTTTTTCCTTTGCTCTTCTAACTTTTTTAAGGATTAACAAGGGAAAAAGGGGAAAGAAAAAGTGGAAAAAAGTTGAGTGTTTCCATTTTATTGTGCTCAGCTGGTAAAATAGTAGTTGTAGGCACGACTTTAATATTTCATTTTTGAAACTAAGACCGAAAGTCTAAATATTTAAACTTTTCACAGAACAATTTTCTGATCCAGAATATTTCACTTCATTGTTTCATGATGATAAACCCCTTCGAGGCTCTTCTTCGTGTGCACTGTCGTGTGAATACGATTTGCATTGAGGATGATTCAATCCATTTTAATGCTCCTCTCACACTGCGCCTCCAGGCAAAGGCAGCTCTGATGCATCCTACTGCTTTGTGGATGTGGAGCAGGGCTGCGAGGAGGTACATTCCTCTCCTTGGGCGCGGGGCCCTGGCTGGGCTTTGTCTCCAAAGAGGGAGCTTGGCAGTGCTGTTCCCATGATGTTCCTTAGGGGTAAAGTCAGAACCAAGACAGCTGAGAGGAGCAACGTGCTGCAAGTCAGCTGGAGACTGGAGTAGAAAACACCTGGATTACTGCTCTTCTGAGCTTGTGGGTAGCTCCAGTGAAGAAACGGGAGCTGAGGTTCCCAAGCTGTGTTTGTGGGTGCATAAGGAGAGGAAAGGTAATGGAATCTGAGGAAGAAAAAACTGGTATTCCTGAAAAAAAATCCCAAAAGTGAATGCAACATTCTTTGTCATGGAATCACTGACATATAAAACTATCTGATGTTTCTTGCGATCAGCTTTGGTCACTAGCATTTCTGCCTTCAGGTCCCAGGTCGGGTATCAAAGCTGATCATTCCCTGCTTCCCCTTGAGCTCATCTCCACGCGCTCACTCGGACAGCGAGTGCCCTCAGAGCCATGTCACACTTCTGGGTGTCAGGCAGTCAGATAAGGATCAAATCCATTTTGGGTTGGATCAATTTCTTTTGTCCTGATGGAAATATTTTCACCTATTTTGGGTTTGTAAGTGCATTTGAATAGCAATATTGGAATTTTTTCATTAAAATTTCAGACAGAAATATCTCTATTGTTTTTTGACAATTAATTAACTTCTTGGAGGTGGTAAACTTTTGTGGTTAGTTTTTTTTTTTTTTTTTTTTTTAAATCGTCCTTTTTTTAAGTCCACTGATATTTGTATATAGTTTCAGTAAAACAGTACTTTTAAATTGAATGCAGCAACAGCTTATTTGTTTGTAAACATTTCTGAGTTTAAAAAGGTCTGTAAGTGACATAACAACAGAGATAGACAGGGTATTTGCAAATTTTTTGGAGAAAAATATTTAGTGAAACCTCAGACTATAAAAATATGTGGGCCTTATCTGAGACTGCCCATGTACTGCTGAGTACTTTTTCTTATATTCAATTTTGTGTTGAAATTTTCATTTTTCCTTGAAAATTTGTTTAAAGAGTTCATCTGAATAATGACTTTTCCTTCAATATGGAAAGGTATGTTACTTTTTTGATGGAAGCCTAAACTTGACTAAATTTATTTTCCTCTTAAATGGGTGATTTTGTGAAGTAGAGTGGCTGAAGAAGGGAAGTCTGGAATCCCATTCACTCCAGACAGTCCACAGACTGATTAAATGTGGGAAGGTCTGACATAACACTGAGCCTTCATAAATGCTGTCTATGCACTTTCCTGCGGCCTCATTGCTCCTTTGCATTAGTTTCTACTTCGTTCTAATAATTCTAATAATTCATAAGTACTGGACCATAGACCATAAAGTGAAAAGTATCTGCCCCTTATTTTCTGTTTTTGCTTAGGTATATTTGGACTTAGGAGTGTTTGGGAAACCTCAGTGTATTGAGTATTAAAGAAAAAACCTGAAAATTTTGGATAAGAAAGTGTGTTTCCCTTATATATTACACTGTGAGAAATTAGATCCCAGCAACCTGGGTGCAAGTTGTTGTCTGAAACATAAGGAGCAGCATATGACCCTTTGAAGAGTCCAACACTGGGACAACAGATCTAGTTACTTTGAGAGGGAAGCCAATGCTTTTGCATAAAATTCTAGCTGGAGCAATACCCCTCCATAGCAAATCCATTTACAAGCGCTGAGTGCAAGGCATGACCTGCTCTACAAACTAGGACAGTCTCAAGGCCTCTCCACTAGTCTGATTATTTTTGATAATGGAAAACAATCTTCTCCTCAGCTATGAAAAATATTTTTGTGTTTGCAAATCTTGTTTTGTAGGACTGCCTTTCATTGGCTAGCTACACTAGCCATGAAGTTTTGAGTTTAAACAAAAATAAATAGTCTGGCTGAATCTTTTAAAATATCTGAGTGTTAACGTAACTGGATGATTCATAATTATCAGCTTCATCTGCAATATTTTTTTCTTTTACTTTTGCCTTCAATGAGTCATGGGTATGTCTGGATTGCTCTTCAACCATGAAGGAGTGAAATGTACTCCTAATGGACAACACAAGGGTCACACATACCACGTACATCCCCAAAAATAGAGCTCTCAGTCCTGTTGCTATGAAATTTTAGTCCTTCCAGCAGCTTGCTTGTGCCAATCAGCCTTTTGCTCAGTGAATAGTTCCATTCACCTCATCAGGGAGGTACGAGTGGCACAGGGAGCTGCTCGTCATGACGGCACCAGGATGTGGTCCTCTGACAGGGATGGCGCTGTGCTCACAGGGTACTCTGTAGCCTCCTTAAGCTGATTTCCCTTACAGTTTCTTCTGGATCCTTGCAAAAGCTCCCTTGTATATTCATAGTTGAACGTGTCTTCATTCATTACTGCAAGGTCTTTTCTTCCAAAGAGAAGATTTTGAACTGGAAATTATAAGGCTCTCAAATTCCACAGCCATGGCATCATTTTGAGCTTTAACTGTGGCTTGCGTAACTCCTCATGTTTGCTGTTTGCCAGCCTCAAGTGTAGGGAGTTCAACAAGATTCCTTCTCTGAACTGTATTACACTGTTTCCATTAGGAAAAACAAATTTCAGGGCCACAGAGATGTTATGACTCAGTTCATATCCTTAGGATCTTTATTTCACATAGCAAACACTTCCCAGTCTGATGTCTGAAAATCCTCTCTAATTAGTGCTCCTTCACAAACTAAGAGGAAAACTATTGTTACAGTGTGGTTGTCTCATTTCATACACTTTTATTGATGCTATGCGGATGATCTGTAACCTTGTGTGCTTTTGAAAAGCAAGAAATATTCCTTTGTTACTACTAACAGGCATAGCTTTCAGGGTAATGAGTACTTTGATGTCATGGAAGTCAATGCACACGAGCTTGAAAGAAAAAGCCATTCTCATTTGGGGAGAGTTGGGTGCATGGGCTGATTTAATGTTTCTGTTACAGACGCTGCAAAGCAGCCTCAAGCACAAGGTCTTATTACACGGGTGGATCTGCAAGACAGTACGTGTAGTTCCCATCTCACACTCCCTGACCAAGGAGGTGGGTGGCAGGTGGACGTGGAGACACTGTGAAGACAGAGATCCAGATATATTCATTAACAGCTTTTGAAAAGAGATAGCAAAGAGCATCCATTCTGCACCTTTTCTTCGATGCTTTAAGTGAATGCTTTTCTCAGTGCTGTATAAGAGAGAGAGAGAGAGCAGCATGCAGGGCCACTGAATCAGCTCACAGTGAGGATAGTTAGCATCACACAAACAGCATCAGGAGGTGGTTATTCAGGGCGGCTGCTAAAAGAGCAGTAGAAGAAGCTGGCACCCCTGGCAGGGAAGAATGAATGCCTGTTTGTATCCTAAAGCAGCTGTCAGACAGGAAAGTAAACAGTATGTTGTAAGCTTGTCTTGTTTCATTTTTACAGCTACATAATGACAATAAAAAAGAAATTATGTCATCTTTAAAAATATGCAAAAATAAGGAGAACAGAGCATCCAAATGTTTCTTAGAAGTAGTGCAACTCGGACATGTGGTTTGCAATTATTTATTCAAGTCTGTAGTGAGTGCTTAGAGTCTGTTGGTATTGTTTGGTATCTAGTACAGAAGGATCCTACAAACTCAGTATTAAGAAACCCAGCTGTGTTTATTTCTCATGTTTCTTATAGCTGTAATCTCAAATACATACCATGGAGTACTGCTTTACATGGACTCTATTAATCTGATATGATATTTGTGCCGCCATAAACAAAGCTGGACAAAACCACCCTCCAGAAATGATCACTGATTTCTGTGTAGGTGAACACGCACATATTGAAACTTGCAGGTCTCCCATCTAAAACAACATGAGAAATCCTGTGCCAGCGGCTCACGCAGAAACGAAGAGGGGCCTCAAAATATGATTTGGTGAATGGCATGCTAACATGAAAAATTTCTGTTTGTTGAAGCCCTCAGGTCTCTGAAGTGTCTGGAAACAGGACGCCAGCAAATTCTTTTCTAGGGATTTCTCTCTGAAAGCCTGGTTTCAGGAAGATCAGCGAGTATTTTGCTGTTGCCCACTATTAGGTCAGTGCATTATTCCTGGCAGAATGGACACAGCTCAAGAGATCCTTTCTGCATCCTGATCACCTCAGCAAGAGCATACCCAGACATTCTCTGAATTTCTTGAAACCCCCCATGCACAAGAATCTTACAGCCTGCAGAGTCACCTGGCACTCGGGCCACCGACTTCGCCAGCCCTTCCATGCCCCTAGGAGGGAAATGGGGTCACAGCTGCTGGCTGCTGTCATCCCTGGCAAGGGTGAGTGATGTAGCTGGAGGAAAAAGAGTCAAACCCTTCAGGGTACATCTCAGACCGTGTGCTTAAAGGACTCATTTCCCTTACTCTTGGATTCCAGCCTAAGGACAGCCAGAGCGGCAGTCCTGGGGTGCTCCAGCCGGCAAGGAATTTAAGCAAGCAGCTGTTTTGGCTTTCAGCCTAGAATGAGGCTGTTTCACAGAACACAGACGATGAAATCCACGAGTAATAGATTCTCATTTCAGTCAAACCTTAGTTCCAGTTAAACCTTAGTTCCAGTCAAACCTTAGCTTCAAATCAGTGTCCTCCTCACTTTGCAGGTTCCTTGAGAGGATACCTCAGTGGTCAACCTTAGCAGCAGTGGAATTGGAGCTTACTGAGCTGCTTAAAAGAAAGGAAAATTGTTTTGATTTTAGACAGTGAAGTCTGTTAGATCTGTTATTTTGATACATCCAGATTACCAGTTCATTAATGAGTTGAAACAGCTGTGTACAAGCAATCCTTCTGATTTCATGAAGTGCTGTGCTTGTGCTGCCACTGAATAGATGTATGCCTCCTAGATGGAGCCAGAGACATTACCACTGGTGCATAACATGGTCTTACAGCACAGTGAAAGTATATTTTCCAAATATGAGCATGTAACACATTTAACTCATTTCTCAAGATCAAATATCTCAACCTTTAGATAGTGAAAAAGTAGCAATATTTATTCCCTGTAGATACCTATCTACCAAGATGGTTCATCCCGGTGTATTTTGGAGTAGTCATTTCTTAATGAAATATTGCATTACCACAGAAATTTTCTTGTAGTTGCGTCTGTAAGTTATGGGTTTTAGCTTTGCAGTCATGCTAAGTGGTGTTATAAATCACATCAAGCAGCAGACAGCCCTGTGAAAAGATATATCAACTGTATTACATGCAGACTTAAACAATCTTCAAAAAAATACAGCACAATATCCTCATTACACAAAAATGAATTACAGACTTCCACAGGGTCACAATTTAAATTCTTGCTTTCTTTTGCTTCGAAATGAACTTACCGAATGTTTTCTTGCTTAAAAAATGCCTTATTTTATTATTTTTAAAATTTGAATATATGAGTATGTATCTGCATGTGTACATAATCATAATTTTATCTCTTCTTGACAGCTTTTTTCATATCTCCAAAGGAAGTCAAAATTGATTTACCTTCCATAAAAACATCCTTGTTCTAACTTTGCTCATTGACATTGAGTGGGCTTATGACAACAACTTAAAGTATTTAAAATAGCTTAAAGATCCATTTCCATTTCTTTAAATTTTGTGGTTCTTTCATTTCACAAGTAGTCCAAAACAATTCAGCAACTTAGTGAAGAATTTAGTATTCATTGAAGGAATCGCAAAACAATTAAAATAGTGGTAATTCAGCAAACAGATGTCTCTGAGACGTATACAAGGAACATTTAAAGTCTTTTGTTTTCCCTTTCCAGTTCTGATTTGTTAGAAAAAGATTTAATTTCAAAGTAATTATTCAGAGAACTCTCATATCTGTGATGCTTCTGAAATCAATTCTCTGTTCAGGTTCTCCCACAATAGGAAGAATGTTTACTAATGCTTTGAAAATTAACCTGACTTCTTGACTTTCATCCTTTTTTTTAACTGCTGTTCATTTTTCTACAAGTGTGTCAGTTACTGTTTTCTCTTAAGAAATGACTATAGACAGTACCATTACTCTTATAAATATCCTCATCAACACATAAACAACCATGCCTAATTCACTGTTTGCTTAGTTCCACAATGAAAGCATGGGAATTAATTAATATAATTTCTTGTAGAGAAGTGATTGCTTTTTTTTCTTTTTTAGGTCTTAACAATTTTTAATCAAGGGGAAGACTCCTTGTCAGAAAATTTATGCCTCCCAAACACAGGCTTAGTTATGCTTTTGCGGACCACCTAAAACAGTGCAGGCATTCCCAAGGTTTCAGACCACAGACTATAAATTACCAGAAGTGATTATATTTAAAGAAATTAAAGATCAGATGGGTGGTATAATATGTCTAGAATTTATTTTCATTAAAAAAAGCAAGATCAAGTCCCAGATAATTCAGCATCATTTAGGAGAGCCACAGTAATCGAATAAAGTGAGCAAAAAGAAGAATGCGTGCATTTTCTTGCACAAAAAACCCCAAAACCAGCCTCCCCTCTGTTAAGTTACATGTAGAGGAAAGCAAACAATTTTTTCTGAGTCAAACTATCAGCCTTAAATATAAAACTCACCAAATTCAGCTTTTATCTGTAATGCCTGCAAGTCATTATCTAGTAAACTGTATGAAATGAGTGATCCCAGGAAAGTGAATGATTTGTAATTATAGTTCATTTTTTTTAAATGGCAAATTGTCTGGAAAGTTCCCAAAAGAAAAGGAGCAGGAATTTGGAGTCCTTTTTCTGATACTTTAAGCATAATAACTCACATGATGTTTTGGAGAAGAAGTCACACACTTCCTTTAGGTGCGTATCAAGGGGAGTTCATGCATTTTTTAAGAGCACCATACAGCACATCATGAAATGGAAAGCAAAAAGAAAGCATCAAAAATGCCGGTGTTTGGTATCGAATGCAAAAGGTAGGGAGTGCAGCCACTAAATATAGCAATAAAGAAATGTATACAGATGAAGGGTGGCAAAATTTTCTGAGCAAGCAGTCATCAGAAAGCACTGGTTGAACTGGAAAGGCACAAATATTCACTGAACTATTGGCTTGAAAATACTTCCATATGTGCCTTCAAGCACAGAGCAAAATGTGGGTCCCAGCACTTCTGCTTTGTTTGCTCCTTCTGAACAGACACAAGAGGTTAATCAATAAAGTTTTCCTAATGTTCACAAAAAGAAATTCATTAGATGCCTGCATTTGGTGAGGATTCCTGGAACAAATATGTTCCATGACGCGGGCAGCTTTTGAGTCTCTGGTTAACAGAACTTTTTATATAACAGCATGTTTTTAGGCTGAGGCCAGGAGATCACAGCTGGACAGCACCAGTTCCTAGCTCTGTGAAAGGGCTAACATTTGTGAAATTCCCTCTCCTGGAAAGGCAAGTCCTCAAAATAGCTGTGTCTGACTTGGAAAATAGAATTTCATGGCTCCTTAAAAGGCATTTAAAAAGATTATACTCCAAATTATTCAGAAGAAAGAGCGAGGTTCATTTTTAGGACAAGAATGCAGAACCAGCAGTAGAATACAATTCTCTTTAAGATTAGAAACAGAGATTGGTAGCCAGATACTGGTTTTCAAATTGCCAGAGGAAGCTTAAAACTGAATCTGTTCTTACTCCTAAGAGAGTCGTGGTGAGCTGGTGTTACTGAATGAATCATGCTCTTCACGATGACTCAGAGACTTTGAAAGAAGTCCAGTTTTTAAATGGATGTTGGGATTTGGGGGTCTTAATAAATAAGGTCTTGTTTTTAATATACAGATAGTTTTGTAGCGCCAAAGTTAGTAAAGAGTTTTCCTTCTGGCTTAATGCAGCGTGTTACTGTACATACAGGAGAACATTTTGTACAGTACTATGCAATGAAGCATATGGGATTTATCCCTGCTGATTTCTAATGTATATTTTCTATTCATTTTCTTCATTTTTAATGAATGGTATGGCCAAATGAAACCGCAAAGTTGTCTCTGAACATCAACACACAAGGAAGGATGGGAGCTGAGAAAAAACAGAGAGGAAAGATAGTATGGGGTTGGAAGAGCTTCTGGAAACTTGCATGCTGATGGCACAGTATGTGAAATTCTCACTGTGTTTGCATTCTGGACCTAATTCCTGACTTAGTTTACTTTCCTGCTAGCTGTCGAGTGCCAGCTTACTGCTGCTGCTGCTGCTACTACGGCGATCTCCTGCTGCTGTGAGGTGCATGTGTAGCTCCACACGTTGTGTACACGCACCCCTGAACGGGATTATTTCCCTCTGCAGTTTTGTAAGCTCCTTTCCAGTTATCTTTAAAAGCACGCTTAGAAGAAGATGAATTATAGGTTCCAGTGGCATCATACGTATGTTTGAAGTCACCCTGCTGGGTTTTATTACATTGGTATCTCTGTGCAGTGCACAGAAGACAGTGCACAGCACTTTAAGGTCAGATGACGAAAGGACATTCCTAGGAGTTAAAAGTTATACTTTCCAGATGGAAATTTTGAATTTCAAGGACAGAATTTAGATTTGACTATTCCCCGCTGTAAACTCATACGTGGTTTTTTAATTAGCCCATATCTCAAACTGGACAACATGTAGTTTCTACTTCCTTTTCTAGAAGTCACCAAAACTTTAAATCAACCAAAATTGGTTTATCCTGTGAACTTTTGCTGTTGAAACTTGGAACAAAATTAGCAGCTGGCAAAATTTTGATACCAGTAATTAATAGTCAAAAACCTTCCCAAATTAGCCTCGGTGCTAACAACCTTGTATGGGCTGCAGAGGGAATAGTCACAAAATATTGCTTCAGACTAGATAATATCCTTGGACTGCCCCTATAGAAGATAAAGTAGATAGATGAGGTCTATCTACAGGAGTACCTTCTCTGATGACTAGAAGAGACATCTGTGAATATATTCCTACATGTTTACATTAAATGCAATCATTTTTGCAAAAACCCCACTGCTATTCCTTTGTTTTCCCCTATGCTGGGACGCAAAAACATATAGAGCTATTCAGACCCCATAGCTCTGATGAGATCATGGAACAGAATTAATTGTGAAGAGTTGGCCAGTCCAGAGTGCTTTTTGAGCATAATGATTTGCACCAAGTGAATGTCAGGAACACTAAACAAGTCTATGTTATTCACGGGAGGAACAATGAAGAATCCTGCATCATTGCACGCGTGCTGAGTGCAGTTATAATTCCTAAAAGAGATACGTGCTCTGAATAAAGGTCTCACACTTGCAGATGATTCTTACCTTGGGGATAGGATGTCTGTCTCCACTGGAGCTTTATAACCCTCAGTAAACTCAGACTTGCCTCCCTCCTGAGATAGGCAGGGACAGTACCCACACCAGTACGAAGCCCAGCACCACAACTCAGCGCAAAAGGGAATTCACTTGCACAGTACCTTTTACAAGCTAAAAGCCATTGGATCTGCCACTGAACACATTCTTTTGCTGCACAGTCCTACATATTCAGTGAGGTGAAATGCTCCCTCATCAGGATCAAGCTTCCTACAGCAGGTACTATTTTCCCTTGAAATAGTTTAATTTTTCTTACCCCTGAGTCAAGCCTGGGTATCTGAGATTTCAAATGTCCAGAAACCTGGATAGACCCAAGATCATTTTACAGGGTAACCTCTTGTCTGCGGGCAATGAACCCACCATGACAGGACTGCAGCACAGTTTGTGCACCATGGAAGAAACCAGGACCCAGTGGGTGCCACCACCCACTACACAGATGTGCAGCTTTGTCCAGGATGAACAGTGCCCTCCCTCTTCCTCTGGTTGACTGAAATATGGCACTGAAAGATCTCAAGATCTCAAAAGTGGCCTGTGCTGACCAAGGAAGGGGATGTTTAGCAGGATGGAGACTGGACTTGAAAATACTCACTTTCACAATGCCAAAGTGAAGTCTGAAGTGCTTCTTTTCCCTGTTTGAAATAATAATTCCAACTTTGCAAAGAAAAGAATCAGGTCAAATCCCAGTGGTTATTATGTTACATATGATTCAACTCTCTGTAAGCCAACAGCCTATGTATCTGCAGAAGTGTTGTCACCCTGGGAAATCAGACTCAGTCCCAAAAGGCAAATCCTGAATGTTTTTAAAATCTAAAAGGGACATATACTTGAAAGAATCTGTGCATCAGTAACTAAAGATTGTGTTTGGATGGCTTTGTATCATTTGCTTTGCAGTCTTTGGTAGGATTTAATTTTTTTTAAGTTAATTTTATATCTTGAAAAGAGAAACGGAGCCAATAATTTATAATATACAAATGTTCACTTTATATTTCTGTTTTATGAGCTACTCTTGAACTGGTCTTTTCAATACCTTTGCTATCACTTAGATAACTCAGAAGAACTAGGCAACAATTATACAAACTCACAAGGTTTAGTTTCTGTTTCCAGTTCTGTCGAATGCATTGTTCAGTAATGAAGCACGAATTGCACTGTATTTGGCACAATTTAAAAATAATTTTTATTTAATATCTGTGTTTTCCATATCTAGTTCCTTCAGTTTATAAGTGTTTGGTCCTGTAAATTTTTATTGTCTACAGTGTTAATGGAAAATATATGAGACACAAGAGATTTGAAAGTCAAAACCAAGTAACTAAAAACCAGTCAAGTTTTAATTTTAACAGCCCCTGACACATGATTAACATTTTGTAAAGAGAGCTGGGGCTCACAGAGTGGATGCAATTCGTCCAGCACAGGTGTACAATATTTTACTTACATTTGTATACAAATGTTACACTGGAGTCAGAACCTTCTTTCAGGTTTTCATTTGTGCATTCCTAATGTTGAAGTGTCCTTCAGAACGGATTTTCATTAAGTTTTGTTTGTACGCCAGCATCGCGAAGGGGAAAATGGCACAGAGAAGGAGTTGGGTGTCCTGATCCACCGTGCCCATAGGCAGGCCCCAGATCTCTGCCCTGCACTGCTGGGCACACTGAAATCTCCAGCCACGAGAAGGCATACACAGGGCACTCCTCCACAGCCACGCCACTTTCCCCTCCTCTCAGATCATCTCAGCTGCCCACACCAGGTCCTGCACCTAGCTGAGCTGAACGGGACCCAGGGACTGAGGCAATGAGAAGTCAGAGATTACTGGAGGGAACAGGCAAGCAAGAAATGGCTCCAGCTGAATCCTCCCAGAGCCTGCACAACCTGGAGCAGATTAATCAGCCATAATCCGTCTATTGGACACCAACACCCATATGCCCAGAAAAGACAATAAATCTAAACAGTTCCAGATTTGGCTGCTCATAGTAGTTCTTCCAGCCACTCTGCTGGGACTGCTGTGGATGTAAGCTAGAAATGAAATGAAGAGACGCATTCATGCTCAGACAGAACGCACCAGGGAGGCACACCACAGATAAACAGCGAGAGGAATCTCCTGCTTTGTAAATAGCTTGAAGTGCTTTCAATCTAGTCAAAGGACTCAAAGGCATACTTGTGATGGGATTTCTTTGCGGAGAGGTTTGTTTCTGTTCTTCAGCACAGAACCAACAACAGTGGTTTTGGTTTTCACCCATCTCATTTATTTGGTCTAATGATGGAAAGATTTCTTACAAAGGAAAATCTTGACTAACAGTTTAGTGAGCCTTGAGTGTAATTATTTTTCCTTGAAGAAAATCCATCATTTAAAGACTCCTGCAGCTAATGTGTGATGCAGTGATCCCTGGTGTGTCTCCCCAGATAAAATCGGTGCAAGAGGCACAAGGGTTGCTTTGTGCAACATTGACATGTTGCCTAACTTCTAAGGAGTGTGTAAAAAGGAGGGAAAAGAAGGTAATTTGAACTAAATAATACTAAATATGTAATTATAATAAAAAAAATATAATAAATATATATATTAAATGTTTATGGCTGCTGAGGAGCTGCAGACACTCCAGCCTTTTATGTCTCCCTGCGGGAGCACAGCCGCAGCATACCGTTCCACGGCCAGCTGCATGGGAAAGGAGCTATTATCCAAAACTACACAGTGCACAAGAGTACATTCACGCACCACTGAGAAACACTTCTAGCAATATGCAGACGTATGTACTCTGTTCTGGCAGAGCTGACCTAAGTGCCTACAGCAAGCTTGGAAACTGGGAGGAGGTTTTCGATTTTTTGGAAAAGAATACATAATTTCCATAGCACTGAATGGTACAAAACTAGCTTCAGCAGGAAAGGTTATTTAAATAATGGAGAATTCCAGACAGTGAAGTGCAATAAATAAACCACAGGCAAAATGTGATCTATCATGAAGATTTTTATGTCCCTCCTTCCCTTTCCCAAGTGCACTTTAATGGGAGTCTCAGACTATCAAGAGCAAGGTTGAATCTGTAAATATCTCCACACGTTCTTTTGGGCAAGATGTTTAGCATGGCTAACCCCGTACTGCTGCAGTAATTTGTTCAGATCAACCAAGTCACCTTGCCAAGAAAAAGCAGCTGCTTCAGAACATTTTCAGAATACTAAAACCAACACCAGATGAAAACAAAGGTCCAAACAGGTAAACAACTTTTCACCTGAGGTGAAATGCTATTAAACTTATGTTCTTCCAGTGACAATAAAATCCAGATTTTAACCCCAAACAGCATGCTTCTTCTTAGTGCAGACAACTACATCTCATTTAGAGACAACTGATCAGGTGAACAAAGTGGTAATCAGCCCCCTACAGACATTTTCCTGAGGACCCAGAAACATTTGTCATTATTTGGTCAGACAGAAAGGGCCACCTAGTTCAGTTCAGTTCAGTTCAGTCTCTGATTTTGTCAATATATGATTCACAGTGAAAAGTAAAATCAAGGTGTATCATGGTGCTTCCTTTTCCCTATCCCATCTTTTCATAGCATGCTCTTTAGAGATTTCTTGAATCAGAGCAGCTTTGTTCTTAATAGCCCTTCATGGATTGCATCTTCCTGGATCCAACGGGTCTGATTGTATTATGACTGTGCTTTGCACTTTCCTTCTCTGTAAAAGTGATTCTGATGGAGGTCATGTAGTTCTTCTGACACCAATGGACTGATGGAGTTCTACTCTTCATATTCTGTTTTTTAAGTGAATGATGTTGACCTTTCGAGAGGTCTGAACAAGGAGTTTTTTCTTTGATGTATCCTTCATGCCCCAGTTTGAATGGAGTGAGGGAATGCTTTTAGTATGTGCAATAGCATTTATTTCATCTGTGTGAATCCCACTGCCATCTGTAGCTGCTGTACATTTGTATCTGACATGACCAAAGTCTCACACAGTGAAACAGCTTTTCAGGCTAAACTCCCGTAAGTCAGTCAGGTGTAGTTTTCTTCCTTCTTTCCTCTGTTTCTGGGGTGTAAATGATTGTCTCTCAAGTGTGGAATACAGTAGGAATATCTGTTCAAATCTCCCAAACACTTTATTACTCAGTTTATAGCACTCAGCTCGGTCTTTCCAGATTTAAATCCAAATTCCAACCCTGCATTGCTGGGTGAAAGTCCTGAAATAGTGATGGCCAGAACATCGGTACTAGTATACTAACGCTAGAGATCTCAGACTGTCTGCTACCTCATGACACATTTCTCAGAGTTTTCTACTCTTCTTAGGGACCAAAGTTCATTCATGGAAAAGCAGCAGCATTTGAAAATTACATTAAATGCCCCTTATATGGAATATTCTTTTGGATCCTAGAGCTATCACTAGCAGAGGAGAAACAAAAATTCCAAATTTCTCTACCCAAAATGTTCTGGAAGGGCTTTGGACCTGTGATATCTTTACAGTCCTGCATTGGCTTTTACTAATCACTGATGTTTTCTGCTCCTGGTCTGGAGTTCATCTTATTCAAGAGTTGGATCGAAATTTAAGCTAGTCTGGATCTAAACTAGTGTAATGCATGAGCTCCATTTTTGCTCTGAAATTACAGATCCAGCTCTTCTTTTTGATGGCTGTGCAAAGGGGCAGGCAGTACACTCAATCTCCAAAAGGGAGTACCAGTGATAGACCATGCCACGTGTTGCCCCCTCCCCTAACTAGCATTTGCTGCTATCTGTCCTCAGCATGTCACCAGATTGCTGACTGAAATGTTTCAGGCATCTTTGAAATCATGGCTGGTTTCCAGTAATGGTTTACAGAATGTTTTTGGCACCTCCACTTTTATTTATGAAAAAGAGAGTAATCATTTTGCTGGAAGATAAAATTTTGATAGACAGGGAAGGTATGTTTTGCAGGCATTCAGCAAAAAGTTCAAACACATCAGAGGTCAGCACTACATGGCCTGCTAGATGAAAAATAGAAGCAAAAAAAGTGACCATTGTGAGAGTATGAGCTTACCTGTTACTAAACTATCAGACTCACCATTTCCCCTGCTGTCTGCTCTTAAAATATTAAAATAATCAGCATGACAAGACATGAAGCAGTTGAACAAACTGGTCTTTAAGAAAATCAAACCTTGTTCATGAGCCAAAGTTTGATCTCACACATTTTAGGTAAAAATCATTTGGTAAAACAGCCAGATCCATGGTGGTCTTTAGCCAAAGTCAATTTATTTTTGTTTATTTCGTTGTGGGAGCTGTAGCTTCTGAGATTTGAATGACATAGACTAAACTGCAAGGTGTTTTAAAACAAATGTTTGGGCAGTGTCTCCACCTCCCTGTGGTTTTTTGCCCTTACTTCTGTCTCCTAGTACATATGTTGCCCTTCTGCAAGGGAGACAGTAGAGGCAATGTGAGGGGATTCCCGGTGTTCAGATTCCTGTTCAAGGAAATCCATACTCAAAGAGCAAAATGTTGAGCTAGTTTTCTCAGATGGTTGGTAAAAATATTCCCAATATCAGTTTCAGCCTTTCTCAAAGGATTCTGTCTCTCTGTAAGACGTTTTGAATTTGCATATAGATCTATTAGCACATGTATATACTTAATTTTTATTTTTCCTCATATTCAAATAAGAAATTCCATCCAGAACTTTAAAATCCAACCTTATTGAATTAATCATAAGGTTTATTATTCTTCTTTTTGCTTAAAAGTACAAAATATTTCCTGTCATTTCTATAAAACCCCAAAAAGGGCTTCTGGTGTTCACCCAAAGCACTCAGTTCTGGAGACCCATTGGCAACACTCATGTCCCTTTTACTTGAGTGTGCAAAGGAAAAGCATCTGGGCATTGCACAGCCTGGTGTCTCCACAGAGTGAAATGGGGACACGGATCTCTACCTTGCGGCCAAGCAGGCTGCAAAGCATATTTGTATTTCAATGTAAATTCAGTCTTAGGTGTCTGTTGACTGTACACTCAGATGATGGTCCTGGCACACCCCTGGGTATCTTTTTCACTCTTTTAGGCTATAGATGGTGCAGTACAACACAAGCAGATCTGTAAAACAAAAAAATCAGTGCTGGAGTGCCTGCTGTCCATACTGCACACAGGAGAGTATTTCTGTTCGGCTCTAGTCCAGTCCCACGGACCAAAAAACTATCAGCAACTGATGCACATTACATGCACTTCTGGAGAACATCTTCCAGCTTGGTATGAACAGCATGAAATCTAGTTCATGTGCTCTGACACAGCTCACGAACCAAAGCATAGAAAATAGGCATGTTAGAGACACTTGGCTTAAAATGTGCTTCTGATTAGAAGAAGGACACTAATATAAGCCTCTCCTTAGGCAGCTGAGAAGTCTAGGGTTGCAGCCATCCTTCTCTAGTTAGTGGAGTGGAGATATTTCAGAGGGCAGTTGAGACCTGGGGAAGACTGAATTGCAATTCTAAGAGGCCTCTTTCTTTCACAGTAAATGAGTGGAATTGACTGCTTCAGAAAGTCAGCTGAAACTTGGCTTGATGACAAAGACATTCCTGTGACTTGGAGATGAGATTTTATAAAGGACTAAAAACAAGAGGATAAGACAGCAGGATGGATCTTTCAATGCAGAATTGATGCTAACAGTCTGCTTTATCAAACTGCCCTGTAGGACTCTACTCTTGAAGAATGGTTCTCTGCCAGGATCAAGGAATAGCATCTGCTTACAGCTGCAGTTCTCTTTGAAGAGATTTAGAAACCAGTAGAGAAATGAAAGGACACCCATGACACCAGATATAAATAATGAGCTGTGTAAATAAAATATTTGTCTTCCTTCTTTGAGTGAAGTTCCAAAAAGTGGATCCTTGCTGTTAGCAAAAATTGAGAAGCATCAGCAGCTCTATTAGCAGGTCACTTTGTCTGGTGATTTCTTTTCTTAAATGGAAACATTTTGAAACCATAAATTGTTTAAGAAACAGTAGGAAAGATTTTTGGGTTTTGAACAATGCAGTCTATTTAGCCAAACATAGCTAATGTAGTATAGAGACCAAAAGTGGAAAAAACTGTTAGTCATGCATCAATTAGCCTTGTTTTCAGACTGAACATCATTAGACAGTGAAACCGCCTAAATTAATCTAAGTGGTAAGCTAAAAACAGGCATTTTGATTGTATCTTCAAATAGGACTCAAAGACTAAGTCTCATCTGTCAGAGGTTAGGCTGTACCTGAAACAGTCAGGCACTGGAGCCCAGCAGTCCACCTGCATTTCATGCGACAGAAATCTGCTGTGGACAGTGGGATCACTTCTGGACACAGTCTGTGTGCTTCATCTGTCCTTGGAAAGAATGGCATACCTAAGACATGGAGGTAGACTTCTCTTGATGAAGTAGAACAGGAAGGAGCAGGATAAAACACTGCGACCCTGTGACAACACTCCAGAGCTTTCCAAATGACCTCTAGATTCCTGGAATAGCGCAGAGAGAAAGCCCCGGGAAACAAGTATCAGTAGTTAGGTATGTTGGTATCCTCAGAAACATGTTAAAAACTGAGTTCAGCAGGAGAATAATTTTTTCCACCTTCTTGGTAATGTACCCCACTCGTCATCTTCATTGCATTTCCTCTCCATGTCCTCATATTGCCCTCTCATTCATTGCCACAGTCTAAGTGTTCAATAAATTCATGGCTTGCTGAGGATCAGAGTTATCGTGTCAATGTTCAGTCCCAACAGCCTTACCTGTGAAGCCTGAGAAGCTGAAATGGAGGAGGGCCTCAGAATATCATCTCTTCCTAGGTCTTTTCTTCTGTATACCACCACTTGTCATCACATGCCTCAGTAAAAATATTCAGTTTTCTTTCAGGTCCTGTCTCAGGCCTCTCCAGAACTCATCCTTTCATTTCCCTTCCCTAGTCCAGATTCCACCCAAACCCAAGCTTAATATTCACTTCCTTAAAGCACTCAAACTTTCTCTAGCCTCCTTATACTCTTTATTCTAGTTATCAATACCAGCTAAGCCTTTCTGCTGCCCCTCAACAATCCCTACCTGCCTCATTTTTTATTAAATAATGTGTATCACGACAAATTATGCTCTTCCTGAGCCCTCCATTAGCGCCAGACAAACACAGATGGTATCACTACTTTGCTTCTCACTGATGGAGAAAATTGCTTCAGAAGAACTGAACGCTGAGATTTTAAAACACTACATGTACAATTTAGGTGTCTAAGAAGCAGGGCATTCAAAGATCACAAAAATGCAGATCACATCCATAGCACACTATGGTAGCACACTATGGATGTGCAGGAGAGGTGATCTGTGTACCTAGAGACCTTTAGCATCTAATTTTAAGTATCTCAATAGGCAGTTGGAATTTGCAAAGGTCAAAAAAGTCAAAACTGGCTAAGTAGATGCTCACACCAGTTCAGGAGGAAGCCTAATTTGACCAGATGGATCGCAGCCAGTGAGTCAGAAGCAGAGCAGCAGCAGAAGAAACTAATTCAGTTTGCATCTTCACAATCTCCATAAAAGTATCCCAGATGATTTGTCTACTGTTCAAATATTCTCTACCAAAAATTGTGTGGTTATGAAGAGATGTTCAAGGGATGAGGGGAAGAAGCATTGTTTTCTGTGGTTAATGTTTGAGCCAGAAATCAGAGGTGGAGAAGAACTACACAGAGTGCTGAAAAAAAAAAAAAAAGTACTGAAAATGTGGCAGCTCGACTTTCAGCCTTTTAGTTGCCAGAGTTTAAAAATATAATAGCTGTGCAGTGTGTGAAAGTGAAAAAAAATACAGACTTAACTACATAAGATAGATTTTATAGCCACTTTTAAGAGTCTTAGTAGTGTATTTTTAACTCGATAATTTAACTTGCCTGACTCCCCATGATACTTGTAAAAATAAAAGAATACACTCCTTACTTTATCCAAAAGTACTACATAAACAAAATCCAAGAAATGTATTGAATTAGAATGTTAGACTACAATAATGGGTGAACATGATTGCATTTCCATTTCACAAAGCAATTCACATTTGCTACTAATATGTTAAAACTTGTGCCAGTCAAAATAAGCTTGACTATCACAGCAAGAGAAAATTGTCAAAACACACAACTCAATTCCCCTCTCACTCATATTAATTTTGTGCTGGAATCACTTCTTTTTTCTTTTTTTTTCCCCAGAGATATTCGTGACATGACAGCTAACGAGCAAAAGAGACTATTTGGATAGTTGTTCTTAAAAACTCTTTGGTTATCAATCTTAGACAATCCATAATGGTCTTGGAGGAAGCACCCAGACAAACAAACTAGGAAAAATATGCAAAGCAGAAGAATCTGCGGAGAGTTCCATATGCCCACTAGATCCAGTCAATTTCTAACGTGTTGCTTATTGCCCAGAGTCCACCAGCCATTATCTTTCCCAATGGTCAGAAAATTATGGCTGGACAACTCCAAGCACGAAGAAAAAAATTAAAATCTGTAGCTCATGTCATGGGGTTATTTTTTTGGCTTGGAGAGACAAAAAGAGACCAGGTTAGTCTTCTCACTCACTCACTTAACAAGAAAAATGAGAGCACAGAGTGCTCTCCCTTTCAAAAAAGTGCATGTGTGACCTTTAGTGTTATCCTGCTAACACTAGCTGCAGACTCCTGTCCATTCAGGCAGCAGCAGGCATTTTTGTCCTGCATGGCTAGTCGCCTGCACAACATCCTTTCTTCCTTTTGTTACTGCCGTACTTTCAGTACAGGCATTCCTTCCACTGGCAGACTTTTGGCAAGGCTTGAGGCGTACAGCTGGTTACACATCAATCACACATTAGTATAAACTCATTCTTGCACTGGCTCCATCCCAAGTTTACATCCTCCCCTTTGCAGCAGTTCTCAATATGTTACCTTTACCAACATTTTCTTATTAACCAGAGGTATGCTATCCTGGGGGACTAGAATGTTCTTTATCACGTTCTTTACCCCTGAAAACACTGTGATCCAGTTATAGCTTCATAACTTCAGTTATGGCTTTTTCCACCAGATTGTAACACACCTGTGTGCAGGAAACAACATGAAGTCTTCAGCCAAAAATGGTAACGTTCAAATTAACTGATCAGATAAGCTAAAATATACACGGCTCTGGCAGTGCGACACCAGACGACAAAGCGCTTCAAAACCTGAGATCAGCCTGAGGGCCTAGCTAAAGATAACAAAAAAGTGTGGTCATCTTGGACCACTCCTAAAAATGCTGTGCTCAACAAATGGCAACTCAGCCAAGAGATTAGCAAACAATTGCCACAGTCAACAGCCTCTGCGCAGAGCTACAGTAACATGCTGACGGCATTTCCTACCATGGGCCTCAGGGAGCAGGACGCTCCACAGCATAACCAGTGCGTGGGAAACCTGGCACTGAGCAGCAAGTGCATATCAAAATGGGTTTGATGCTCACAGCTTGCTAATGTTGAGCAACATTTACACAATGCCCTTTGAAAGAATGTTTTCATTTTGTGGGAATGTTTTTGCAAAGAGGATTTCTTCTCTTTGTAAACAATTACGGAAAAAAGATACACAGGTTTCTGACAATTTGTATTGTCAATCTCCATTTCTTAATTAGAGCTTTGTTTGCTGTACTTTGCTTGAATTAGCTTTTTCCCACACAGCATTGAGACATAAAACTCTTCACTGATATGTGATGCACCTCAGAAATGGCAGGATATGTTGAAGAGGGAATTTAGGTAATGCAGACAGTTTCAATTTCTCTTTTTTCCTTGCAGATTACATGTCTAAACAGGAAGGAACTGGTAACTACAAACTGATTTAAGTCATAAATGAGGTCTAAAGGAGAAGCAAAAGATAATTACATAGTACGGAAGTTTCATCTTTCATAAATTTAACTGCCTTTTGTGCTGGAAAGGAGTTATTTATCCACAGCAAATGGAGAGTAAGTGTCCGACTTTGTTTTTTGTATGAAATGACATGTCAGAAGAAATGAACAAGCCTTGCACAATTAGTGGTTTCTCCAATCGATCACCACTGGCTGTTTCGAAGATGTAGACATCTTCCCTGCCTGGTAGCAAACTGAAGGTGCTAGGCTCTTCGTTCTATTACAAAATAACAATTTTCACTCATTTGGAACATCCCAGAGAGAAAAACTGATAATAAAGCAAATTTGTTTCCAACTAAGTATTTTTATTGTGTCTTCCATCATACTATTCAGCACCATTTAAGAAAATGCTGTTTCACTGTGATTCAAGTAGGGATGGAGCAGTGTGAGAGAGGTAACAAGTCTGATAAAAGAAGCAATTGCACATTTATTATGTTTCTCTTGGTCAAATCATATTCACAAAGTAAAAAGTGAAGTAAGAAGATTGAGACTGACAAAAAGTAACTGACTCATTTTGGGTGAGAGATGTGGGCAAAGAACTGCCAGCTTCTCACGACACAGTGAAAGCTGAGCCGGGGATAGGCAATCTGGCCCACAGCAATGGTTCTCATCCTCCTCTCCTTCAGAGTTTGAGCACTAACCTGCAGGAAAACAGGTAGTGGCATCGTGTTGCAGAGACACAACAGTATCCCATTGTGTGATATCATTCACTGGTGGAAAAGCTGCTGTTTTCCTCTGTGCTCCTCCCTGCCATTGACAGAGTGTCATGTGCCCGTGGTTTTGTTCGTTTGGCTTGAGTCACTCACATGGTTTACACTTTGTTGTACTTTACGAAGTAGTTGCTCTGAAATACATTAGTAGAATGGTTTCAATACTCAGACTGTTATTTCCCTCTGAGTAGGTTCTCATGCCTGTATCTGGCTTCACTCTTCAGGGAATTTTGGAAGGTAATGCTCATGGTACTGGGACTAGTGAGACTACAAAATATTTTCCCCCCTCCCCTGGCCTCAGAAACTCAGCAGGTAAGAAAACACCACCAGAACCTGGACAGCTGAAGGGTGGGATGGTAGGCAGGTTGCCAGGGATACCAGGATATCTGGCTCTCCAGCAATCCACCCAGAAGGCTGAGAGGGAGCTGCCATCCTTGGAGTCTGCTGGTCAGGCTCCCCATTCTGGGACATTGATTTCCAGACCTTGGACCTGCCTGGCTTTGTGATCACTGAAATGCCACTGTTTGTGTTGGTCTTAAGAGCTCCTTGAAAAGGCAGGAGTAACATAATGTTTGACCTTTTGAATGTGAAGACTTCTTTTCTTTATGCCTTTGTTTTATTTGCTTGGTTGGTTTTTTAATGGGGCTCAGAGAGCGCACAAGAGCATACTGTCTTTTTAAATAGAGCTCTTTTTTATTTTTCATTTCGAAAATTCCTAGGGAATAGGAATTCTTGTTTCTAGGCAGCTCTAACCATCTCAAGCTATATGCCTTATCATATTTTATTCTTAACAGTAAATTCTGAAGAAAGACTCACGCAGAAACCTGAACGTGGGGAAATACAGAACATTACGACAGATAGAACATATGTTCATATCTAATGAATTCCAGATTTACTCATGACCCTGTTTTACACAGATCTTGAGCAGTGTAAATATTTAATTTATGGATGTGTGTCTAAGGTTACTAAACAAAGTGCTTAATGCATCGGCAATGCCTTTGGGAAAAAAAAAAAAGAAAGGCTTGTAAGTCAGAATTAATATGTTTTCAGGAAAAGTCTTCTTATCATTAGAAATTAGTTAAAAAAAAAAAAAAAGGAATGATTTCTGAACTGAGAGCGCTATTTTGAGTATTTTGAGCCTTATCTCCACCCTTACCCCAAGAGAAAATAAAACAAGGAGAAGCTCAAGTTCTCTATGCATGAAATAGCATTTGGAAGATTACCATGTCCATTCTCTTTTTGTTTCTCCATCCTGTTCGTCTCATTGGATATACAAACACAAACATTTCTTTTCAAATGCATATTCAGCGTTTGATCTTAGAAAGACTTTTCTTAGAACAAAGTATTATCAGATGCCAGGTCAGGAAATAAGATACAATAAAAGTGAATCATTCTTGTCCTGCTCTTAGAACATGAGTAAAATGAAAAATAAAAGCTTGAAATTGGCAAGTAAGTTTGGCTTCAAAATATCTAAACCCTCCAGCAGTTATCAAATGCCAGAGAGATATTATTTTATATGTGATATCAACATAGGAAAATGTTGCACTGTAAATGCCTTCTGAAAAACCCAATTCTTAACGGTTGCATATATATTTTGTTCTCAAACTGATTATTTTAGTCTCTCAGAGTTTCAAAGAATCTCAATCTTAGAGTTATGATCCATGTCATTCAGAGGCAGGTGAATAGGTTCAAACCCATGTCTATTTATTTCTTGGTGTCTTAATTTGTACTGGGAACAAGAGAAAATGGCAGAGATCGCTATGATCTTCCCAAAGTCACACACAACATTACACTCTGCCTCGTCTACACTCAACCTCCCCGAATTTCACCAGCCTCTATCCAACCCTCCCTCACCCAGACTCTCTCAAAGGCCTCTCCACAGCCTCCCTTCCTCCCTGGGGTCAGTCAATATCCTTATATCACTCTACTTTCTCTCCCTTCCACTGCAACAACACCAAATTTGCTGCTGGAAGGTCCCTGACATTTGCACTGGTGGCACACACTGTAAGGGGCATCTGCCCAAGCCTGTGCACCTGTGCCAGCCAAACAGCTGCAGCTGGGCAGGCACACTGCCTGTCACATGGGCACATCTTCCCCCTGCTCTCCAAGGCTTTGGAATGTGTCCAAAGTACATCTGTAGCAGGTTCTAATGGTGCAGGCTTTAATATCCACCTGGTTTTCCCTGCCTTTTTTTAGAATTTATGAGTAAGGTGTTGAGAACTTGATTGCCTAATTCTTTGTGATCTTGCTCACTAGATTTTTGATTTACACAAGGACCTTAACTAAAAGTGCAGCTCTTAAAGTCAATTAAATTAGGGTGTCTTTTCTTGCAGGGACACTTTCAGATCGATCTCAGCCTGCTCCATATTGATTTTTTTACTTGCAGAACTCAATCAGCATTGCTAGCTCCAAACGAGCCCAAGCATGTCTGCACGAGGCTTTGCGAGGATGTAACATGCCAGGGGGGAAGAAAAGCCATGACAAAGTGAGAAGCTGCAGTGCTGTTACCAGAGCAATCCAACATCCTGAGATGTGGGGCTCCATCACCTGCAGCTCCATTAACTCCTGCTGAGTAAATAACTGCCTGGCACGGAGACAGAGTGCTTTCTGAGGTTTTTTTATTAGAATTTGGTTTTGAGGGAAGGGGAAAGGAGAGTGGGGCTATGAATCTGAACTCCAATGGTAACTAAATAAATCTAATATACTATTCCTAAATAGAGAGCTATTCCTAAGGGGCAAGAAGAAATATACTTCCTCCAGTGGATGGTCAAGATTTAGGCATTAAGTTTGTGTCTGTGGACTGTGCTAGAAATATGTTTCTTATTTTATTTCCTCACCCCCATCAAAGCTCTTAAAAATAAAAGCCCAATAAGCATGAAGGCATCTTGTACAGACATTTAAGAAACCAGCCACTGATAACACAATGAATAGGGTTTAAAAGTAGGGACTGTTCTCTGTTCTGTAATCGCACAGAACACAGTTTTGGTGTCACAGCAAACAGCACGAGACAGAGTTTCCAAAGCTTTTAGTACTTCAGGAAGGTTAGGCAATGACTCTATAATGCTTTTAACTCTTTAGTGCTTTCACCTCCTAAAACAGCCATCCAGCATTGCAAATTAAGGTAAGCAACAGAAGGGAAAACAAAACCATCTCCATTTGACCTTTTACATAGTGGGAGAAATTAAGGCCACACCCCTGGACTCTTGGAAGTGATCTGTGATGGTGCTGGTCTAGGTGTTTTGGAGGAGAGGGATGGTACCAGGCAGACAGGTGATCCAGGCACCCTTGTGTGACAGGCCAGCCAGGATAGAAAAGATAAAAATCCAAGTTCACACCCTACGGGTTAATTAGTTATTTACTCTTTACATTAAAAGCGGTGAAAATTAAAGGGTCAAAAGGAACTGCAGTGATTCTGAGCTTCCAATCATTGCAGTAATATGGCTGTTTGGGTTCTGTGATCATTTGGATTTAATGAGAACGTTTCTATGAAAGACACAATTCAGCTGAGGGGCAGCATGCTAAGCCAGCCTGACCTGGAGACATCAGTCGCTTATACTTCTGCCTGTTTCCAGTACATCCACAGGCAAGCCACTGTTAAGGTTTTTCATGAGTTTGTATTTACTCTGCACTGCAGCTCGAACAGGGTCTGGACCATTTTTTAGAAATGATGGCACAGACACCCATTCCATTCTGAAGCCAGTCATCATAGCTGCCTAAAATGTTCTTCTGTCAAAATACTCACTTGAATTAGAGCCATGCTTTCCACTTCACCCTGTTGGCCAGCATGAGTGAAGAAGCACAATGGATTTCTCTCGCACCACATTACTGCCCCTTTCACACAGCAGAGGCAGAAGAAAGCTACCAGCAGGGATGCAATTGCTCTCCCTTCCAGAAGTCTTGTGGAAAATACCATCTCCTGCAAACCTTGGATCCGTGCAGCTGGCTGACAGCACCTTGAGGATGCACATGTACCGATGGGCCCTTCTGACAGCCAAGTGCTAATTGAGGCAGCTTGTAAATTATCATCTCTGGCTTGCTCCAAAGGCAGATATAAGTCCAGTCTGAATGAAAGGGTTGTGCAGGCAGGAAGCCACAAATGGACCACGGGGCCCAGGGCCCTGCATACTGCACCAGGTCATACCTCTTCACCCCGCTGCCAGTAAATCCACCACAGAGGTTCTTGATACAGAGAAAGGTGCAAATTCATCATCAGCCTACCCAAGAGCATATCAACTAAACAAGTTTTCTTTGAGCCACAGCAACATTAGGGATTTCTTTAACTATGGAGCATAGATATGATAATGAAAGCTTTGTGTATGAGCCAGGACATTGTAGCTTTTGCCCGCAGGTGCCTGGGATGTGAAGTCCATTTCACAAAAGTCAAATGCTTTGAGTTTGGGTATGACAAACAAGTGTGCCTGATTGTGTCTTTTTCTGTCTTTTGAATACTACACTGGATACATTAGTTAAAGAGAATTAATTAAGAACTATGATTTTATTTAAGTCTTTTTGGTTTCTGTAGTACGTAAACCAGGCTTGTACAGATAATGTCTAGAGTACTTAAAGTAGCCAAACCCTGCAAAAACCCTCCACAAAATAGAGCAACCAGGAGCTTCCAGATCTCAACACGCACCACTGGATATATCTAGATTCCATCTCAAGAGTGAGACCTGGAAATGCACCTTATTATTCCCCACATCTTGGTCGTAATAGGAAGAAAGACTAAACGCATGGACTAGGAGGGGTCTGAAGTATATGCCAGCAAATCCCCCTGTTGGGATGTTCCTCAGACTACTGCAGACATGTGGTGGTATGTACTTGGGGCTGGGACCCTGATTCTGAACCAATGCCTCACTCCAGTAGAAGCTGGCACTGACACAAGACACATTTGTCCCATCCACTCACCACAGAAGTTCACTCTGCATCTCCTAGAGACCCTGCAGCCATACTATGTCTCAGAAAAGGCTCACACCCAGCTGCAATGAGCCATTTTTCCAGGATAATGTTCTGCTGAATGAATCCATTCCTTGATTAGCTCTCCACGTTGCCTTACAAATGTGAATGCCGAGCGCGGGAGACCATCAGCAAGAAGAAGTTGTGGTCATCCTTTCTATGCACTGGCAGTTGCTGTATAAAAGTGACAGGGAAAATGTAGGTTTCATCTAGATGTAGTGAAATCAGGCCCCTAAATTTGCATAATGCACCACCATACTCAGTGAAATTGTGCTTGAATGTAAATATGCTATTTTCAGAAACATCTAGGTTCCCAGAACCAAAATTGTTTCAAGCACCTTGAGACCTCTGAAACAGGTTGAGTCACTCAGAAAACCCCCACATCACTCCTAAATCGTAGGAAATGCTCTCCCAATGCAACTTCCTAGAAAGTGCTGGTTAAAATAATTGATGGCAACCAGATCAAATGTAGTGTTAAGGCACTGACATCAGTCCGAGCCATGTAACTCCTCAAACAAGCCCTGAAAGAGGACAGTTAGTACTGTTGGCATTAAAGAAAACAGAGAGGTTTTTTATTGAGGCTGCATTGAGGGTCTCCTGAGCCTCATAAGTGGTAGATAAGCATTTTTGGGAGAGACGGACACCGTGCCGTGGCAACTGCCATTTTAAACGTGTCCTTTTTTCTGTTTCTATTGTAGAGTGAAGTCTGCAAAGTCTGTGCAGATTCAGAGGAAGAAATACCTGTGTGCATCCTAAAAAAAGATCCTACCATTAATATTTTTCTTGGCATTTACTTTTTATAGCTAAATCAGTGGTTTAATTAATCTGTAATCTGGAGAAAGCAGAAGAACCCTGAAAGCATATTGTAATGAAGGCAAAAAGCTAAATCTCTATGAAAAGAACCTGAGAGGGAATACAGAGAAAAAAATCATGACCGAATGTGATCTTGCAGAATGCATTCACAGGACACAGGGACAAAAGAACAGTGGCAACACCATGGGCTGGAAAAGGAATGCAGAATGGATGAGCTGACAGGTCCTGCTCTGATTTCAGCAGTCACAGTAGGACAGATAAAACTCTATAAAATTTTGGGAGTGAGCTCGTTCTAACAGATAAACCTAATGAGCCAACAAGAGCAATAGAGCTGCTGAGAAGAACTGGTGATGCTACTTATAACCCTAATGATGCATCAGAAGGGGGGTACTGCTCCATTACTGTAAAACCATATTGATGAGCAAATGCATTTTTTCCTCCTTACCCCCTGTTTAAAAATAAAATATACTCTAACATTCCGTGGAAGGCAACTTATTCCAGAGCTGACCTGTAAAATTCCAGACTAATGGGTTTCATTCCATGACGGTTATCTGAGAATCAATGTGATTTTATTAAGAGATCCACAAACAACAACTAAGAAAGCAAGCTTACAGCCAGCATGCTTAAATTCACACTGCAGGAGTCTACAGTAGGGCTTGAAAACATTTAGGGGCATGTGGTAAAGTCTGAAAAACACAGTTGTTAAGAGCATACAGCCCTGGGTTGTAGGGTTCCCAGGAGTGTTGCTGGCAATCTGCCACAGACATCTCCACAGAAGCCTGCCTCACAGAGGTAACACAAGCTGACATTCTCCAGAGCTACTTTTTTTCTTGGCAAGCACTAGCCTGAGCTGCTTTAGGGAGGAGCTAAAATATAAAATCTGTATGGCAGATATCAATATGAGCTTTTCTATATTTCATATTTTCCAGAGAGCTTCAGATTAATAATGTGATATAGGAAATAAAGAGCTACTTTTCATGGAGTCTCATCCAAGACCTTGCTTACCCCGTAGCCCTGCAGAGCGGGCTCCTTCTATTGCTGCGAGCCTTTCTAGCAGTGCTCTTATGGAACTCCACTCACTGGAGGTCTGTCTGCAAAAGACAGATGCATGAATGTGCATACTCTAATAATTTTAAACATTCCCTTTTTGAGGGGTACTGCTAATTCCTGAAAAATGCTTACTGCTTCTTTTTCTTTTCTGAAACCATCACAAGTACAGTAGCAGAGGGGAGCAGCTCTTGGCAGGGAGAAAGCAGAGGGAGCCTCTCTCTTCCCCTTGTGAATTCCAAGTCCTAAAACACTAGAAAGTGCTAAATATGTTTAACCACAGTACAAAGTGGTTTATATTTTAAATTTATTCCAGTTGATTTCTTGTGCTTTATACCTAATTTTTTTTCTGGGTAGGAACAGTATTTATCACAGATGCTCCAAGGCAGGAAGTGCATACTTTCTATAGGCCAACATTAATTCCTTTTTCGCTCACTTCATGCTACTTTTGTCCTCTAAGAAACTTTTACTTAAGCATTTTTTTTAGCAGAGAGACCTGTTTTCTGGTGTAAATGTGAAAATAATTTGTAGCTCCTAATGAAGGGGTCTTGACCTAGTTAGAGGGAAAGGTATATGGTGTGTCCCAGGTCTAGAGGTTAAAAACCCCCTGCTCTTAACTACACTTTTGGCCATGTATGCATTACAAGACAGATGCATTTTTAAAGAACTGTAGTTTTCCATACTCCCATCACCTTCTACTACAGTTGGAGTTGGGATATATGCAACTGATATAGCAAAATCCTGACATTTTGAGCCGTTCATGCCTTTTTGCTTTAAATAAACACTCTGTACAGTGGGTTATTTCAGTTAAACTCTAGGATCATAAGACCATACTGTCCAAATGTTTCACCAGCGTTATCCCCTCAGGGAGGAAATCATGCATTTCCAGCACTGGAAAGCAAAGGATGAAAGTGGAGCAGGAACATCACTGTGTGTGGACTGGTCTAACTAAGAGCAACTTAGCTAAGGCAGAGCAACCATCGGAGCCAAGGTGAAGCTGAGCCAAGGCAACCATGGTTTCAGTGAGATTTAGCAGCAATTAATTCCATATAGCATTAGCATGTAAACAGAGAAGTTGAAATCAAAAGGAGGCATCTGAAAGAGGTAGGATGAAGGAAAAAGAGACTGTAGTCTGAAATAGTTTTGTCTTCCCACTTTCAGAATACAGTTTGAAATACCGAATGATGTGTGTGACAGATAGATGAGCTGTGGTAGAAAAATGTTTTTGGTACAGAGGTGCTGAATTCAACACAATATTTGCTTTCTAGTCAAGTGCAGTTCTACTTTGATGAAATAAGGGATGGATCTCATACAATAGTAATGAACAAAGAGATCCATTTATACTGCTGCCCACTGTTTGAGTTATTGCTTTTCATTATATGTATATTTGGGAGAGCAGACAGTAAAATAAAAAGTGGTGTAACTTATATAACCAGCGTAAATATGAAAATGCTGGGGTTTAAATTGCCTTGTGTTTCTTTTATTCAGTTTGCACTTACACAATAATAGTATAAAATGTTTTCAAGAAAAATTGTCCCTTTTCTTGCATCACTGGTATCTCTTCATGCCTTGTCTTGAACATACAGACATATCTGTCCTCAGATGAGGAAGAAGGCACTGAAATTGAACTCTTGAAATGAAATGATGACATAGAGGATAAGCAGACATTTCACTCATTCCTATGGAATATGTCTGTGTCAAGATTGTAACGTGATTGAACTAGGTATTGGAGACATTTTGGTTGAATAAAATTTATATTGGCTAGGAATCCAATGTTAACATATATAACAAGAAAGAGTAGATGATAAAAAGGATGATAAAAATATACTTTTCCAGGACAAAAACAAAGTCCTGATTCCAGGAAGTAGAATGAGTTTCTCAAAGGGAGTAAGGATTAGATTTTTATTCATCTATTTGAGCTGGAGGTTCTCCATTTTAAGCTTTTGCTCTCAGCAGCTCTGCAAGACACAAAGTGCTAACTTTTGTGGCCTCATCTAATCCAGCATATGAAGAACTTTATGAAACAGTATGAAACTCAATAGGGAGGGACCTCCTTTAGACAAATAGCAGAGCCTTACTTCTCAGGATTACAATGAAAATACAGAGGGGGAAAGAAAAGAAAATAACTCAGACATATTCGTTGTGGGTGATGCTCAATCTCTGGCGATTTCTCTGTGTTCCAATGGCTCGAGGAGGACCGGAGGCTGAAGGACTCCTACTGTGAGTCCCCTGACACCAGTAGTTACACCAGTATCCCTACTTGACATCAAAGAAAGTTGCTCTGGAGTTCATGGTCTTCAATGTGCACTACAGATACCTCAAGTGGTACCTGTAGCACAGATGACTCTTGAGATGTCTCACTGAATTCCTGTCCAGTTACTGTAATCCCCCCTAAGACCCCAGCTTTGGCTTTGGCCCCTATGAAAAGCAAGGCTCTGTAGGATGTTCAGGAATCTCCACAGCTAATTTGGCTACAAATTGCCCAAAGGCATTCCTTTTCCAGACAAAGAACATCCCAAATACTTCATTAAAGCAGAGAAATGATTGGGAGAAGTGGTTGCTTTCTAGAATTCTGTTGTCATTGTTGTTCATTCACATTTCAGAAAGTAAATAGAGAAAATACAATCTTTTGATGCATTATTCACTTGGCATGCCACGCTGAGAAAATATGGTTTCTATTGGTTTGGAATTTCTTCCTGGAAAACACCTGTACTGATTCAGAGCAATGCTCTGTTGATTTGACTATATTAATTGAGTATTTTAAAGCTTTTTTTTTTTGACTGTTTAGTCAACAGTCAGAATATGAAGGCGTTCTTGGCCACACAACATGAAAATGGACTCAATAAGACCTTTGAACTAGAAATCAAGTGGACTTTGGATTGAGTTATTTCCTTCAAGATTCCTAGTCATTCTAAGAAAATAAGTTCTGAGCAAATTATGTACCTTTTTGACTCAACTGAGCAATGAAGAGGTGAAATTGAAGGTTTTGTGCTTATGCAGTTTCTTAGGGAGGAATATATTTTGGCTGTTCAGGCAAGGATCTGAAATACGGTATATAGAGAGGAAAAGCAGGTACTGTTCATATTCCAGAAAAGACAGCTGGAAATCATTTCAAATTTAGAACTACTGGCATGCACAGTGCATCCATTAGGTATTCCAGTTAGTCAGCACATTCTGACAATCATCCCTACACAATGAATTTGGAAAAATAAATGATAAAGACCTGCTGAAGGAGAAAAATAAAAAAGTACAGTTGCCTATATAATATTTCTGAGAGCTCATGATTCCAAAAGTCTTTTCAAACATCTGGGGAGGCTCAAGAAAACTAAGTTAGAAAATTGTTATTTTGTCACTCCATAAAAAAGTGTTTTGGAATGGAAAAAAAATCAGCAATGCACTCAAGCATATAGCTCAGTCTGGTGTCAGTTGCAAGGAAGCTGGAAGAGAATAAAAAGGGACAAGTGAAAAGTAATATGGATGTTTTGCTTTAAATATGAGGAAACTAAGCCAATGAACGATCAAGACATCATAGGGCCCAAAAGGGGCTCCAGGCTTCTCCTGATTTCTGTAATTGCTCAGTGGTTCCTCTTCCTCAGTGAGGACTTCAGTAGCTTTCTCTCACCTGTTGTTTTTGGCACTATTTTTGTCTTTTCCAGCACTAGCCTAAGCAATGCAGGCTGGTGCAACTGTTCTCCCATGCCTGTGTTTCTGCATGCTCTGCACATCCATTTTTAGGGACAGGACCACAGCCTTATTCCGTGGGGCAGGAGGACTAGCAAAAGGACCTCTTCCTCGCCTTCCCAATCCCCAGGTCAGCCAGTGCCACATGTGCTCTCATGCCAAATAGCCAGGAGACAGAGCCCCTTCATTTCAGACAACATTTCATCCTCTGTTTCTGTGTTTGGATATCTACAGTGGGATTGGGAAACACAGTCTTTTTCCACAAGTGTCCCCTGATGGGATAAGATGAGAATGGGAACTGCTTTGGGGAACATTCAGACTGCTCTTCTGACTTCAGGAGCTAAATGCAGGTCTTCAGCTGTATCACAGCGTCCACAAGGGTTTTCCCTGCTGGTGAATAAAGGTTGCTCTGAAGCATCTTACAGGGAGAAAGCTAAGAAACAAGCAATGGTGCTTGTTTTTTTGGTGTATTATTTAAGAAAATTAAAGACAAATTCAGGTAGAAATTAAGTCCTGGTTACTTGCCTGGTTTATTTTTTTACAGCGCATTGGAGACTCTGTAAATGCTCTTGCCTTTGATAGTTGCATTCCTTGCAATTGAAGGAACATCATGACCAACACGCAGGAAATGTGTTGCTGTTTATAAAATGTTTCACCGTGGTAATTAAAGCTAATGGTAGCGGGGCTTGTGCGTGGGTGCTGTACCTGAAATACACAGGAGGGTTTTGGAGCTGGGATTTGCAAGGCTGCTTCATTTACTTGCACTCCTGCTAAAGGCCCTGCAAAGCCGAAACGTGGTTATTGTCACACCTCCAGGAGGATGCTGCAGCTGAACATTTGCACTGGTTACTTTGCACAGGTTGTCTGAGCAAAGGGCAGGGTGCTTCTCACTCCCTTGCCCAGAGGCTGTGAGGTGACGCCAGCTCTCATCCACCCCAAGGTTCAGGCAGCCTGTTCTCCCAGCTGTGCCTTACACAGTGAAATGGACAGTAATGAAAAGGAAAAAAGATCATTTAATGTGTCAAAACCTGTAGACCAAGTCAGCCTCACCTTGGGATGGAGCCTGAATTTCAGTCACCAACAGCTAATCAGTATCTGCTCTGTTGTCCAGCACCATGGTTCCAGGCTGGGACAGAGTTTCATAGGTTATGATGCTGGAAAACATAACTAATATTTGACTAAAGTGACTTGGTTTTAGAAAATTTGCTTCTGAAGAATATATGCAACAAGAATGTTTAGGTGATCAAAACAATGAAAGAGTAATACTAGATGGAAAAAAAAAATATTTTACTGGAAAATAATTAAGATGTTTAGACATCACAAAATAGTGAATTTCAAAATGAAGACTTATTTTTGCATTAAATAGAAAAGTATTGATTTTTAAAAAATCTAATTGCTACCTTTAAACTTTTCCTCATTTTTAATTTAAAATAACTATTGGAAATTGAGTTAGGGAGGACATACTAAATGTTTCAGTTGAGTCAAATCTGCAAATTTTGTTGGAAAACAAAAAGCTGGATAGGCTATCTTGATGACAGCTTATGCCTGTCTCTTCTCAAAATATTGACTGATTGAATAATAAAATGTTCAGCTTAAATACATATCAGGCCCTCAAATTTGAGGCTTCAAAAATTACGCTGGAAATTTAGAGGGTATCATATTTGCAGGCCTTTTTTTTTCTTGAAATGGTATAACCTGGAAGAGCTATTTGATTTTTTCCTTTTACTATTTTTTCCTTTTACTTCTCTCTTTTTTTTGTTTTTTTCCCTTTTAAATTACCTCATCTTTTTGTACTTCAGATCTGAGACTTTTAAGGTTCTTTCTTGGAAGGCTTAAACCAATTCTTATTTTTATTTAAACCAGGCAAATAGAACTTCGAGAAATTTAATATGAATAAAACCGTGCTGGCATCAGCTAAGTAGAATTCATAGCATTAGCAGAATGTGGTAACAAAGTTTAGGGGATTTGGATTTCATCTGAACAGCCTCTAGCCTTTCAGGTGACTGTACAGTCTCCCCATTTCAATCACTTTCACATAGAAAATACCAAATAGGGAAGGAAAAGATCATAAGTCAGGATTAACTAGCTAATTAACATACACTCAAATGTTCATGCCATGGCCTGTTGCAACTGTGGGAGACTCCCAAACATTCATTTCCATGTATCTGTGCTAAGCTGCTCAAACACTAAAACTTGTAAGCATTTTCTCCTTCAAGCCCCTGGCTGCGCTTCTTCATCTTATATTCAAATATCAGAGACTAGCAGCTTCTTAGAGCCGTGGTCTGATGAGTATCTTAAACTTCTTCATTTACTTTGAAATTTGACTCCCACTGAAGGCACTGAGCATCTTCGCATTACTGGGGTCCTTACTGACGGGCAGATGAAACACGTGTTACTAGATTCGGTCTCACAAACAGGCATCCAAAAGAGAAGTTGTCTCCAAATTGGTTGTGCTGGGTCATGGGTATTAATTTGCAGCAGTACCCTTGAAAGAGTAATGATACACGTTGTTAGACCTGTACATGCCCACACACCAAGAAGAGGGCTTCTGGCTCCTCAAGACCTCATAATCCTGCTCATTCCTTGTGTGTGAGCTCTGTTAGACACAGCACTCTCCCAGAAAAAGTCTAATTGCAGTAATTCGTTCAGCAAGGCCAGACTTGAAGAATGGTTAAATACAACTTGGTTTATTAACAGTCTCCTTACGATGAATTACATTATCTTAGCTTACAGAACATAGGTTTAGTTTCTTTCATAGCTGTTGGGATTTCTTATTAAAAAAAACACAACAAGATTTCCACAAATGATTGGTACAAAGATTATTCCTCAATTCTAATTAAGAACAAGCAAGCCAAAAAACCCATTCAAACAAACCCAGCTCCATTTTATATGAATATTACTTTCACCTACTCTGTTTCTTTTGAGTGTAGGACTGGAAGAGTGTACAACAAGCTTCATGGTATTGTAGAAAGATGGGAAATCGCTTATAACCAGAGGTGTTAGCAATAGCAGAGATGAGAAACAAAGATTTGAATGCAAATGTTTATGTACCTAACAGCAATATAGTTGAGTCAATGAAAGTACATTTTTTGCCTCACCACTTTCATCTCTAAGTACTTTAGTTAGCCATAGCGCATCACTGGAGCAGATATGAATTTCATTTCCTTATCTAAATACAAACCGCCTTTAGAGCAATATTCCAGCTCTTTCTCTGCACTCTCCACATCTGAAAAATGGACAGGATGTCAGCTTGTAAGAAATCATGAACTGGTAAAGAGTCCATGGATAATAGCTGCATTTACTGTACAAGGTGAACTGTTTGCAATTCAGATAAACTCCATGCAAAGATTGTATGCAGTTGACCAAGTGAACTGACCAAAATCTTTACATATTTTCTACAAAATGACAAGACATTCTGCAAAGTTTTGTTTACCATTGATCTAGTCCTTACCAGACAAAATAATTGGATTTCCTTGCATGATATGGGTTATTCCAAGTGATATTTATTTTATTTATCCTAACTTACATTGTTTGAGCCCTTGAACTTTAACCGAATTTCTGCCGTAGTAGATGAAATATGATCAACCACCTACCCCAAGCAACGAAGAACTTTCATGTGCTCAGGAAATAGAGAGTGAAACTACACAAAAAATTAGTCTTCAGGAAATACAGAAGTGTACAGGACATATCTGGAACAAACTGACTATGGATTCCATCAACTGTGGTGACGGCAAACCAGGCAACCACAGTTCAAGCTGATCAGACAAAACGCTAATGGAGTATTTTCCTACCTAACCCTATAACTGAGGAAACCTGGGATCTTCCCAGTTGTTCTTGATGACTCTGATGGAGAACCTGCAGCCCTGCATCCAGATCCAGGACTATTGTGGAGGTCAGAGGGGAGACAAAGGGACCCGAAAACTTCATGTTCCTGTGCCAGGATGAAGTTCAGGATGGCAAGAGCCACCATACTGACCTGCCCAACCTCCCTCTGGGACTGTGTCATCTCGCACGCAGAACAAGGACCTCGTGGAAGAAACTGTTATGCTAAACTGCCCGATTTCTCTCCCTTACTGCACTGTCTTCCCCATAAGACAGGGAAGGCCCGTGAACTCTATCTGTGAATAAAGTGTTCTGATACTCAAATCCACAATACTACCTTCCAGACAATTGGAACAGAAGAAATATATTACCTACCTGGAGAATTCAGACTTTTCACTGACAACACTTTATAACCATTAGGCCAAGAACCCCTTCATGGCGAGGAGAAGTGATAAACAATAATGGCAACACATTTGTTGTAGTTCTTTGTGATGTTGGCAGGCCCTGATGATGAGGTGAAGGAAGAGCCATTCTTTGCTTCTAATCACTCTGTCTCCTAGGCCAGGAAAAGGTTTGTCACATTAACCTGGCATACTTGAGGTTAAGAAGTATGGTAAGGATTGTACATACCTGACCTTACACATCTTGTTGAGGTTTGTGTAATAACAAATACATTGCTTCATTTACATCGTGCACTTTAACCCAGAGAAAGAGAAAAATCCTCAAACTGCACAGGTTCCTATATAGTCCTTGAGGAACCGAAAGAAAAAATACGATATGGCTACACTTGCTAGTAGAACTAATTCTGGTCACTAGTACTGGAGATGGCAGAAGGAACACACAGACAGAAAGCCAAATGAGTTGACAGACTTTCTGCCAACGCATTGTCACCAACTGCAGGCCAAACTGAACCAGCCTGCTCTCAGTTCCAGGCAATGAAGCATTTTCTTCCTACTTTGCTGTCCCTGCATAGTCCTCGTTAGCTGTAACTTAGCTAAATGCTACTATTCATATTTTGGTCTTTTTCTCTCCTGCTAACTCTACTATGGGTAGACCAAGATAAAACAAGCAAGAGATCCATAAATAAGTAATTTGCTGCAGCTTTATCTTTGCAATCACATATGCCTTTGCTCATTTGCCATCACTAAATACTCACAGTTGAGAAGTAATTGGACCACTACAACTCAAATCAGCCTTTATACTTGTAAAATTGTCTGGATTCATTCTCCTATCTGAGAATGACTGGCTTAGCTTTGATTCAGTTTAATCTGTGACTAAATGATTTAAAGTAAATCCAAATAAATGTTGTTGTTCCTCTGAAATAAGATGTGAAAAAGGATTAATTTTTCTGCCTTGCTTTAATTTCACAATATAAATTTACGCCTAAATTTATATTGATGTTATGTTCTCAAGCAGCAAAGTCTTTTGGGACTTCCTGTCTCTCTTTCTCTCCCATCTGTTTTCTTTTTTCTTTTCAAGGTTAATGGCATGATTACCCAAACACAGTGATTTATTCATCCCATATTATTCCAAGGAAGTTGTTAACAAGTCATGGATTGGGTGTTAGGTTATTTAAGGCTATTAACAAGACATGCAAATACTCAGGCATGTACCTGTGACTGACATAGAACTGCATTAGTAGAACACATACATTTTAAAGTTTTTCCTGGCTTAAACTGCATGGGTAGCATGGCTTAAAGGAGTTGTCCTCATCCATTAAGGTCTTTATTTCACAGAAATGCTGCTAACTCTTTCTGACTTTTTAATTTCTCTTCAAAGGGTGCTGGCAGCATGCTGGGCACACCAGGCAGACTCAGCACAAACCAGAGCAGGAGATCAGTTATCAAGCAAGTAACATTATTCCTCTGCAGAAAGCTAATGTCCTGACTGAAGAGGTCATGAAGGGACATTGTTTTGTTTGGAAACAGGGAGCTCTTTGGCAAAAATGGAAGGAGAGTCCAAAATAAATTCCCTGAGGTAGAAGCTGTGGAATTAAGGAAGTGGCAGCATTTGCACGGGAGAGCTAAGAATGGGGGTCCTTCATAAGTAGTATTTTCTTCACTCTGCTTTTTGCTCTAGGAAAGAGACAGCATAGGAATTAGGAAGGAACAAGAAGTGTAAAGTTTTCTTTCACTGTGACTAAAAACTCCATTTACCAAAGGGATCAAGGTTCGAGGAGGACTTGGCTGCCACAAAGCACGAGCGAGAAGATTTGGACACAGGAAGGGGATTCACAGAAATCATTGCAAAAAACCAACCAACCAACCAAGACCCATTCTTAAATTAGTAAGCTCCACTGAGGTGTGTGCCTTGTACTTCACTTTTTGGTGTAAAAGACACCAGTCGACTAACTTGGAATCATAGAACGGCCTGGGCTGGAAAGGACTTTAAAGATCTTCCAGTTCCAACCCCCCTGCCATGGGCAGGGACACCTTTAACTAGACCAGGTTGCTCAGAGCTCCACCCAAACTGGCCTTGAACACAACAGGTATCCACAACTTCTCTGAATGACCAACTTCAGTCTGAATGGTTTGGAAGCCAACAGCCAGGCAAAAGTGTTAGCTGAGACCGGAAGGAAGGGAAGGCAGCGGTAAACTGGAGCAGCAGGAGGGAATCAGTGCTTCTAGAAGCAATTTGGGTAGGGCTTGGTTGGGATACATCTCCTGCACCAGCCAGGCGGAGCTTGCACCTAATACTGTCAGTCTGGCACCCAACAGCCCTGTCGATGCAGTGCCTAGTTGGGCATCTAGCAACATAGAGATGGGCACTGATAGATTCTCTCAGGAAATGGAGCAAAGAGTGTCAGTTTAACAGCTTCTTCCTTTCAAAAGCACAAATTACTTCCAGGAAATACTTTAATATAACCCTTACCTCTGAGTCTCTAGCCAAGGGTCTGGTCATGAAAATAAACATATTAAACATGTAAATTCAGTCTGTTTGGATGCCAGCCAGACTGCTTTGTTCTACTTTTCCCCAGAAGGAGCAAACAGTGCTGCAAATAAAATAGATGAGACCATTTAATTTTACATGAGAAGTTCCTTCAGCCCTGGGTTAATGCTGGGTACCAGTTTTAGGAGCATGAGACAAAGATCTGTTTTTGCAGAGAGCATGATAGCACATGTGAATCTCGTAACTACTTGTTGAAATGACCTAAACATTGGAATTAATAGTCCTCAATTAGTGAGTTTAAAAAGTATCATTCTACTTCAGTCTTGAACCTCTGTAAGAGAGAAGCGGAGTACTGTGTGGCTTGCTTTGCTAGATCCAAGCAGTACGTTCTGAACAGAAGTCAGCAGAAGGCCACTAACCCCACTGCGTAAGACTGGCTTAGAACCATCTGAGAACCTGGCCACAGGCCATGTCGCAATACATTAATTTCCAACATGAGAGCAGGTTGGACAGCATCAAGAGGTTACTTATCTTACCCATTGGCCCCAAGGCATTATGAGACATACCTAAATCTCACAGAGCTGTTTGTCCAGAATATCTGCTCTCTTGCTGGGGTAAGGCACACTGCAGACCTTTTGTCTCAGAGGCAGCTGAACAGGTAAAATTGGATTTTCAAATCAAAGTCATTACTACCACTTTAGAAGTCACAGTGAAAGAGGATAGCTATTGCATAGAAGCAATGGCCATAGTAGTACCAAAACCACCTGTAGATGTATAATGTAGCACATATGCTAGTTTTATAATTTAAGAGAGAATGCTATGAAACTCAGCTCTGATTAAACAACACTTTCTGCATTGCAGTCTTCTGCAAAAAAAGTTGCTGAACTTTCAGCTGATCTAATCCGTTGCTAACTGTATCCCCTCTCCTAGTGCAAATATCCTGCTGTGCATGAATAATCAGTGTGCTGGTCCAGGGCCAGGGAGCCGATCAGCCCTGCTCACCTCGGCGAGGCTGCCCGTCCGGCTGCGGCCCCGACAGCCGCCGTGGGGGACGTCTGCTTCTCACATCACCATGGCAGCGAGTGCACATTCAGCCATTCCATACATTGCAGCACACACGGCTCGACTGTGCGCCCTGCAAAGCAACCTCATTCCTCTTCTCTGACTTCATGCGCTCTGTTTGGAAAAGACCCATTAAAGGCCAACGTAAGACAGCTATTTTAGAGGAGCTGCATAGTGAGAAAAGTTATTTTTTAAGACCAAGTATGACAAATATTTTGGAATGCTTTCAGCACTGTAAAACTCTTGAGATTTTTGCAAGGTTCTTTGAAACTTGTGTCACACATGTACTTCACACAAGCATTGTGATTTTCACCCAGGCTACAAATGTCCATTTACCACAACAACTTTTAATTTTCGTCTCTTCATGACTTCAGTAAAGCACTTGTCTCTGTGTTCAAATCTGAGTGTACAGGAATGCTTCTCCGTCTTGGCCTTACAGATCACACTGGACATGTACCTGCTTCGAAGACGTGGCTTTAATCTTGGGGTTTGTTTCATTTGTAATCTGAATGAACAGTCCAAAGTCTGATGAATGGACTATAAACATATGAGAAAATAGATGCCAAGGTTCTAGGGAGAGGAAAATAAAAATTTTGTTATAAAAGTATTCCAACATTGCACATTAATTTTACAGCCAACACAACAAACACATTCGTTGTCACAGATGGAAGAATAACTCATTAAAAATGCTGAATTTCTCTCTCAAATTATTATTTTATTATAACCTTTCAGAATACTGATTCACAAATTTCTAAATATATTATGATGTTCTTAACATTTCTTAATAGAAAGCTTTCCAAATAAACTGCCTTATAATAATTGAATATCTAAGGCTGGTTCTTTTTTATTATTATTTTCAATATCTGTGACTTTGAAATCTGAAGAAAACAAAATTTGTTTTAAATACAATGGAAATTCCAATATTCTCTTTCAGTCACCTCCAGTAACTTGTCTAAACATCTCTACAAATAGACAATGTGCACATTCCATTTTATTAATTTCCCTGCTAGTTAAGAAACACATTTTTAAGCCTGAACTTTTTTTTTTAATTGAATTCCTACAAAGATAGTTTTTCATGGTACAGAATTTACTCTGTAAACAACATACTCAGAATCCACAAATGAGTCATTCCAGAGTAGATGAAGACTAGCCTCTCATTTTGTAAGAATGTGTCTTAACCAGTGGCAAGAGCACAAACTAGGTCTCTCCAGCAGAAATGGACATTGGAAGAGTTAGCTATATCTCAGATATAACTATTATTTGAGAAAAAATAAAAAGGTGATGAGCTACCTCTCAAATGATAGTATGCATGCTCCTATTCCCTTTCAGAACAAAGTCCAACAGGTGAGATAAAGTTATCTTTAAGCTCAGCTCAAGCTAAAATGCTTGGCTTTGTTCAGGAAGAAGAACTTACAGTGCCCACTCGGATCAGTTGTAGCTAAGGAACATTTTAAAAATACTGCCCCTCAGCTGTTCTCTAACATATCTCATCTGCAACACCATGTTGACAGCACCAATGTAGAAGGTTTAATGAATCACATAAGAATGAAATTTTGGTAAGCCAGGCCACCCCTAGATCCATATTTTACAAGAATAGTGTGCTTCATATGTGTTCACTGAGTAAGGCTATGACATGGGTAGGTAGGTGACAAACTTTTCGGCCTGTAATAAACTACATATTTCACATGGTTATGTTGTCACAAAGATCTCTTTCATGTTACCTACCAATATTTTTTTCCAATTATGAGGTTTGAGATTTACTGAGATCTTTCTGAGTCTGAGCTATGTAAATAGGCTGCATTCTGATACAGTACACTTTGAATCAAAGAACATTCTTGAAGCATCGGACAGAAAAGCTTTTAAATTGCATTCATTTTTGAACATGATGCAAACCCGTTGCTAACAGCAAATGACAAAGTAACAGGGACTGAACTTCTAGCACTGCTTAAGTCAATGGAATTTTGTCACTGATGTTGATAAGGATAGATTTTAAATTAATTATTATATAAATCAGTATTAGACTCTCTTTGCTGCTCTTGGGCTTCTAAACCATCCCATGTTTCAGATAACAGTGATATGTATGTCTATAACAATAGCAAATCATATCATGAAGTGCATAGCATAAGCATATAGATAAGCTGTGTTTTCCTCTAAACAAACCATCCACATCTGGACAAAGAAAGTTCAAAGCAAATTCCAGGTGGAGTATGATGGATTCATCCCAGACTCCAAGAGGAAATACTTTGTTTTCCGTGTAAGCATTCTATGCCTTTTGAAAACAGTCAAACAAACAATATGCAAAACTGGAAGAGTTCCTTTTCTGCACATCTTTAGCTCTTACTATTCCCCTCCATTGTATATAAGAATTATGTATACAAATCCCCTCCATTATATACATAAAATTATAGATACAGTCTTTGTTGTGCCTCATAGAAAAGGCTAAACTCCAGAGCTGTGATTCTCAGCACGTTCCCTATCACATCTTTGTCCATGTGTGGAAAGCAGGGGGAAAAAGGAAATTTTTAAAGCCTGATTTTCTGACGTTCCTCACTGTTCTTTGCAGTCTGAATCTCAGGAAGACATATATAAACATTTTTTTTTGTGTAAGTTATTCTGCTGAAATCTAATGGTCAGACACAGACCAAAAAACTTCCAAAACAACTTAAAACTGGTGGCTGCCTCTTCTTGAGGGCACGGTGGTCTTGTCCTTCAGAGAAGCTAATCACCCAGCTTTTGGTGGAGCCACTCATCTAAATCAAGGATAAGCCTCGTTTTCACCAGCCTCAGTCTGAGATTCCACACATTAAAATCACGTGATGAAGTGTGGGTATTTATAACGTTGATGTCTACATCTGAGAGTTAGTTGTGTTAAATTTTCTGTACAGTCACTAGAGAGAAATGAGCATTTTTAGGATATGAGTCACCTCATCCTACTGCAGATACCTAAAATATGTCATAATAATTGTGCCCAAGAAGTGCCTGTTTCTTACCAGTGATTATAAAGGAAGTTGTAAGTAGCTAGCTCAGATGGACTCATGTGTTTGTTTGAGGTTCAAATTTCCTGAGACAAGCCTAATTCTATTTCATGACAAGGCATGGGTGAGGGACCTCACCAAAATTTGCAGGAAGAACATTTAGCAGGAGCCTTTGCTGCACTGGCCATGTTTGTTCCCAGCTGCAGCTGGGATGCAGGCCATGGCATGGAGAACACAACAGCCAAACGGTGGACAGTGGCTCAGGCTGACCACCACACGCAACAAGCTGGTGGTTCATCATTTATACAAGAGCTGTAGGCACAGTGCTGGGCAGTGGATATGGGAGTCAAGGCAAGAATTATCATCACCAGTGCATGAAACATGATTATCAGGGTGCAAAATATATTATTAGTAGTAAAAGATGGAAAATATGCTGCTGGCAAGATGAGTAATTGGGGAAAAAGCATAGACAGAGCTTTACAAACCTCCAGTGCTGTGTTCTAAGCAAAATGTTCTATTATGAACAAGTGAACAAAAAGAATCTTAAGCTATGGAGGGAGAAGCAAAAGATTTCTACATTGGTTACATAATGTAGAAAATGTAGAATGAAAAAGCAATTAAAACTATTTTCAGTGTAACATAGGGACAAATGATGAAACTCACTTTGCAGCAGAACTACAAAGTTCAATGCAACCTGAATAAGAGCAAATAAATGCAAAGTAAAGTAAGAACCAGATTTGACAACTGTGTAAGTGGGTGATGAAAGGGGGAATTTCTGCACTGCTACTTCAAATATTTTATTGAGTAATCATAAGGAGCTTGTTTATTGACGAGGAGACTGAGAAGACAGTGGTGAATATTATTCCACAGGGTCAAGAACACAAAAAGCTTATGACGAGAAATTATGCCAAAATGTTAAAAAAAAAAAAGGATTAAAAAATGAGTATGGTACTATAGACAGTGTTTAAAGTAATAGAATAAAATGAGAGCATCACTGAAGACAGACCCCCTTGAACCAAGTATTGAAGTCTTGGCTAGGAGAAGTATGCTGTGTTTGGAGGAAACACCATCATCCTCCCTCCAGCATCTGACATTTCTGATGTCAGCAGGTGACAGACAAGTCAGATGAACATCCACAGCACATTTCCTGTTGTTCTGGAAATATGTCTTCCTATTTACTCCTTGAATTTTTTACTCCAACTGTTCAGCATATTCTAAGAGTTTTCTAGTAAAACTGCGTAGGCAATTATGGTAGAAAGTGAGAGAGAGGCTTTATGAAGTGTGACACTGAAGTGGATATACTCAGAATGTTTTTTAACATAAAACAAAGTATTTCAAATTAAAACACCAGTGTCCTCAAAATGTATTTTAAATTGGTTCATTGTCTCTTGGCCCCTTGTCCTTTGATATGTGTCCAGGAACAATTTCCTCTTTACATTGTTTTCTATAAACATAAAGTACAAGCATATAAGTAGTAAATTTCTTTGCTACACACTGTAGAAGGACAAAACAGTAGGAGAGTCAGAACCACTATTTTGTGTGGGAGAAAGATGAGTCACTGACATGAGATAAAATTAAATTGGTTCTTACATAAGTTTATCATAACCTTCACTTCTGCAGCATCAAAGCTGATGACTCAGTATTTGTTTTTAAAGGATGTTCATTGTCACATAATACCTGGCCGTCACCAAAGATGATTTATATGACATCTATCTATATCTACATTTTATAGATCTCTAAGAAGATTGCTGTAATTCCTTCATGACCAGATATAGATAATTATACCTCCTGTGATACTGTCTTAGAGCCATCACTCTTCCCAGCTTTGTGATGAAAAATTAATAGTTTCTTCTAAATTCTCTAAAAAAATATCCCATTTTTTGGAGCAGATATAAGGGGAACAATGGGCAATCTGAGCTATCTACAAGAATGTAGATCCATCCTTCTCTTCCAAGAGTAAGAAAAAACGGATCAGAAACATTTGTTTTCCAGAGTTATGAATCAGTGTAAAATTTCAAGTGATTAAGTCTGAATTGCTAAAATCGCTATCAAGAATTCTAGCAGGACATGAATTTGGTTAATTGTGAACTGATTGTTCCCAACAAATTAATATAGTTTCTGTCTTAGTCTCAAAGTAGTTTTATTCTAAGGAAGTTACTTTGAAAGTCAGTAAATGCAGAATTCAGCTGCCTCCTCCTGCTAAAAAAGTAGCACTCCTGAAAGTGTGTTCGATGGTACCTTGAGTTTCCACTTCCACAAAAACTTAAGCCAAATCATCAGTGTTGCAAAAACTTAAAGGCTGACCCCAAAGGCTACAAATTTGCTTCTCCAGAAATAAAGGCCAACATCTAAGAGAGGTGTGGTTTTTTTATTCCTAGGGCAATACTCAGATTCTGCCTACCTGCTTGTGCACGATGACTCCTGGTGGGAAGTGGCTGACACCTGCCTGCTCTTACCCCTGCAGAATAAGAACCTCTCCACTGTCCCTTTGAAGTCTTCATCTCCACTTTGACTAGATCGGCAGCCGCATGTGCTTGGACATAGTACTCCACTCTTCTTGAAGCTCCCAGATTCTTTGTGACTGCGGTGGAAGCACAAGTACTGTGACTGGATCTATGAGAAATACTCCTGTTATGGAGAAAGAATGAACTGTTCCGCATACAGGAATTTTGGTGGTGCAGCTGTGTGATAAGTGACCAAAATTCTGTCAAGCACCAATGGACATTAGAAGACAGCAGTCTGATGGCAGCAAACTAAGCATATTCTGGAAGTGCAGACTTTTGCCATGTTCACAGTGCTCAAAAGGCGGAAAGCCCATGGAGTGCAAGATAAAAAATCGCAAAGGACTGGTAAAAATATGTTAAGAGACATCTTAAGACTCTCCTGACTAGACCAGTTGATCAGCATAAATATAGCTGACCAACACTTGAGAAGGAAAAAATAATGCAGCGATTTTTAATTTTTTTCCCCCAAAATAGAATAGATCTACACATAGCTACTGAGGAGTAGTAACAGTTCTATATCTATGCCAAGACATCTTCATACAGGTTGGGCCCCCTGCCTTTTTTCATTTTTTCTGGACTCTAGGTAAAGCTGACACTATTTTCTGTAAGCACCATGGAAGGAAAAGCATATTATGGAGGAATGTGAGGATTGGTCCAAAGCCCACTAGAGTCAGTGGAACTCTTTCCATTGACTTAAATGGGCTTGCCTCAGACCCTAAATGAAGAGAGATGGATCTTCAAGTTCTGGGCTAAGGAAATAATTCCACTGAGAGTGGCATGGAAAAAAACACATGAAGGTGAGGGAACTTGAAGAAAACAAAAGGATCTGAAAACTTGGCAACAGCAACTGTTTCAGTATTTTTGGAGGTCATAAAAACAGATGGGCTTTCTCTGATGCAAATTCACCCCTCTCTAAGCAGGCTGATTTATTCCTGTGTCAGGGACATATCAAGAACATATGAGACTGATCTGCTGGGTTTCTTCCTTTATTTGTTCTTCACTCCAAAATTTACTGTCACAATGGAAATGACACAATGTTGTCAACTCCCAGAATGCTGTCTAATTTATGGCAAGCAATTTCAAATAAGTGGTTATCCAGTTTTCCATTTCTTTCAATTCCACAAGAAGTAAAAATTCCCCAGTGTCCCTAGTGTCCCCATATGGCCTCTCCGGACTGATCATTATCCAAAACTGACTGTTTTATTAGCTGCTGAGTTTTCAGATCCCATAATAAATGCCTCAGAAATGCAAGTGGCACTTCTATGTTAGTGTGCATGAAAAACAGCTTCCAGGTGAATTGGATAAATGCATATTTAAAAGAATCAGTATCTGGGGGAAATGTAGGCATTTAAAACAACACTGATACAGTTTTGAAGAAGGTGAATCAAAAACATTGGTTGAACATAATTAAGGCAGAGAGGAAAAAGCTTTTAATTGAGATTAATGCAGAACAGCTTCCTATTAAAGTAATGCAGAAAAAAAAAAAAAAAAGAACCCAAAAGAATTCAAAATAAAAGGGCTGAATGCAAAGGTGCAAATTTAAGCCAGATCAAGAAAACACATCAAATCAGAATTGAAGCTTTTGAAGGATAGATGCAATCATATGCATTCTCTTCTTGGAGAAGCAAATACAAAAGAAAAGCCAATGTTATTGGTTCCTACAGGAACCTGCAAAATTTTGCAATTGGTCTCTTAAGAGAGCTCTGCTTTTCAAATAGCATAGCTGCAGCTATATTCTGTGGAAGAGATTTGGATACAAAACCATTTGCTGGACTCCAAATTTCCTCTCCTGGTATAGATTAAGTGTGCTGCAAAGACAGAGCAGGCATGCCAGCTAGCAGTCCTTTACAGTGTACTTCATCTCTTAATTTAGGGAGGACTTGCTGCCTCAAAAGACTTAACCCTGAGGCAGGAGCAAGTGAAAAATAGCTCCCTTCTGCCATCAGCACTGAGTAGGATGAAAACATATAATTGCTTTCACAGACTGGATTTCTTTTATTTTTATATTTTGAAATATTCTCATTTAACATATTAAATATTTTCAAGGGGAGGGGATCAGAAGATAAATATTTACATTAGGTTCCAAAATGTATAGTTTTATCTTTCATTAATAAAATGAGAGAAATATTACTCAAAATACTTACCTTACCCAGAGAAAAAGCACACTGTGGCCCATGATGTCTCTCTAACATTGCAGTACCTTTGAGTATCAATGACATCAAAAATGCAAGGAACATCCTTGCCTATTCTGGGACTGATTTGGCCCTTGCTGGATATTCTGAAGGGGAGGTAATGTATGGATTTGCTTTCCCTATATAATATAAGTCTCATGCTTGTGCTCAAGATGACAGGTGAGTTTCTCTGCCAGTCTTCTTGTTTTACTGACATCTGACTCTTGAGTTTTGGACTGCATCGTCTAAGAAACTTCGCTTTAAAGCTCTTTCACTTCATAAAGGTCCAAAATTCACCTGAAAATCTCCTCACTTTCCCTCGAGTTTGAATTCTGAGTTTCTCAAATTCTTCAGTTACCTGCCTCCACGTGCAACTGAGAGAGAAAACTTAGCTTTTCAGCATCCACTTGTCTTGTCACACGTTACTTTAGATGTGTGAGCTAAACGGGACTGGGGAACTCTCACGGGAAAGTGTATCAATGGAAGGAGTGGATCACTGAACATTAAATATCCTTGGATGGTGAGCCCAGAATTTAACCTTTCTCAGAGCACAGTGGAGGAGTTTTAGGGTAAAAATTCTACTCCTTGCCCTTGTTGATCTTTGAGTGCATGCGAAGATTGGTTAATCATGCGGAGTGAGGCCTCATTGTTTATACTTCCTGGAGAGGGGATAGTATCTCCTGGAGTACAACTGCCTCATTTTAAGGATGCTACTGAGGTGGATCTGAAGAGTCATATTCTAATTCTCTTTACTGCCTATAGAAGCCTGGTTAGCTAGACCAGAGATGCCTCGAGGTGGATGAGAAGTGTTCTAGCACAGATGTCTACCAGCACGAGAGTCATGGCTAGTACACAAGTCATTTAGGAAGTTGATGGGGACACACCATTCTTGATCATCATATGCTGTGCAATGTAAGGATGAAAAGCTGCAGGCTCCCTGTGATCCTTTTGGTAAATTTTCTTCCTTACCTTCTATTTTTTTTTTGAATTTTGCCATAATTAAATAGAACAATCCAATCTTTCTAACTACCCAGCAATAGACCTCCATCCTAGATTATGTGTGCGTGTGCGTGCATATTTGTTTATTTTTGTATTAGTCAGAGCCAAGTATTGACATTCTAGGATCTTGGCTGGTCAGATAAAAATCTCTTTCTTTGTAAAGATTGGCCATTTTTCAAGCCACAGGAACTTTAAACAGTTTCCTGGCAGATACCGAGCAAGCAGGTTGAAGTGGGCAGTGTGATGAAAGAGGAGACCACCTCTTTAATCCTACAAGTTGCTGAAATCTACAGCAGGTTTTTCTTTTTCTCATTACTTGTTTATTTTATTTTACTATTTTTTTAATCTGGTTAAATTCATTAGAGTATATGTAAAGAAAATGTCTTAAGGCACTATGTGCCTTATACTAATTTTTTTTTAAAAAAAAAGCCTTGCATAATCCTCATTCTGGTGGATACAATGTCTGCATTCACACCTGCTCCATGGTTACATCAGGCTCCAAGTGGAAACTGGTTCAGCCAGTAGCCTGTTACTTGACTTCCATGGAGATCTGCCTGGATAATATTTGCAGTCTTGGGCTCAGATCAGACCTGTAAAATGCTAGGCTTATGTGAATCTGGCTCTACATGCATGTCTAGGAAAGAAAACAGAAAAGTTCTTTGCACCTCCTTAATGCAAGGGCTCCTTAATGTTCATGCTAACAATTGCAGAAGATGCTGAAAAGGAATTTGTTGAGGACAGGGACAATGGATCCTTTCAAAGTGAGCCCCAGTGTTCTGGCCAGATTTCTTCATGCATCTGTCGGTGTTGGGCCAGCTTTTCTTTCGGCATGCTGTGTTCATAGCACCACCAAAGGGTGTTCTGAGAACCCAATGTAAGATATCATCTATGAAATCGGAATGTGTGTTCTGAGCTTCACCCAGTCTGTCAACAGGCTCTGACTCTGGGATTAGAAGGCACTTCTGGGCTGAGGATAGGAGAAATCTGCAGTTAATCAAAATTAATGTCCACTTTCTTTCTCTTCTTTCCCTGAACTGCATTTTATTACTCTTTTTTTTTTTTTCTTTGTCTTTCTTTTCCCATAGGAATGTTATTCCCTATGTCATAATGAATGCAGCAGCAGGGTCATGTCATCTAGTAAAATGGTTCAAGAATTGCCTGTCACTAATTTTGTGATTTTCAAAAGGGTCATCCTCAGGGCAAAATGTTCCCTTGCTTGGGGGGGATTGGTTCAGCTCCTGCAGGAGAGATCCTTGTGTAAAGGCACAATCCTCTGAAGAAACAAGGTACTGGATGAAGCATAAGGACAGAAGGGCTTCATCAGCCACAAGTACCCCAAAGAGCAGGAGTAACATCCTCTCTTGAGAGATGTATCAGGCTCCTGCTGTGCAGTGAGATGGAGGACTTGCAGAGCTTTAGGACAGAGCACTCCCTGCTCTTACCCTCTGCCCTGGGACAGGTCACAGCTGGGTCTCTGCTGTTGTGCCTAATGCTGCGCTAATCCCACCTTCCCCTATCGCCAGAGAAATGTGTTGGGTCTTGGGAGATGTATCTGCACTGCCTGTGAACCACATTAATCTCATATGCCATAGGCCAAATACAACTACAGAAGGACAGAGGATTGCGTACAATGCCTAACGTACATACTTACTATTTATTCTCTCAGAAAGAGTAAAGAGAGTCCTGTGTTTCAACTAATTGGGAATAAAGATACAGCCAGTCTCAGGTTCTTGTTAATTTATTGGATGTTAGAAATTTTTCTTTTTAAAATGCTTTAACAGAAGCATACTGAAATTCTGATTAAAAAGAAGAAAAGTGTGATACTAATCAGTGCTGTCAAAACACTAAAACGTATCTTTTTGATATACTTAAAAAAATAGGAAAAGAAAATTTACCTGTGGATTTAAACCTTAAATTATTATCACTCAATGCTAATTTTATTAATTTTACTAATCACAGCCTTATATTACAGGCGGTGAGCGGTGAGTACTAACTTTTTCCCACAAACATACTCCAAGTGTACAAGACTTGTGCAAAGCTTCTACCATAGCAGACACATCCCTGACTTTCTTATGGCTCTACCCCAAAAAATATTTTCTATTTCCATATCCCTGTGATGTTCAAAACCATGTAACCTAAACAAAAGCAATCTTGGATGAAGAGCAATGGAAACTGAGCACATTTCATGTGCAATAAATTCAAAGACAATAGAGACTAAAGTCTTTTCTCAGTGTGAATTTGGGGTGAAAACCTGGGTATAGTGAAGTCTGAGAATTTTGTCATAAAGGATGAGGTTTTCACCCAGTCTAAAATGTTTCTGCTTGGAGAATGTAGCATGAACACTTCTTGACTTTCTTTGCCTCGCCAGCTGTCACAGTGAAAATATTTTTATGAATCTTTCTCCTGGAAACTGGTTTTGCTACAAAAGTAGAGAGCTGCTAAGACAGCAATTTCAGCAATGCAGTTTCTGGGGTGGTTTTGTTTTGTTTTGCTTTGTTTTTTATTAATGTGTGATACTTAATTTTCATGCCATGCAGATGTTCCACACATTCTCCAAAGTTCTCAGATCAATTTTGCAAATTCCTGGATGTACATCTACATAATTTATCACATAACTAACAAAAGTCAAGAGGTTTATACAACTTGGCACAGATGGGTTAAAAGTCCACTTCAGCTGTGACAACGTGGTGAACTCTAGTTACCCTAAATGATCTTGCCAATAAGAAGCTGTCTAGAATATCTGGCTATTGGCAGGAAAATTCTGGAAGGGAATTTTGTAGGTACACACATGATCTCTGTTTCACATGAACCATCAAAAGTCAACAAAAACCCATGGTCCTAAATCACTGAGATGTTTGAGATGAATCCCACCCTCAGTGAGCTCCCCAGCTTGAGGCAGGCAATGGGTAGAAGGATCTGCCATCTTCTCCCCAGCCAACCTGCAGAAATACAGTATGGGGCAAATCAATGCATGTCCTAATGGAGGAACAGGTAGTGGTGATGACCTGGCTGCTCCCATGACGTTCAGGCAACAGGAAAGCTTCTAAGTGGATCCACAGTCTGTATGAAATGTTCCACCACATTTCTGAGTTTAAAAAAATAAATGGAATAATTCCAGGGACCCTCTTTCTTAATAGAGCAAGCTGTTCTTACAGTAGTATATAGCTGACTACATTTTCCAAGTAAAATTTTGTCTCTTCTTCACTCCATTGGCTCACAGATATACAGGGTTTGCTTATAAAAAATGAACTGCAGGGAATTATGATTTTTCCATATTTCTGAAATATCTTGGGCCATTCAGTTGAACGGTTTGCTTCTTCTATATACCAGAATTCAAAGGAAGAAGATGGAAGTATTTTCAACTTACATTAGGAAAAAAAAAAGGAAAATACCAGCAGCAAAAAGTATTTGTTTCTTACAGGTAGCATGTCACTAAATATGTCACCTAATAATTAGAAAAACATTCCATCTTCTCAAGGAAATAAAAAAGCCCTCAGTCCTCCTTAAATTATATCTCTGACAGCCTCCAGACCAGTGCAAGTACAGAATGATGAATGAGCTATAGCAGTGTATAGTGTACTGATGGAATGCAGGTAAATGCATTCTGCTCTTACAACTCTATGAACACTTACAATAAAATCAAATTGCAGGCATCTCCAAATATTACATTAGAGATAATGACTTCATGTAAATATCAACATATTGCTTTTTGATATAAATTACAACTCAGTGTTCTGACAACTCTTCACGATTTTCAGGGTGAAGTGTTCATTAGGTTTTTTAATTTTAATTTTGAATGCTGTTGTTTTCTTTTGAGATTTCTTGCTGCTATTCCTGAAAATTAAAAATTGTTATTCCTTTGACATTTTCACTCTCATTTTCCCCTCAGAGGTTTAGAGCAAATCTGGTCATTTTATTTAATTTGAAATAGACCAGATTTCCTAAAACCATCGTAACATGGCACTTCTGACCCCTATATGGATTCTGCATGCCTGCATGTACATAAAAACCACGCAAAGGCAAAGAAATAAGTACACCATTATTCATCCTCTTTATAGAAATATAAAATTGCTAAATACTGGATTCTATTACTGTTACACTTGACTCTTCCCGCTATTCTGCTCTGTTCTAGCGGTGCTCCTGTGAATTTTATTGCATGTCTGTTAGGCCTTCCAAAACCAAGGAATAAATTCTTCATAACTGCTTCAAACTGTCTGACATTTCAAAGTGCTAACATATTTGAAATACTTTCCTATATCCTGTGCCCCTCTGCATTTTATTTAATGTCTATGTCTGTTGCTAATTAGGACCATCTTTTTACTTCTTTTTTTTTCATTTGCAGATTTTGCATTTAAATTTCACATATTGCTTTTCTCTAAGACCCCTCTGTTGTACAGTTATTAGTTTCATAGCTGTTCAGGTTAATTTGGCTATATTTTTTTTTCCCTTCTAGCAGAGGTTTGGGGTTTTTCTTACCGCAGTTATGAACGAAGGTTGGTTTAAATTTAGAGCAGGGTAACAGGCATCCACTTTATTTGGTTGGCCAAAAATGCTGCTTAAAGATTTATTTCAATTATAGTTTCCCTTTTGGAGTATGTATTTCATTAATACTGTGCACAGAATTTTGTTTTAGAGATAAGTCTTTTTCAAAGACTTTGTTATAATTGGCATTTTGTAAAATAAAATCCTTAATGTGTTATGTGAGCGCTTCCCTGATGTTATATGCTAGAATTCAGCTAAAAATGCTGTCATTGAAAAAAGGCACTAATGGTGAAAATGAAGAATGAATAAAACAGCCTGGGCAAATATCTGCAAATTAAAAGAAAAATAAAAGAAAAACTCTTAGGTTCAATGGCACATTTTATTTCAGGAAAAAAAAATTCTTTCTCGAATTTTCAGATCTGTCTGAATATTTATCTTGGTTCAGTTGCCTCTTTATACTCTCTAGTACAGATTGGCTCTCTCAGTGTCTATAGCTCTGCTGTCTGCAAGAACTGCACTATTAACTGTAGCAATGGAAAGATGCTTAAGAATATTTTCAGTTTGAAAGCATCATTGAGTCCTTCTCTCAATCTGATTATGTAACATATATTTTTAGTACCTGGGAGTTCAAAGCCGCTAATGTGTTGTTTTTCTGAATGACAAATAGAACACACTAAACCCAGCACTACACTGTTTTTTTAAGAAAGTTTCAGGGAAATTCATGCAGCTCTGAGTGAAATCCTACCCTGCCTTTAGCCATCCAAGTATTTCCTTCCTTGTACAGAGGGCTGAATGATTCATTGTACCCAGGATCTCTGTTCACCGGTAGGTATGAAGCTGACGTGACTACGTAACGCAGCCAGAGAACAGAAGCTCTTCTCAGGCTGAGAATCTGAGACATTGAGCAGCAGCCGCAGAAAGGAACCTTTCCTCCTCAGGATTTATTCATGATACAAGGTCTTGACAGCTGACAAAAATGGTACCCATTTTTCTTTGCAGGTTGTCTGAATTGCTTTGTTCCCAATTACGGCAACAGCCAAGGGATTTTTCACCAGGAGATGTGCAGTGAAACTAGACCTGTAGACTGAATGAATAAGTAAATGATTTTGTAAAACTGAAGTATTAAAATGAAAGAGATGTGTCTGCTGAAAATTAAGAGACTGAGAAGAAGAGATTGTGTTTTCTAACTCTATAACTTTACCTATGCCGATGAAAATCACATTCAGTTCATTCCTCAGATTGGATTAATCCAAGAACACAAAAAAAAAAGTGACTGACAGTGCTGGTCTTGACCCCACATCTCACTTAACTTTAGTAAGCCATTTACTAAGCCTCAATTTCAACCCAGTCTTCTAGTCTCTGTCCTTAGTTTACAAAGATAAGTATGCACTTCCAAGATCTGTCTCTTTGGGTGAGAAAAATCACCTACTGCAGACGATCTTCTCTCTTCCATGACAGTAGAGGAAGACTAGATGATCAAGCAAGACAGACTCTTCACTTTTTGATAGCCACAGTTGTGTGAAATCAATCCCTGTCCAGTCTACCCATCTCTTACACATATTTTCTTTTTAGAATGTGACAGCTCTTGTTCATTCCAATGTCTTCTGTTATGAGCATCTTCTCTTACTAGTTCATCTAAACCAGGATAGAAAGTGTAGAAACTGAAATGGAGGTGGAGGGTTGGAAGAAGAAGGGAAAAAAAAGCTAGGTAAGAGGGGGTAGGCACAGAAATAGACAGCTATGGTTATAGAAATCAGAATTGTATCAAAAAGAGGGAAATAAATAGAAAGAAACATGAATTCAAGAAGTCTAAATATAACACCAGAATACAGCATGTCAAAGAAATATCTGAGAAAAAAAGTTACAAAAGCCGTAAGAATTTGTAATATATCTTTCTCAAGCATATCAAGAATATGAGGAGTGCAAAAGAAACTGTAGAGCTAAAAGAAGCATTCACAGAGTATAAGATAATGGTAGGAAAAGACTAAATTAGATACATATATTTTAATATAAGTTCACTGTAGGGGAGCTTGGGAGGAACTTTGTGGAGGAACCGTCAGAAGTCCTCCCTGAAACTGAAATTCCAATAGAAGTTATAGATCTCAGAAAGTTTATAGAGAAAGTCAATGTGCTTCTATAACTGCTCATTTTTACAAACCATCTAACTCATTCAAAAAGAAAAAAAACCCAAAACTTTAACTATCTATTTATCTGAGATGTCTGTAAAACATAGGACATCTGCATCAAAAGGGACTAACTTTGGACTTAATGGAAAAGAAAATGCAAGGAATTAGACTGAGGAAACAAAGCAGTTGCTTTGCACGATAGACTGGCCATAGAACCTTGTGCTCATATGGCGTCCATGCAGTGTTTGTACACCAAAACACAAGAGGAGATTCTTTGTGTCATAGCGCTTTGTGTTGTAGTTTACATGGCAAACAGCTCAGGCCATCTGGTGACCATATACTTTCACTATACCATTGACTTTCGCAATAGTTCTGGAGAATTTGAAGAGCGTGGTATTCACAATGGTTTGAGATCTATGGTGGATCACCATTGCAGATAGGCCCTAGCCTCTAAAGATGTAATAAAATGCAGTGAAAGAATGATTTCCTGACACTCTTGATTTGGAGCTCAAAGATAAGAAATCTACCTTCACACCGCCATCAGGGTAAAGGATTCAATTCTTGAATTTAGAACAATATCTACCTTACAACTAGCAACTGATGTTAAAGTTCTATCATTAGGAGATCCATTGTTAAATGCCTAAACATTTTATTTTGCCTTTTTTTTTTAAAGACTTTATTAGTTGACTAATTAATGCTAGGTGCATTTACAGAGACATTACAAGAAATTTCAATATGAGGTTTTATTTTCCTTATTATTGTCATAAATATTGTCTATTGCAATGGACTTACACTTCAGAAAATACGTTGACCTGAAAGATTTTGCACTAATAGGCTGCAGTTTAAAACAAAGACCTCTCTTTAGATTCAGTGATATAATTCCATCATTTTACTGATTTAGGACAGAAAAAAAGATACTCATATTAAAATCAAGCCCCTCTGGAAAAGAACATCTGACTATGTAGATAGATTCAGCTTCTTTTTTTATGCATATATATACTGAAAAACTAATTTATAAAGGTGTTGCACATAGATACATACACAAAAGTCATCCTGTTAGCATGAAAAAAAAGGAATTACATGAAAATGTGTTCCCATCGATGATATTAAAGACAAAATTGTTCCAAGAACAGAAGAGCAGATAAAACTGGGGTGTCTATAAGTTGTTGACATTTGTGCTGTCTCATCCATTTCTAGTTTCTCTACCAAAGTCCTTAAAAAAATCCCTGCACATTGTGTCACTTCCCTCTTGTATCCTTGACCAGAACATCCCAGTTTCCACTCCAGACTTTCAGCTGTTTAGCCAAGAAAGAGAGAAAGAGCAATGCATGCTGATGTTTTCCTTTAAAATAAAAGCATCTGAATGTCTCTGAGACTTTTCCCTCTTATCTGATTTGAATGGAATTGGCTGATGGACCAGCAAAGTGAGCAATAAATGGAGACACCAACAGTACATTCTCATCAACTCCATTTCCCTGGAAGACAAATTAAAATTTTTGATCTCCTCCAAAAAGTAATTTTTGAAGGGATATGGACTGCTTATAGAAAAGGGAAGAAAGATTCTTCTTTGCTAAGTCACATTCAGCTTTGAATTTGATACCAGGATCCTGGGAGAACAATAGGTAAGTGTCCATCAAACTCAGATATTTTTTGCACCTTACTTGGGAATTACTAAGCTGAAAGCTCCGTAAGATTTCCATTTAATAAGAAAACAGGAATAGTGAACTATGTGTAACATTGGCTTTTTACCTCCCTCCCTAGTTTTAGCAAGCTTTATGCTTCCAAATACAAGAGTGTCCCACCTCTTGAAAACTTACCAATTCCTAGATTGTACTGCATCTGTCCCCCACAGACATGCAGAAACTCAGGTCAGTGTGAGCTGAGGATATTTCTCCCAGCTGTGAGAACACTTGCAGCCTGAGCCCACACCAACACCAAATGTCCATACACATTTATGTGTCCATGCTCATGCACACATTCTGGAAAAAGGAAAATGTCAGATACATCAGCAGCCTAAAAAAACCAAAAAATTGGAAGCCAGCATCAAATACGATGCAATTGAATTAGGGAAAGTACTGCCAAGGACCATTTGAGAGGTTAAAAGTCTTTAGCTGAACAGCTGAACTCAGACTAGAAGTATTCCTGGCTTTGACAACACAAAAAATGAAGAAAACAATAATCCATTTAAATATAGCAACAATCAATCTTCATCTCTTTGAACAAGCACTACAAACTGTAGATGAAATCTTACATCTTAGCTAACCTTGGCTGACAATAGTCTAATATTAACAGCAAACATTTTCTCAGTGTGTACACTCCTCTTCCCACAGTGAATAGCTTACAAGTGTTCCTACTGCTCTCTTGGAAGTAATAGGGTCAAATATTGATTAATAAATAAGCCAAAATAAACAGCCCTTACAAAACGAACAAAAAAACCCAAACCAAACCAAATCCAAGAGAAATCCACAACCCCTCAGACGTAAAATTCAGATTTTATTGGGGTGAAATATGAAAGCTGCTGGCAGTTTTATTCACTGCGTGCGTGAGTTTCACAATAAATCATGGGGGAGAACAGAGCTATTTACATGTCCTGCATTATGCTGCAGTTCTAGGGGGCAGGTGAACTTCAAGATGCATAATTTACTGTGTTTGAAAATGGAATGAGTAAATCTCTGCGTGATTCACTGACATATGAACAAAGCCAGTTCAGGAGATGACCTTGCTCATATCTGAGCTGTGAGTATCACTGAAGTCCCCTCAGTGCAGAAGCTCAATTCTGATTTTGAGTGTTTACTTGGTATTTCCGTAGAGCTACGGTTCAGTCAAGCTAGAACTTCTATATGTGAACACAAGTGTTTTAAGACACTATTTGGAGTTCAGGAGCCCTCTTTGTTAGCATAGCCAAAACTAAGTGAAAGGGTACAGGGGGATGAAAATAAAAAGGCACTGCCTTCCCCTAGAAAACAAATAGGAAAGCCAAATGTTCCTAAGAATTCACTGCCGCAGCATTTCGCTTAAAAATTAGAAGATACTAGCAGATAGGAAGAAAGGCAACAAATTAAAGAAAATAAAAACAATAGCCATGCAGTCATTTTTTTTCAGGCAGATACTCTGGCTTTCTGTTAGCACCATGCCAATATTCCATATATATGGACATTTATCTCTGCTCCCGGCTATGTGTAGTCCACTTTATATCAAATTTCCCAGCACATCAGGCTACCCTTGACTCAAGACCTATTGGAATTTTTTTGTTGGGAATAAAAAAAAAGATGAAACTCATTATCTTTACAATCAAACAAAAGTCCAAAGAAAGAGGCAATCCTAGAGCAAATGAGAAGAGAACATCTTAGATTCTCAAATATGCAATGAAATTGTGTATCAGTTGTGTAAAGAAACGGAAAAAGCCTGGTCCTGCAACTGGACACTATGCAGATCTTGTTTATTCTATCTGAGGGGTTTTCTGTGGTATTTGTTTTTTTGCTTTGCTTCAAAGATTCCCATATGTAACGTTGCAAAGAGAGCTAAATGACCATTTCTGTTTGTTCAGGTTATAGGTATTATTTTGTTTTGCTTCCGGATGGAATTAAATATATCTCTCCTATTAAAAATAGGACGACTGTTTTACAAAAAGTTATGAAACAACCTAATGGTTAAAAAGGCCATTTACAGTTGCAAATAGACCTTTATTTTTGCCATCAAGCTGCACATCTTGTGAAGACTCATAGGTTTTAGGGCCAAAAAGGCCTTTCTGAACGTATCATATGACATATGCAGGCCAACAATTACTGAAGCAGTGCCTATGTTTCTGGGTTCATCCTGTGTCTTACAATTACATCTATCAGATTCCAATTTTTCTCTCTCTGAAATGAGAACTCTTTGTTATAGGTGTTTTTTGGGTGAGAGGAGGGTGGTTCATTCTGCCATCTTCTTCCTTTTTTTATCTTTCTTTATTTTTTATTTTCTTTTTCTGATTACTCCTTCCCACTTGTCCTGATTTCTCAGCTTTGATTTGCTCAGCTTTGTTAACCGAGTGCCCACACGTCCTAGGACACACACATAGAACTTCATCCATTTTTGTAGCATTGGACTGTTCTCACTGTTGTCTCCTACCCTTCATGCAATTCTCTTTCTGTCTCTCTACAAAGCCATCTCCCATCTTTTATTTTATTTTTCCCCTTAATCCCCTCTGATTGTTCTGTTCCTATTTTTCCATCTGCTGTAGAGTTGATGGTGTGTGTAACACCTTGCAGCTGTTCATGAACTTTTGTGTCCTCTAAGTCTTACAATTTGCAGCTTCTCCCCCGCTCCCATGCCATATTTATATTGTATTTATATTATAATTTATATTATAATATTTTATTATATTTTTCTCTTTCTTTGTGTCTTGTCTGCATTCAGTGAAAAATAATTTCTACTCGTCTCCTCCCCCTGATAGTCTCTTAAGACCATAAATTTTTCCCTTTATGAAATATGTAATTCCTTGGAAAATAAAGCAATATTGTTTCAAAATATAACAATATTGCAAAAGTTATTCGTTTTTCATAAGCTGACTCCTTCCTTCAAATTCAATGCATAATTGTACATAGATTCCGAAGTTATTAATGCTTTTAATGGAATAAAACATTAATACTGAGACCCCAAGCTCACAGCCTACTTTTAAAATATAAAATTTATTTTCATTCTGAGCTCCTATACCTTATATTTTCCAGCTCCCTGATGTACACAGAAGCATCCACTTCAAATAGAAAAGCAATGTTCATAGTCATTCCTTGTTTTCCCTGAACATTCACTGGTCCTTCAAAAATCCACTTGACCTACAGGTTGAGCTGACACCTGAGGTGGTACTGCCACTTCTGTCATAAAGACTGTGAAAGATATTTAGATATGTGACAAATTGCCTAACCAAACTGAATACGTTGCAATTTCTCTATCTCATGTTTCTGCGTATTGAAGTCTGACTAATTAAAGGGCTGTTTGTACCTAAAAGGGAGACTGAAACAACAAAATGTAATATGAACTACTGCAGCGTGAAAGTAGAGTCCTGTGAGGACCACAGTCTAAATAAAAATCAATTAAACCAGCATTAAAATCTAGGCTGCGAAAGTGTCTGAACCACTGTTTGGATTAGCTTTGAAGTTTTAATAAATTATTTATTACATGGCTTTGTAAAATGAACCTTCACTTGAACTAGGAAAAAATAGGTTAAAAGCAGAACTATTATTTTAACCCTCACACTGATTTATCAGTATCAGCTGGGAGAATAATTACATTAAGTTCCCTTAGAGTGAGAAGTAACTATGATGTATTCCCAAAGCTGAATTTTAGCCTTGTAAGAGTTGAGAAATTAATTCATACCATTCAGTTTCAGTTTTTCTCAACAAGCTGGTGTACTCTCTGAAGAAACATAAGCAGATTATTAAAAACTTTTTTCTTAAACTCATCTAAAATTGGGGTTTTTTTAAACGATATTTGTGTTAATGAAATGGATGGCCATCAGGTAATCAGTACAGTGCAGCTGTTTCACCAGGATGCGGAATTTAGTTAAAAGCTACAAAAAAAATTGACAAATTTAGGCTGAGACAATTCCCTACTTCAGAGAGAGAAATGGCAAAGTAACTATCTGGTCAGTCTGAAAATGCTCAATTTATATTTTTCCCTAGCAAAAGTTTCAGTTTTTACAAGTTTTTGTTTTAATTGTAAGGCAATTTTAATTATACCTTATGAGAAAGACATAATAATTTTGGAAGAAAAACCCAAACTCGTTAAGATATTTGGAGTTTTTTTCCCAAATGTTACTCTGCTTCTGAGCAGATGTAGCACAGAAAATAGGATTCTCTCAAATCCTATACCACACTAGGATTAAGAACAAAATTAGTACTCATTACTTAAAATGGACAAGAACAGGAACCAACCCAGACACCCACTGCACTTTTGCTCATGCAAGGACTGATGCGAAGCAGTGATTTTTTTGTGTTTTCAGCTCTTCTTCTTCTTTTTTCACTGTGCACTTTCTTAACATGGGTATATGATGTAACTACGATGGCAAGCATCTGTGCAATCTATGGGAGCAACTCAGCAGGTTCCATGGTCAAATATATCAGTACTCTTGAAGCTGTGACAATGAATTAGCTTCAGACTCAGCAGAACGAGTGCCACGAACGTGTCCTTAGTGCCATGCGACACTGGATCAGATCCCTGGACCATTACACTACTATAGTGGGATAGTCTGTCTCCAGTTTCTCAAGTAAAGAAAAGAATTTTGTATGGAAAGTTACACCCATGACTTTTATCTGTAAACAGGACTGTCTGCCAACAACAGTCAAATGTTAATTTTGACCAAAAGTTTCAGCTTTTCCAGATGTTTCATCTTAACAGGAGGTTTAGACATAGTGTCTAAACACAATCAATGCCCCAATGCTTCTTCATCTATTCATGAAGACACAGAAGGGTAAATGAAACAAAGTCACCTTGGTTGAAATCAGGGTGATTTCAGAGCAAAGCCAGTCTGCTGATTGAAAAATAAATGTTTTCGAAAATAGAAAAGAAACTAAAAAGAAGGTGTAAAATACCCTAACCATGGAATGATGTGTAATCCTGGAACAATTTAAAGGTTTGTAATACCTTCAAAAGGCCATATTTTTCCTTAAATTTTACAACATGGAAGACAAATGTAATATGTTTTTTTCACCTATCATGGTGACTCAAATTTGAGAATTCCTGTAAGGAAAACATTTTCCAGTAATGATTTCTTTATCTTGGGTAGTCCAAAACATAAAAGTCATGCTAACAGGCAAATTGGACTGTGATTCTACAAGCAGGGGGAACGAGGGATATAAACTGATGGTTGAATGGTCACATTTAGATTTCAGAGATGGACAAAGGACTGGTGTGAGATTTATTTCGGCAGAAGCTGGCTGACCATGTCCCATGTCTCACCCCGAGGCAGAACAGAACAAGGAAGGAAGGCAAATTCTTTCAACGCCAGCAGAAATGAGTCTGATTTTGTGCTGCAGAACATCCAAAACATTTTCTATCTATGGAGCAATCAAATTCCAGGTATATCTTTCATCATGTATGTTCAAAATCCTTGGGGGTTGGCAGACAAGGATTGCCACAGTCATGGTGCTTACTGAACACGCCGGTGAAGCAATTGTTTAATTTACCCATTCCCTTTCACAGAAGGCATACTTCAATTGACAGCAACCTGACATTCAGTGCCTATGTTTTGGAAAGCCTACTATAAACCAGTAGCTTTAAGAGACTTCTGGCCCAGAGTTATAAAAGATTTTTGCTAAAATCTATAGTACATCAGAGGGTAAGCTGTTCCTTTCCTGCTCCTTTAGTTGACTCTAAGATCCTTCTCCTATTCCTCTCAATGTAAATTTTGTTGGCAAAAATAAATCCACAAAACTACGGAGAGAAAATGGACTTTGAGTGACTTTTCCTGAGACTTTATGTGGGTTTGAAGATACGAATCAGAGGGATTCCTATCATCAAAATTCGTTATTACACTTGGCTTACCATTTTCTTTTGGAGCTTTTTTTCTTTGTTTTACCTTCAGGATGCAGACACATCACATTGTGCTGCAGTGCATTCCAGGGTCAGAGCACTGTAGCATGAGTTACAGCAAGCTTTACTTGCTTGTCTTGAAAAATTACCTTTGAGCATCTGCTGTGTGGAAGAATGTTAATGGAAGTGATTTGCAAATGAAGCAAGGTACCCAGACTTCCTGAATGGTTATAGTCCTATCTGAAAATTGCACATATGTGGTAGAATCTCAAAATACATATATATCTGCATAAACATAGTTATTATTAACTTGTTTTCCAGGCTGATATTTTTACTGAATGCAGAAAATTATTGTGATGCATGTGAGAAAGGAATGTAAGCTAAATAATTTTAGCAAATCCTATCAGTATTATATGAATGTTGGGATACAAGAGGAATTACTTCTGGTTTGGCTATATCAGGTTCTACATTACATGTAAAATGGTAATCTTTTTACCTATTGATAGAGCTGACTGACAGTTTGGGCTTGTACTGTTTGCCATGATCTGTTTTATTAGTTTTATTTGTAAAGTGGGAGGATCAATTAACAAAAACATAGTAAGTAATTTTTGCAAACTTACTACCTTTCATGTGAAACTGCCATTCTGATTTTATAAACAGACATTGTTTTGATGCTGGTACAGGTAGCCTCAGAATTAACTTGCCCAGCTCCACTCTCCACTATAAGGAATATTGTGGTTATCGCTAGAAATCAAGGATGATTGTAGGCAGCACTGATCCTCAGAGGTGGCCCATGAAACACCAGCTGTAACCTGCAGTTTGCTGCTCCATTTTGTAAAACAAGCCAGATAGTAGCTGCCAAATATATTTTGTCCTTGGCGTTTCTGGGTCTCCTTGTCATTTGTAGACTTTCAGGTGTCTTAAGGATGAGGTACATTTTAGTGTACCATCAGCAGCCTCGCTTACTGATGCAGAGAGTGGCCTCAAGCAGCAGCTTGTGATTCATAGCTGCTGTCCCATTTCTGGATAAATACCTGCCACCTATGGGAAATACAGCTCCTCCCTAAGACTTCTGGATCATTTTTTGGGAAATTCTGAGCATCTGAGATACAAAGCTAGTGAACAACTGAGCAGTGCATCCAGTACATTCTAAATACAAATATTCATGTTATGCAGATCAACTCTATAGCACACTTGTTTGACTGTTGCAGTGTCAGGCAACGTACCTGGAAATAGCTTTTCATATGAGATACTGCACATGGGGTACAATCCTCTACAAATACACATATTTGTGGGGTTCATCACTGTCAGATTGGAAAGAGCTATGGAAGCCTTCCACTTCGAACAGTTAAAGGTACCCTTGAGTTTTTTCCCCAGAGCTCCCTGTACTGACACCTTTCACTGACTTTACTCTGGGCTATGGAATAAAGAACAATATATATAAAAGAAACCTTAGAAATAATCCAGAGAAGTGGTAAACCTCTACACTGAACTATTTTGAGGAACACAATGGATACAAACTGAAATGTAGAAGGCTCATCATGTCCTTGTGTAGAACATCAGGGAACACTTTGCCCATGAGGGTGACCAAGTAGTGGCACAGGTTGCTTGGGGAGCTTATGGTGTTTCCATGCTTCAAGATATTCAAAAGTCGTCCAGATGTGAACCTGAGCAACTAGCTCTAGATGGCCCTGCTTGAGGAGGGGGGCTTGGACAGGGCATCTGGGTGTTCCTGCCAACCTCAGCTGTTCTGTGACAATGCCCTTCTACTTGCCTCTGCTCTTCTCAGGCAGCTACAGTGTTTGTCAGTGTGAGACATGTAGTTAACTAACACTTTATATCATCAGCACATGTAAGTAAAGTATTCTACCCAAATATCTGACTTTAGAGAGAGTGGTGTGTGAAGGGAGAATTTCCCGAAGAAAACAAGAATGTTAGACTAGGTAAAAGCGGTATACAACATTTGTGTGGGTTCATGACAACATCTGGGACGCCCTGGTAGTCCTGGCTATGAACCAGCATCAATAGAAGAAGTTGCACCTTTGTCACAATGAATTACTCACCAAAAGAATTAAGCAATCCAATTGTCTCAAACTCAGGAAAATGTATGCTGGATAAGTGGCACAAAAATCACAAATCAAGTAATGAGACATGAAAGGTTTAAGCCCTCTGCTAAGTTCCTCAGATGAGTAGGCTTGACAGGTTTGGAGGAAACAGTGAGCCACCTTAAGGCCCTTCAGATACCTGTGTGTAAGTAAAGAGAAAAGTTACAAAGAGCAACAGATTTACTGACAACACTGAATGCAATCAGAAAAGCTATCCACACAGAGCTGCTGTTTATGATAAGAAGCTTCTTTCTACTGCCTTTTTAAATAGAATCTTTCTCCTGATGTTTCATTTTGGAATAATTTCAGAGATCTAATTTGTTTTGTCAGGTTTGTAGTTATTTCCAGAATTTACATCAGCTCCAGTTTTAACAAGCACTAGAGCTTTTAACAAGGCAAGCTCTAAAGTGCCCCAAACAACAGGCGTATTCCCAAAATCTTAAACCCACCAGTCCTGCATAAATTGACATGATGTCATTTTTCCAGCATATTAAATTTAACATCAGTTTGAAAAGAAACAGCTTGAAACCGGTTGCACCAATGGTGTAGAAATTGTTTCAATGGTCAGAGAAAAAAACTCATTCAAGGCCACTAAAAATATAAACCAACTTTGCCTCTCTCTTCTTTTGCTAGACTTGATCTTTCTTCAATCCCTTTCTGCTTCCTATATTTCCATTCCAATATGAAGGTTACAAAGAGTATATCAAGCATGTAAGAATTTATTTATAAATGGTCAAAGGGGAGAGCCAACAAAGAGAAATGATGGGTTAATTGGGTCATATTCTCCTCAGTTTTCTATTCTAGCACAGAAGGAAAATCATTCAGTCAGCAGCATTGCATCGCAGGATTGCATGTACCAATGACAGAAGAATCAGACCAGATGTTTCTCCACTTCTAAATAGTTTTTTTCTCTTTTCTCTTCTTATTAAAATAACTGCTGTTCTTACCAGAGATGTTCTTACAGAGATGGAGACAGGGTGGCAATAGCATTCATACATTAAACCCTATTTTAAATGTTCGTTCTATTACTACCAGAGGAGTGTTTTCATTAATTTCATACCTTATCAATTCCCTCCGTACTTCATGGAGAAGACACAGCTACTGTTTTCTCTTATAATGTTTGCATTCATAATCTGTAAGTCCAGTGTTATTTAGCCTAAATAGAGTCCAAACTTTTCCTTTCTAGAGTGTCTGCATGAGAACTAAGGTGGTGCAAGTCCTTCTATCTTTGTAATAGATGCCTAAAAATAGGCACCTAGCATTATTTTTCAGAGATATTTGAGTTCAGATCCCAGCAACAAGGATAGGATGGGTTGCATCTGTCTGGAAACAGTGTAGGAATTAGGCAGTATCAGTTTTAAGCAGCCACAGGAATCAAGCAGTTTCAGAATTCTTCCAGCCAGAGGATAACAACATCTTAGTCAGGGATTGAAATCTCCTGTGGCTATGGAAAACAAAAGCAGGAAGGGTTGGCATCTTGACAGTTTTATGATAAACTAGGTAGGGGGAAATAGAATTTGGCAAATATTAATACTGTTATTTTTTCAACTTGTTGTTGCTTTCCAATTAACATTCTCCTCTTGTTTTAATCAAACTGTAATTCAGTGTCTGTATAATATTCTTGTGAGTGATCTTTTTTGTTTCTCACAAAAAACTGGAATCTCTATGTCTACATCATATAAATATATTTCTTCTAATGTGAAAAACCACCAGAAAAACTTCAAAGTTTAATTCTATTAGGATTGAAAAATACAGCAAATGTTTTCCTAAGGTTATTTTTCAGTTTCTTCATTAACTTTGTTTTATCTATGATTTGATGCAGATGTGTTGATCTTTTATTTTATTTTTTTTTTAATCTAGATTTTAGTCTTGAGTCTGGAGTCCTCAGTTCCTGTCTATGTCTTCTAAAGGGACAGAGATAAAAACATGGATGAGTGAAATACAACTTCAGAATCTTATTTGGTTTATTGTAGGTCTGTCTCTGACTATTTTTTTTTTCTCAGAAAAGATAAAATGTGAATTCCAGGTATAAGGAAGCTTGCCATATCTTGAAATGTATTAAAGACTGCAGTGAAAAAACCTTAGAGCTTTCTACAACTGAGATAGAATAGACTGCGATGACATTGTGGATTTAAGGATTCTGCTGTCAAATTTAGCAATTAAATTCGTAATCTGCTACTACTACTTTTAATGACTTTCAATGAGGGATTTTCTCCAGAAGCTTTGCTGCTTCCTGAATGTCGCTGTTCATATGGAATTAATAAAATAGAGCTGGAGACTTAAAGTCAATACTGAAAACAAAATACAGCATTAATGGTCTCGGTACAGTTCATGACATGAACATTTAAAGAGAAGAACAATCCTTATTCTTTTCCTTGAAAAGGTAAAAACTAATTCCCAGGTTTAAATCCACATTTCCTCTGAGTAGATTTCATTTCAAGCTTTAGTGCAAATTCAACATAAGATTATACAATGGTGACAAGTATGCACTTTTCTCATAAAGCTGTATAAGGGATTTGTAAAATCAGCCTGCTGATGTCACTTGCAGCCAAGACCATTTGCTTTTTGGGGCTCTGAGAAAACAGATATACCCTTTCAGTAATAATATTCCCTTCCAATAAAAAGGTGTTTACCCTAAACTGGAACAAAATTCATAAATTTGAGCTTCTCCATGGAACGTAAATTTTCAAAATATTTTCTTTTGGGAGAACGAAATGGAATATTTTAAAAAATCCTAGCCACAGAGCCAGCTGGCTAAATACCTTAGATAGAAATCACACCAGACCATGGATTTAGCTGCTCCTGGGAGTGGGGAGCCCCGTAAACTAGCAGGGAGGCCCAGTTTGCCTGTCTAGTAGACTGGAGTCTGTCAGGGATTTCAGCAAAATTAATGTGTTCCCGCAAGATGATTTCATTTCACTGAATCTGAATTTTCCAGGGCAAACCAATCCACCAGAACATTTGTCTCATTCTATTGTTCATGCTTTCCATAGGAATAATTTATTGTTTGTTTGTCAATGGGTTCCATATCCTTTTGCAGAATTTGTGGCCACACTACAGTGGGTGTTTTTGTTGCTACTGGGCAACTCAACAGACACATTATCTACAGACATTGAAATGCAATGCCTCCCATAAAAGTACCTCTAACAAAGGAGAATGAGGTAAATTCCATATGTTCCCTATGTCCTGAGGGTTGTTCTTCTCTTGCCTGTGGCTGACTATGAGAAATGAACATGTAGCTCATTAAAAAAGGATATTGAACTCCAGGTTTACAGTAGGATAAAAACACATCTTTCAGTTGAACAAAGAAAAGAGGAGTGGGATAAATGAATCTGTCACTGCTATTACAGCTTCAGAAAAACTGCATTTTTCTTCCTTTTCCCCCAAATTACTTTCTACCATATTCTGCTATAACAAAAATTCTCTCTTGCCATCTATGTTCTTGTCATTTTCTTTATATAATGTATATGTGCAATTAAACATAAGCTCTGAGACTCAGAAGCAAAACCAGAAGACAGAGGAAATTGCAGGAGTTTTTATGGAAGGCTGGGAAAAATGAGTGAGTAATGTTAATAAGTCAAATGTTAACAATATAAATTTTTACAGACTCTCACTATAATGAGTTTGGGATATCATCAAGTAGCGCTTTAAATTATCTCCTTAAAACATCCCTGAAAGAATTTCAAAGCCAAGCAATAAATGCTGAAGCAGAAGTCAAAGTGTTGAAGGTGATTCCCTGATTTCAGCAATTAAACTTCAGGAAGGTATTAGACGAAATGTGAAGTTTTGTTGCTTGTCTTTGAAAAACAGAACAGATAAAAGTTATTTGATCAGGAGGGTATGCAATCATTCCATATTATTTTGTTGGTAAAGGCATTAGCAATTGCAGTGGTCAGTGATGTATTAATATTTCAAAATTCTATGCTGAAGAGTTTTGACATGGAAAACATTTTATATAATGCACATACAAAAATGTGAAGAAAATCTTTATCATTAAACCTATCCACTACTCTTTCTTGACATCTTCTTTGAAAAATGACAGGTAAAAAATTAAATTATTAAAAATTGTGCCATGTGATGATGGCAAGCATATCAGTTTCTACAGAAATGTAAGTTGTTGGTTTTTTTTTTTTAAAGTCCAAACAATGACTTGACTTCATCTATGGAATCTGAGTGTGTGTCTTGTCAATATGGAGAAAGTGGTGCTCTTTAGACCATTTGGTTTATTAAGTTTAAAAAGTGCTATACAGTGATCTTTTGTCAAAATGAGACAGATATCCAAGAAAGTGATTTTAGCTAATGGAGAAACAAATAAAAATGAGAAAGCCACCCAGACAGCAGGTAACAAAACTGCTATTGACTTTTTTCACAGTTCTTACATATCAAAGAAATATCATTTGTGTTCACATAATGAAAATTACCAAATTCACAAAGAAGCCAAAAATGTAGATTTTACCTTTGTTCTTTCATGTTCTTCTTGAAGTCCTAATAATTCTATCTTTAAATGCCAGGATCTGGGGGAAAACATATATGTCAACTGAATTAACTTTTTAAAGAAACAAAATTTATGTTTCAGTGACCCCATCCTCATTTTTCTTGGACATTCATTTTGTTCTAATTGAGATTCCCAGATGTTCAGTCTTTATTTCATTATGTTTAGAGTTTGTGAAGCAGAAGTCATCAGTTGGTAGGCACTGTGGAGCACTCAGAGGGTGACTGCAAGAAGTTCATTTCTGGGCAAGCAAGCTAACATGGGGTGGAACCAAGGCGGCCAAAATACCTCTAAAAAGCATATGAAGTCTATAGAACATGCGTTTTGTATTAGCAATAGCAGGGTTTCACTGCTAATTTTGTTTCAGATCTTCTCATGATTCAATACTTTCAACAGATACCATGTACTGTGATATTGAAGGATGAAGGAATACACAAACCAGATTATTCTATCCATTTTCCACGCTGTAAACCATAAAAAAAATACTGACTATTCAGAATGTTTCAGCAAGTTGCTGCGGGCAAAATTTATTCTACCTTTGTGCATTTCAAAGGAAATGGTCTCATGGAAGTAATGAACAAAAGAAATTGAGAACTGGAAGGACTGCACTTTTCTCAGCCAAAGTAGAATATAATTAGCAAAACAGAAAACTGCAATAGTTCAGAGGTCTGACTGCTGTGAATAACTTCAAACAAACTGAAGAAAGTGAGACTTTTATTTGAGAGTTCATAAGGAACTTGTGTTTTATGTGGGATGTTTTAATCATGCAAGTCAAATCAAAATTAATTAATATAAAATACGATATTACAGTGAGAGCCAGTTTTGTGTTTATCCTTGAAAACTAGCCAGTGTTTCTATAAATTCCAGGTAATGAAGATGTTTCTGTTGCAGATAATAGGATGTAGAGGGATACAGATTATCTCGATCTGTAAAACTAAAGTCAAGCAAGTATCTTTCTGTTTGCCATTGTTTATGTTTGCACCAAGTATTATACTCCCAAAATGTACAAGCCCCTCGTAAAACAACACCTCTACAAAATGTACTGAATATATCTGTTAATTCCAGAATTAGTTGACTTCCTTAAAAAGTTATTTAAATTTGTTTTTTTCTTTTATCATGAGAATATTACCATGTGCAACCTATGCAGTCATATGTACAGTATATTTTCCTATATTACAATTTGTTAGTAAAAGTTGCTCCAAGAACATACTTGAAAAGAAAGGTGTAGGTGAAGAGCCAGAGTTCAGCCAGCTTAATATTTTTAAGTTTGAAAAGTGCAGGAAAATCCCTGCCTGTCTGGAGTAAAAGAGTGCAAGTACTAGCTGACTTTGGGACAGTCAGGATTTTACCATAACTGTTTTAAAATCTCACCCTGCTTGGCCCAAATTCCTCTAGGACTTTGGAGGCCAGCCATGGGAGCTTCCCCAGCAGACCAGTGAAATGCCCCCCTTGGGCCGTGGGAGTCTGACCCAGACAAGGTGATGGGGGCTCCCATCAGTTGTACATCCATCCCGCTCCACACCCCATGCATCCGAGAGCTCTGCTGGGGCTGACCTGCAGCCACCTGACTCAGAACCACTTCGTTTACTGTTGTAAACAGAAACTTGCACCATCAACTGAACTCCTCCTCACTGCCATGCATTTCAGTTGGGTTTAACTAGAATAAATGGCTGATAAGTCAAGAAACAGTGCTGGCTCCCCACTGCCAAAGTGCAGCCGGAAGACCATAACCCCAGAAAACCAGACAGCTCCTGGAGTTATCAGATCAAAGTGTAAGAAAGTGGTGAAAAGCACAGACAGCCCAGTTATGAAATATGCAGATAAAATGTTGTTTGACCACAGAACAGCTTTCAGGGAGAGGTGAAAAGCAATTCAGGACAAAACTCACTTGAAGTGTTCAACTCCATTCTGTAAAACCATTAGCCTCATCAGACTTTTTTTTTTTTTTTCAAGTAATATTTCTCTTTTAAAACCAAGGACTTGAATAAATTCCTTTGATTTCTTCTCATTAAAATCCTTCTAACTTGTGCACAATTTATTAATCAAATATTGCTCCTTTACAGGAGACACATATCACAATTGAAGAAGAGGGAGATGGAAAAAGCAAAGTATAAATAGTAAAAGTTAAATACTTAATACTTAACAGAATGCTGTCTCACTCTAAATGTTCTATATTTCAAAGCTGACAGTATAATTTGACTATAAAGTGTACAATAGGATGCTTTCAGAATCATTTATTTTTTCTGCATTGAAATATACCTTCATTGTCTTGCACATTATAAAGCTTATTCAAGCATCCAGCAGAATTTAATTACTACATTAAAAAAGGATATGCATTATTTAGCACACGTCCATGCTATTCTTAGGCTGAGTGTCTACAAGTAGTACTCACAATTGTAATTACTGAGAATTACAGAAAAGTTTTACCAATAGGCCAAATCTCTAACCTTATCTTGGGCACCTTCAGAAGAATGAAACAAAGACCAAACAAGGTATTTTAGATGGAAGCATGGGAAACCCTGGTCTATATTTACCTTCAGCTGGAAGTAAGAAACCCTGTTGTGAGAAGACACTCTTGAAAAAAATAATCCATATGAATTCATCATGAATTCTAAAACTTTGCATCACAGTTTATCCAAAGAGGGCAAGTTGGAAGTAGGAGTACAAGTATAATCGATTAGAATTGATCACTGTAAAGTTCAACAGATATAACTACATTTATTTTTAACCTTGAATTAATTAAGGTAATGATATTTCTAGAACTATTTTATTGTATTTGTTATATAAATGATATATTCTATTCTATTCTATTCTATTCTATTCTATTCTAGTATATTAGTGTAGTCTAGAGATGCTATATGTTGCCATATAGCATTTTATGGTAAAACTTCTTTCAATTCAATTGTTTCAAGTATTTGAACCACAAAAGCAATGCTCATAGAATAAGATATGTAATAAGGAACTGAGAGAAGTGGGAAAAAAATGTCTGGAAAAGCTGGGAAGCTGTACTGGCCATGAAGAGTTTTGGTAAGTAATGAAGGAAGAAAGTTGAAGGAAAATAAAAAGTACATTTAGCCCATGATTGGAAGAACAAGACCTAATTCTTTGAATTCCCAAGTTGTACATTATTTTACAATACTGAAAGTCCTCTGTGCAACGTGGTGCATTCTTCTGCATTCTATTGTCTTAATTCATAAAGATTTATTTAGCACTTTTTTTAATAGTCTCAGGACACCAGGAGTAATGAAGCAAAATCAGAAGTACACTTTTTTCATTCAGGAATCTTATCTAGGAGCCAAAATCCATGGTAGTATTAACAGTGATCAGGATATAGACTTTGAACCCGAGCTTCGTTCACGGTTAAAGAACAGAACATCCAGACCCAGAAAACAGAGACTTGTAAAGGGAATCATACTTCTCACTATGAAGCCAATAGAACTCTACTCAGAATTACAAAAATACCCTCAGTGATCTCATCATCCCATTCCAAATGTGATCAAGGGACATAACATTTTGAAATGCATAAATGTAGACTCTGAATTGTAATCAATATAAACAAAAAGAAAATTTTTCATATATTTGTACCAAGGGGCTCAGCTACGAAAGAGTGGCTGTAACAAAACTATATTTCATGGACCTCTAAAGGTACATTTGATGTTTACCTGGTTCCTACATAAGACAATAGTAAATATTTAACTTCTCCCTCTTCCTTGAATATCTTCCTAAGCAGTAAATTATGCTGTGTCCATAGTCCTCTAAAGTGTAAATCAGCTTCCGCACAATAAAATTAATGAGCAGTGTTGCTAAGAGCCAGGTGTTTCAGCCTAAATGAAATATCTCATGGGAGCTCAGACTTTGGACCATTAACCATGGCTAATCGGCATGGCTATTTTATAAACAGAAACAGATGTCCCTCTAGAACAGTCATCATTTCGTTAATGTGCAGTTACCAGGTATTTCTTTACATCAAACTTAATACATTGCTCTGAAGGCTTTTGGAAAGGAGGAGTGGTGATATCGATTCACCTTTTATTCTGATTTTATTCAGTAATATATCAATTTGTATGGTGGCTGAACACAGTGGAGAAGAACTATTCTTTAGTTGCAACAGGCTAAATTTACAAGAGCTTGTTTGACTAAATGCATTGTATCTCTGAAAGTACACAGAATATGCCAAGGTACCTTTTGTGTTCCTTCACCAAACAAAATGCGGCCTTTTTAAAGTGTTCTGGGGAAAGAAAATGAAAGATGCCAGATGACAAATGCTAAGTGCTCATTGCTTAGCAAACATGCTGAATAAATATCACAAACTTGTAAAGCCATTAGGTACAGGAACTCATTCCACTGAAGCCCAGAGCAGGATGACAAATAAAGAGTTAGCACTACTCTCAGGATAATATAGTTGAAGGTGACCGAGTTATATCTAAATTGAATGTGAAAATACATTTATTTTGGTGCAACTATATTGTAACACTGTATTGTTTTATAATACACTCAAGTATTTCACTTTAGGATAATGAAAGGAGTCATGACAGAAATGACACCACCTTACAAAAATTACCATGACAAAATGAAATAAGTCTTCTTATGTAAAACTTTAATCTGCTCTTTTTACTTTCCTCTCTGCAACAAAGGGATGGACCATACATTCATATGCAGCCAATTAATTATCATTCAGTTGATTTACTACTAATTTATAGTATTCCTAATCCTTGCAAGATGACTAACATGTAACACAAACTTTACCATCACTTACACTCCATGTTACTGCATATGAGAGTAAAACAGAAGGTCTGAGAGCTGTCACAAAGCTGTGTGGAAAGCTACAGGTTGGGAGAAGATTTGTATGTCTAGCTCTCTGCCGAAGGCAAGCTACATAGAAAAAAGGAGTCTACCAGATTCATTGAAGATACAGGGCCTATCATAATGAAGAATTTAGGCACAAGCCAAGGGCACTCATCTGAAAGCAGAAATTATTTACTTTTCCAGCAGAAAAACAGTCTCAGGTTCTCAATAGAGAGGGATTTACACAGAATAGCATAAATTGCTTACCAAGTCATAGTAAATTTGTTTTAGCAGTTTGCACCCATGTACTACCTTGATAAACAAATCTTATGTTTTAACAAAGTCAAGCTATAGCGCTGTAATTAACCAACAGGGGATGATTAGCAAAAGGCAGACTGACCACCTGAAAAACCCAAAGTTTGAATCTAAGGATAAACCCTTTTGGACACATACTTTATCAGTATTTAAAATGCCAATTAGTACGCTTGCAAGAGAATTCTCTGAAATTTTAAGAGCTTGATAGTATAATATTCTGGATTTCTATTTTCATTTTTAATGAATTATTAAAATGTTTATGAATTGTAGTCATTGCAAATTGTTTGCTCCCAGCATACCAGAACCAAAGGACATGCTGGGTTACCTGAAAGTCAGCAAGTCCGAGCTAGAATTGCAGTGTGATGTTATCTAAACCATGTCACTCCTCTGTATCTGCTACTGCTGTCAGAGGGCCCAAGTATAAAGGGCAAAGAGTGAGATTACGAGCCAGCAGCTGAAGAAGGTTTTGGATCCTGCTTGTGAAAAAAAGGAAAAAAAGGCAGATGAAAAATGAATGTTTCATCTTTGTAGCTCTCTGGCAGAGCTAAATGCAAAACTGTCTGGTGTGGTCAGTGGTCAAGTAAGGTTCAGAAAGCCAGCACAGATTCCTTCTGCACAGATAAATGACAAGATACGGATGTACTCTCCTCACACTCGCGTCTTCTTGCCAAAAGCCCTGGAAAGTGGTGTATTCAAGCATTCATATGAAGGCCAGTGTTTACTGGAATCTGCTGTGAGTTGCAAGAGGATACATATATTATTAGGCCTCAGAACATTCATTGGCTCCATTTGGGGAAATAGTTTCCATACTCTCAATACAGGCTTTAGCCCCCAAAGGAAATGCTGCAAAAAAAAAAAAAACATTTAAATGAATAGAAGCAACACTTACCACAAAGCGAGCCAATAAGGTCACAAACTTGACAATAAAACTGCAGAAAGTGGGCTGCTAACCCACAACAGTTTCAGCCAAGTGTTGCTGTCAGATAATTTCCTGAGGCAGATTTTGCTATAAAGTCACTGTTAGAAGTGGTAGGCGATTAAACTTCCCCCAGAAAAAAACCAACAAAAACAAAACAACAAAAAAACCCCAAAACAACCAAAAAACCCAAACCAACCTTTAAACAAATCAAAAGAACAGGATTGTTAACCCACTTTTTTTCCCAGCACTTCTGTTTTGATATGTACAACAAATTCCTGCTCTGCCACATAAGGTGTCACACTGGCTAACGCACAGGTCCTATATTCAACCAGACACAGCAGTGCATCAGGCAGCAGGTCTTAATAGCCTGCTTTGGTAAATTACACTGAAATATCTGTCAACAACTGGCAGCCTCAGCTCCGCCTGGAAAAAGTAGCTTTTTTCACAGAATCACAGAATATGCTGAGTTGGAAGGTACCCACAGGAATCGTCAAAGTCCAGCTCCTGGCCCTGCACGGGACCATCCCTAAGAGTCATACCATGTGCCTGAGAGCATTGTCCAAGTACTTATTGACCTCTGTCAGGCTTGGTGCTGTGACCACTTCCCTGGGGAGCCTGTTCAGTGCCCAACCACCCTCTTGCTGAAAAACCTTTTTCTAATATCCAGCCTAAACCTCTGACACAACTTCAAGCCACTCCCTCGGGTCATTGGTCACCACAGAGGAGAGATCAGTGTCTGCCCCTCCTCTTCCCCTCANGGCTCATGTTCAACTTGCCATTGACCAGGTCCCCCAGGTCTCTTTATGTGGTGCTGCTTTCCAGCATCTCATTCCCAGTCTGTCCATACATTCAGGATTGGCCTGTGTGCAGAATCTGTCACTTTCCCTCATTGGACTCCGTGTGGTTGGTGATTGCCCAGCCCTCTGATTTGTGGAGGTCTCTCTGCAGGGCCTCCCTGCCCTGGAGAGAGTCAGCAGCTCCTCCTGGTTTTGTATCATCTGTGAACTTGCTTTGTATCTCTTCCAGTCCTGCCTCCAAGTCATTTATGAAGACGTTGAAGAGCACAGGGCTGAGGAGCCCTGTGAAACAATCCCAGTGGTGACAGGTCACCAGTCTGATGTCACCCCAGTCACTATAACCCTTTGTGCCTGACCCTTTTGTGGATCCTTTCCATTATGTGATAAATTGTGGATTATTTTTACATTGAAAGTTTTCAGAATTGACTTGTCTTTATTCAGTTTGGGAAACAGTAAATATGTTCATGCTGAGCTGTAAAGAACAACAATAAAAAGAAATATCAGTTTTTCAAAATTTTCCAGTTTATGATAGATGTCAACCCACGGTCTATGATAAACTACAGCTGACCTTAATTATCAGATTTTGTTCTTTTCAGAGCAAGTTGATTTGATGTTCAGTTCAGAAATTATATAGCCAAGTGTGAATCTGAGTAAGTGCAATCAGTGGGCTCAGACATGAAAAATGGATTTTCAGTATTTAAAGAGAAAGGGTAACACAGCCTTAGGTAAATTCCCTTTCCAATTATCTATACATACAGTCATCAAATTTTTATCCTATTATAGACACAAGCTATTCTTCCATTCCTTCACTGACTATATTAGAACTCAGATTTTTATACTGTATTCATGATGCTACTGTGGAGAAAAAAAATTGCATTCTGCATAAGTGGTTGTTGTAATCTTAGCTCTATAGCAGAGAAACATCATTCTCAGTGTAACTCAGATGTCTTACAAAGCACGTTTACAACAAAAATTATTAATTTTATCTTGAATTGCAGGTGGTGACACTGTCTGCAAAGCTTTTCTTGTTCATATTTGTGCAGCATGTTGGAAAAGAAATAAGCAAAATCCTAAGTGGAAGAGCGTCAGTAGAAAAGTTAAAGGTTGTTTTTCTTTCCTCTTTTTCCTTTCCTGTTAGTTTGTGTCAATTATCATGTATCCTGAGATGAAGAAAGTTACACACACACACAAAAAATCCTATTGAGACATAAAATAACAGAAGTCCAGACTATTAAGTGTTTTGGAATTGCAGGTTGGTTTAATATGAGAATATGTTTTGAAATACTATAACACTTTCTCATGTAGAAAGAAATTTCTGCACTACTCTTGTGTTCTTTAACTTCACACCCTTGGTGCACTTTGCATGCTTATTGCATCTGAATTCTTTCTTTCCCCCTAGCTCAGTGTAACCAAGACAAATATTCATTTAGAGCCTAGACCACTCAGTTAACAACACCTTTCAATTATAGCCCAGGAGGAATTTCCTTGTGAATAATGCCTTACTGTTGAATCAACATTAAGATGTTGAGGGAAAAGAGTCACCCCATCATAGTTTACATTGGAAAAGGCAGGTACATTAACATTTCTAGCAAGCCACTGTATTATACTGAGCCAATTTGAATGTACAGAGGATAAAGAGGTAGCTAGGCCCTTTTTACAGAAAAAAAGTGTCAACATCGGCACAGCAGCCAAGAAATACTTAGACTCTTTCCTTCTCCTCCTTCCCTTTCTTCCCCATGCTAGACTTTCTCTTGTCTTAGGAGTTTTTACTTGTATTTTATTCCTTAGGACACAGATAAGTTTTCTAAATAAATCCATCTGTTCCATAATTGTTGCTTATTCTCTAAGAAAAATGTGTCTTGACTGTGCTGATTCTCAATATTAGCCTAGGATATGGGATGAGAAAATTTACTATAAAAAGAGCAAGAATTAGAAAGCCTAAGTTTTCCTAATCCATTACTTATTTCCCTCACTGAGTGCATTAGATAATAACTGGTAATGGTATAATTTGGCCCAGGTTCTCACACATGTGTGCCAAGTATCAGTGGCCTGATTTTCAGAGGTAAGACACTCTCTCCAAGACATGCAGACGTATTTAAAGGAGTATGTAATATTTCTAGGAATGGGTAAAAGTTGCAATGTCTACATCTTCATGTAGACCCACCAAAGGCAGAATTCAGTTTGGATCATACTCAGATTTTGGCAGCTATTTGGAAATAAGCTCCCATGAGTTTAGAAAATAACATTGTCTGGAAAAAAACTCAATAAACTCTACTCTTACAAATTTAATATGTTTGCCCTGCCAAGACTTTCTCTGATTCGAGCAGATCTTCAGCACCTGTAGTGTGAAACAATCTATATTGTGAATGTTTATGAATTTCTAAAGGGGAGTTTCTGAATCCGAGATTTCAAACTTTGACTGAAGAGCTTGTCTTCTCTCACTGCCGTCTCTTAAATCCATATGGAAATAAAAACCGTAGCAGGTGACAGGGAAAACTCTTACAGCTGTCAAGGAACAACCAGGAAAAGTTAAATAAATGCTGTTGAAATTAGAAATACGGGTGCTGAAATATTAAGTGGTTAGTGAGTTAAATTCATCAGTGTGCTGGTTTCATGAAACACACTCAGCATTTACCTGTGTCAGTGGAAGCCAATCAGCCCTAAATGCCAACTGAGCCACCTCACAGTCACTTGCCAAGCTCTCTTAAACAGAGCAATTGCCTTTATCTAGTTGTGATTAGAGGAGGCTCACAGAAATTGAGACAACTTCAGGTTACCACTGTTTCAGACACAAGGGTGTCTAAAAGGTGATAGCCCTTCTCAAGCCCAGAAAGCAGTCCTGGTTCTATCAAAAAAAAAAAAAAAAAAGAGTAAAGGAAGTGGAGAAACATCTTCCAGTTGANAGGTAGTGGTGGAAACATCTTCCAGTTGACCCACTATTTGAAAGGACTGCATTCATTTATACAAAACCCCTGTTTCCACTGTCCACACACATTTATGCACATTATGGATACAGAAAGAGAGCATGAGGTGCTCTCACAGAACAACAATATTTTTTTTTAAAACATTGCTTGACCATCCAGAGCACATGACAATGGAGAATAAGGTTGACCTTATAGGAATTATAACCTCTTTGAAGTAGAAGATGGCCTTTTCAGTATATTTAGATACGTACTAGCAGTATAGGAAGATTTTTCATTGTCATTTCCATGCACTATAATTACAGCTATAACTGTATGTACCATAATTTTAAACCATTGGCTCATAGTACTTTTCCCAAGTTTCCAAAGCCACTTTCAAAAGTATAATATTAAAATTATAATTTTAAAAAAGGAATGCCTTAATATTCTAATTGTTCATACCAAAGATAAGTGCATATTTGCAGAAATATATTTATGTCTCAGTAGCAACTCCTCCATACCCTCAAATTTATACAACTTATCAGTCATGCCTCACATCATATTTGCACAATTTAGTCATGTCCAGAAATAGCTGAGCAATACGCTGCATAAAAATATTCCTTAAAGTGTGTCTTAAGGTGTTTTTTAACAGAATTAGATGGTTGTTTCCATCCAAGCATTGGGTACAGCACTTGTAGACTCATCTCGTCTATATTCACCTTAGCAAGTGTGAGGAACAGGATGTCTGGCTGTTGCACTGAGTTTTTCATAGGCTATGACAAAGCTATCTCTATATACATGTTTTTAAGATTAACATGAGCTGAGGTCTTTGCTGCCACAACTGAACAGAGATTATTCCTCAGGCTAAAGAGTTTAAAGTCTATAAATTCTGTGGTTAAACATTTGGCTGCAGTGTAAACATATCCCTGGGGACAAGTTCTCACTGTATGGATGCACAAACGTTAACAAGAATGTATCAGTAATGCTAAAATATGGACCAGATTTTTCCATAAGATTTTGTCCAGATTATGAGCCTTAACAGAAGGGGGGGATGTAGAGGGAAAACATATATTTAAGTCTAATTATTTCATTGTGTTTATATTTTGGTTCAAAGCACTTAATGGATTAGTACATGTGAAACTAATAAATATTTCAAATCGGATACATTTTGAGCTATTCAAGAGTGATAAAGCATCTTAAACAATAAACTTTGGATTTTGTAACTTCTACGGATAGACTGTACAGAACCAGATAAAATTTTCATCAAAAAATGCAGTCCTAAAAATCTTTTTCTAGTTCTAAGGTTTAGAAATGTTATAATTTTCTATTATTATTATTTACAAACACTCTGGAGTGTTTAGAAGCACTCAAGAGTGCATTTATGTGGCAAAGTACATACACAAGAAAAACACACTTCATGGTGGAATCACACACTTCGTGGTGGAATCACACACTTGACTCTAACTATAACATAGCTGGGGGCACCATTATAATCATGAAGACCTCACTTGAGATGTCCTTGCTGCATGCACACATTGATTTTTAAATACCAATTCACAGTCAACAAAAGGACAGATTCAAGCAGCTTATACCAGCAATTCCTAGCAACCTACAGAATTAATTCACTTATCAAGAAGACTTTAATCCTGCTTCCAGTGATTATGAATCATCACAAAATCCATGATTTATGAGATGAATTGAATAAATCACAGTAGTTACAGTACTATGAAAATAAAACTGTAAGGCTGGACAAAATATGGTTTGACTCTTTTTAGGTTTTAGCTGTAAAATCTCTGGGACTCTACAGACCCAGCTCCAGCTCAGATCACTTAGCTTAAATTCCCAAGGTGAAGGCCACATTTATTTCTACTCTACATTTATTGCTTCTAACACTACGTGCTTTCAAAATGGAAAAATATTATTTTTCCGAACTGAGAAATGCCCATGGTTAACCCTGCACTTTTTGTATGCTAGCTTTAGGAAAAGGCCATAGGGTACATACTGCTCAGAGTCCAGCTGCCCCATGTTTTGATGCCTCTCTGGAACACTCCTTGAAGCATTACTGTAGGGTCAGGTTTTGTGAGATAAGAGAGAAAAGTCACTAAAGTCCTGGATCCATGGAGGCAAAACATGTTTTCTGCAATGGCAATGCAAAAATGCAAAATGAAAACTATTTCAACTTTGGCTTAAATGAAAAATGGGCAGAACAGAATTTAAGCAAATGGTATGAAAAATGGCTGGCTTCACTGTCTTCGGTAACAGGGCTTTGATTAAAGAGTTGAAGAAATGTGGTGTTGAACTGGGACACGTACAGCACATATCCCGTCTTTTCTTCTGAAGTGGGACTATAATATTGACAAGCAGACACTGAACAATGGATGTTTATAGCATGTCTTTGAAAAAAATTACTTTCAGCAGACAGACATGCCAGAGCAGCAAGCTGCAATCCCCCGTTTATGGCGGCCCTGCTGCAACTGGTGTCCTGTAGCCATGGGGAGTGTGACCCAGAGCAGCAACCTCTGCAGGACTGTGGCCACAGCTGCCCTCGCTCTGGATCCTTTTCTTCTGGCCATTGAGAAGGGAAATGCTGTACCGTTTGGCTGTAGCCTGCTCACTGCTGACAAGCTAATCTCTCGTGGCAGACTGCCTCTCCCTCTAACAAACACGCTCAGGCTGTTCTTGCTGTCAGCTGAGCAAACCCTGCAGAGCTTGTATGTTCTGTATTTTGAACTCTGATATTAACAATTTTCTTCACTTAGGCTGCGGTGGAGCTGAGGGAATGTCAGTTCTTTTTTTATTCTTATGCTGCTAATAATCTTCACAAACTCCAGAGCCCTTTCTTGTTTTTATTAAAAATTGAATGCAGAAAAACAGATTTATATAATCCTCCAAAATTCATATAAGGAAATTAAATTGACACAATACCCTACATTCTTGTGGAAAAATCTAATCTTAAGGGCAGTCCAAGACAATCCCTTTCATGCCCACAAGTGCATGAGATGAATAACATCTCTTCTTTCCCCTGCACAGTCTGGCTGTGAGCTTCTCCCGTCACTGTGCAGAGCCCCTGCGGGAAGCACCAAGCTGTCAAGATCCTTCCTCGTTGAGCTAATGGCATCTGACTCATATCAGATGAAAACAGAGGATCCCTACACAGATGCACCATGGCAATGCCGTTGAAAATACGATAGGTAGATATTTATGCTCTCTGGCAATGACAGACTAAAGGGGTTGCAGACAGAGGATTGCTGATTAGAAGAATAAATAAATTAATTCAAAATTTTTTAAAAATCTAGTAGTCAAAAATGTTTAGCACAATTATGTCTCACCAGGGTCTTTGACTCGAGGCTTTGTCAAACATGGATATATTCTTAGTCGTGTCAGACCTCTCAAGTGAATGGAAGAGTTTTGTCTCCTTGCTGGAACTTGCCCTCTATGCAAAGACACAAATATACTTTCAGGTCATGATATAAAAACCTATTACCCTGAAAAGTAGTCAGCCTGGGCAACAAGAATTGATACCTCATCATTTTTCATTATTCAGGTTCAGATTTTGTCACAGAAGTTTGTACCTCCAATAGGGAACCTGTCACAGAGCAAGGAAGACATGAGATTGCAGGGGGAAAAAATGGTGGTTCTTTATAATTAATTATGTTTTTCACTTGCCTAAATTTTGAGAAGTCAGAATAAGATGTGAAATAGTCTGTCTCTTATTTCGGATGTTTGCTGTTTATTATGGCTCAGCATTTCCTCCAACTGAAAATCTAGCATTTAATGGGGGAGATTTAGGTGACAGTGAATGACAGGTCCTTGCATGTCACTATCATGTTCCCCTGGCAGGGTTAACATTCACCTCTCTTATATTGATTTCTAAAAATTAGGTGGGATTGAACCAGTAGAGTAGGGTTTCTTTCTTGCAGAATGGGGTGTTCCTGTAAAAAAACCCTTAAATTTACTGCTTTAGATTATTTTCTGATTTCGAGTCAACAAAAATCTCAACATGACAAATTTTAAATTTACAGTCTGAGAGAATAATCGTACACATACTGTATGCAATGTTCTCAAATGTAGTCAAATAATTTTTGTGTATTACACTTAAAAAAACCTGAAACAACAACCTTGGTTAAGAGAGCATTTGATTTCCATATTTTTCCATAACTTTCAACTGTTTTAAGTTGGAGACGGTAAATTTCCCTTGCTAATAATTGTGTTTTGTCGTGTTTGAGCATACATTGTATCTATCTGGGGAAGAGAGGTTCTTAGGTACAAGATTTGTAGGGGAGGAATAATAACAGCTTACAAAATGCAGTGAACCACTGATGTAAAATCCTCTTATTGTGTAATAGATGGTGAAAAGGCTTAGACAACTACTTTCACAGTCAGCTTTAGCTGTTTGTGAGATTTATTTATGTTTTTTTTGCTGCACAGGCTAGGAATAATCTCCTGCCTGATGAATGCGAATGGTCAGGATTAAGGGTTCTGGGGCAGGAAGGACGAGAGGAAATAGTGAATTACTGTCATATGCAGAGGTTTGGGATGGTGCCAAGTGCCGTGCAGGTGCGAGATTACGATGCAGTTCCCTATTTTTTCAGCAAGCCCTTCTGCTCATGACTCTATTTTGCTGTGCAGGTTACCCCCTTCAGGGGCTCAGCTACATCCTTAGGTGAAATATGTCCCTGAGAGAATTAAAATTCATTATGGGAAATAGAAGAAATTTATATAAAGTTTCTCCTGTCGTTTAACAAAACATTATTCTCAGAGGTTGTCACAGCACTGGATGCTTTGTATATGTTACTCATCTCACTGGGTCTTTGCAAGTGAATTGTTCTGGCATCTCCAACATATAAACCCACTTATGCTTAAGGTAACGAGTTTGGGGTTAATTAAACATCATGGTGATATTTTTGTCAGCACTATACTTTATATATATATTTATTTATAGCACTATACTATATATTTTTTGTTGGTAATATACTTTATATACTTTATATTACCAACATTACTTAAACAGAGATTTTATATGTTTCCTTCCATTTTATAGTGTTATGACCACTATTTAAATTGTCACTCACATTCTTGTGACAAAAAGTTTGTGAATTTCAATTGAGAATACAAAGTCTATAATTCCATTGGTCAAGGAGAGATGTGGGGATTTGAAAAAGCTACCCCATGTCAATAGAAGACACATAAACACTTTTACTACATAATTCACAGCACAAACCCTCACTGGTTTTGGTAAATGGACATAATGCAGACTTAAGGCTTCTCTATTGCAACAGCTCTGTCACGATGTCCATAACTACTGCTGCAAGTACAAAGTTGTGCAAGCACAAATGCCTTGGTTCAAAAGTCAGGTTAAATTTTAGCCTTTAAGTAGTAAAAAATAATGCACGAAAAGATAATACTTTGAGAAACAGATACATATTTTGAATCCTAACTTCAAAAATTATTCAGAGCCAGGTCTGAAATGGCCTTAGGTGTTGAAAAGTTCAGGTACACAACCACAAAAAAGTAATTTAATTACCAGCAATTACCTGTTCTGACATAGGGATGAAAATTCCCTATACAGTGCTTGGAGAGAGTTAAATACTCAACATCTATGAAAGAACCACACACTATCCAATTCATTGGAAGGGAAAATATAGAAACTACCATTGAAGAGAAGGGAGTACTCACAATATCCAGCATTTGGAATACAGTGTGCAGATTGGATGATTTAAGTCCTGTACTGCTGCAGAAAATATGAAGATGATACATGGGCAAATTGTATCTTGCCCACAGATTGCCCTCCATTTGGAATTTTTTGCCTCCTACAAATGCCTCCCCAATTGTCATGTGCTTAATACCGGCTGTAGCGCCCCTTTTTTGCCGCAAACCAAAGGTTTGGTTCTTTTGTGTTCCCTTTCTATGATGCAGATATATGATGCAACAGTTTCAGGGTCACTGTGATCTACCTGCCCTAAGTATATCAATACTTTTGCTAAAGAGTAGACTAAAGCTCAGAATCTATATTTAATTAAAGGTCATTTGACAGCTCTGACTCTTTCAAAAACTAACTCAAAAAATTTCTGGCCATGCCCTTGAGAAGATTTTTTTTTCTGCAAATCTGACTATGTCAGAAACTCATTCCCTCCTTTTCGCAGCGAATGTATGCTATACATTCCTGTGAGGCTCATTTGTTACCAAACAAATACAAATGCTAATTGGAGGAAGTAGCATTTTCCACAATGAGTGTGAGACACAAACACCTTCCAGAACCCTCCTGCTATGCTCCACATAAAATATGAAAAATACTTGGGGGTTAGCTAATCCAGTTCATCCATTTTCTCAAAGCTTTATTTAATTCTTTCTGACTGCACATAATTAAAGGATCCAGATTCTTTTTTTTTTTATCCTAGTAAGACGCGTAAAGGTGCCCCTTATTATACATGTACTAACTGTACAATATTTCCATTCCTACCGTCTCTCCTTGAAATACTCTCTTTGTTTTCACAGAGAGCCAGAAGTGTCCCCAGGTGACAAGGGAACATCCCTTCCCATTGACTTCTGCGGGAGCTAGGAATAAAGAAGACCACCCAGAGTAAGAATTTTGAAGAAAAAGCTCTCTTCGCTTGAAGAAAAGCTTATTACAGGCTCCTTTCCAAGTAGGAAGTGACCTTTAAAATTAATCTTTAGCAAACCACTCACGCATCACTAACTTAAACAAACATTATAGTCTTAGCTAAACCAGGGAGTATATTTCCTTCCTGCTGATTTGCTCCCAATTACTGTTGTAACAGAGGGAAGTAGAAGATCCTCAAAGGAAGTAAGCAACAGATGCAAGATGTTTGGAAAGTTGTTATAATTTGTGTAAATATTATCCTGGAATAAACCAAGCATTAGCCAGATTAGGCACATCAATCATATTCATAACCAATTTTTTTGTTCAGCAAAACTGATCTGTGTCACAACATGGATGTTTTTCTAAAACAAAAAAAATGGGGTCTTATAAAGTTCTGAAGTCCTTTTGCTTGCTCTGAGTTCACTAAAAAATGAGAAATGCCCTGAGAAGGATGCCATTCGTCATGCCAACTGTGGCCTCTCCAAGCCGCCCAGAATGAGATTCATACTCATAAATGCCCTTTCATTTACACAAAAAAATCACAGTTCTTTTTCTGTTCAGTAATATGTAACCTTTTTAAAAACAAGGTCCATTTAGGCAGAAATTATTGACTTTCTCCAAAAATATAAAATTGGTTGAAAATTTGTGGAAGCAAATGGAAACATGCTAAAACATTATTTTCAGTACCTAGGAAATATTTCTGTGGGATGCAGGAGAAGTGATTAGGAAAGGCTTTTGTAGTCAGTAGACTGAAACTCACTATGAATCCTTCAGACGTCCCCTGGGATATGTTTTTCTTTCTCCAGAATATTGAGTGAAATAAAACAAGACTAACAACAGCGCTTTTTCTCCTACAGTATTACCTACCATGGACATCTCTAAACTCACACATGAATTTCTCTGAGACTCTAAACTGTCAGAAGAAAACTACAGATTGACACACTGTGTGCAGATCACCCCTTCAGCACTGGCACAACTATGATCTCGTATTTGTTACAAAGCTAAATCAGTCTTTACTAAAATACAGGTCCTACACCAAACCCCACCTGTACACGGAAAATTTTAATCTATATATATAAAGAAATATATATCTATACTAGTAAATCAAACAGGTCCAGGCCCGTTCTCTAAACAACAGGCACAGAACAGTCTTTACTGGAGCTATTAAATTCCTTTCCTTTGAAAAAGCAGGATAAACAGAAAATACCTATAGGGTTGGTCCTGACTTGGGATGCTGGGATGCTTGGGATGAGGCTGGTTGTGTGCCAGGATGCAAGGGCAGACCTCACAGCTGAACAGAAAGCATACTCCCATACACTGATCTACCAAGCTAAAGCTTATATTTATTTTGCATCTTCGTACCTATATATATTTTACAACCAAACCCTATTTTGTGCAATGCCAGTTTTAAATCTGAAGAGTATCCATGAAACACTGTGCTCTTAATAACGAACCTACAGGACCCATTGCTTTTGCTCAGTACAGAAGCAGAGTTGTTCCTCTGACTGTAGCGCTGAACCAGATTTCTTCCTTGCTGTTCCCTTTCTGTTTCTCATTTTTTTGATTTGGTTGGGTTGTGTTATTTAAAGCTAGTCAGGATTTCTACCCTTTTTTTTGATCTCTTTACCAAAGCAAAAACCAATCACAAAGCACGGCGTGTGCCTGTGTATGAGTACACCCATATGTGTTTGACAAACATCAAGTTCTTGCTAATGTGATACAAACAGGCAGCTGAGGAAAACAAGTCAGTTCTGTGAGCCTTTGTGGTTATGCCTGAGTAGAGGCTGCTTCAGTCACTACTATGTTATTAGATGCCAATTAATGCAAAAGGAAAATTTGCCCTTCTAATTCCCAAACGAACAGAAAGCCTGGAGCTCCAATAATGAGAATATCATAGGAAACTAAGAACTGCTAGTCTGGGTACTGGTACAAGGGTTCTTGCTTTGGCTATCAAATCCTGTTTCACAGTGTTCAGTGGCAATGCCACAGCCTTGCTTATCTGTGCTGACTTCTGCACATGAGGACACTGCAATTTCTCACTTGAGTGAAGATGTGTCCACCACAGTCCAAGAGATAGGTGTCAATTCTCTACAGGTCGCTAGCTTAAAATATTCTGGGTCATGTGTAACCAAACACTAAAAAGCCACAAAATTGTAACAATTTGCAGCTGCTTAGAGCACTTGGGAAATAAAAAAAGGCCCCAGTCTAATGAGTCAGATTGTCACATTGAGATACCTGCCACCATAACTGACGCTTTTGGGTAAATGGTTCAGAAAGCAAAAGGTTGGGAAATCCATGACCCATCCTAATTTGTCTGAGTTAGAGAACACCTGGCATGCAGAAAACATGGGAGAACTGTGGGAGAGTCAAGGTAGCAAAAACTGAAGTGTTCCTCTCCATCTTATTTGCCACTATAAAAAACCTCAGGTTTTTTCATTCCAGGTCTGAAGCTCCCCCAAATGCAGATGATTATCTGCTTTGTCAAACAAAATATTTAGAATTTAAATAGCATCTTTTTTAAATATGGGGTTTTTTCTTTTCATCAGTCTGAACATATTTGCGTGTGACACAAAATTTTATTCTCCTGTCTAAATTAGAACCCTTGAAGCAAAATATAAATACAGATTTTTCTGAAGCCTTTTTGCTGCTAATTGACCTGTTACCCAGGTGAGATGAATGGCTTCCCTTTACACCTATCCAAACCAGATAGGACCACAGGACATTTGACACAACTTGCTATCATGAAATTTCAAATTTCTATACACATAAAGTAAATTAAAGGGCAAAAAAAGTCAAAATACCTTGGGAAACCACCCTTCCTTCGGGAAGATGCCATGAGTGACCTTGCAAAACCACTCAGTCATTACACCTGTACTGAACAAGCTAAGTGCTGAGTTTCCATGCAGGATCTGAGCAACCTCGTTAACAAACTGTCAACAAACTGTCAACAACTGCTTTCTAGAGTAGGTAGTTTTCAATTCTGAGGCTCCTGCTGCTTTTGCAGGTGACCCTATCCCATCCACAGCTTATGAAATAGGACAGAGATTGTCCTGGAAACTTCTGCAACTTTTGGCACTTCTACTTCCCATCTTCATAACTTCTTGACAGGAGATGTCATGAACTGCATTGTTCTACAAACTTCAGTCTTCTCTTCCCTGGTACTCATTATATTTGCAAAACTCTTGAATAAATCACTAAGGTCACAGAAGGTCTCTACTTTTGTTTCTAAGAACACCTTGGCAGTGGCCAAAAAAATGTCCTGAAAACCTCTCTCTCCTTTATTTAAAATGTGAGCAGTACCAATACTTTTCAGCTATTTTCACCAGGTGAGAGGTGTGTGGCTGTTGTGGCTATCCCTAGGGAAACCCTGATACAAAGCAAGGACAAATGGGGAAGTCAACTAAAGACTTTTTCTTCCTTTATAATTCCAGTTACTGTGAGGAATAACTCAAATCAAATAATTAAGTAGGTCCACAGCTTTAGAATACTGTATATCCACCTTTACTAGACATCCATACATCACCTGCAGAAGTACTTACTTGCTTTATATAACCTGTTCTTATCAAACCCCTTTTTCTGTCCGTGGAAATAAGGACTTGTGATTTAAATATGCTACATGTAAGTTTTCCAAAGAGGCCAGATATCTATAAAGACCTTCAGTTGATAACGGAGGCAACAGCACATCCACTTTACTATAATTGGAATGGAATTGTGATTAGATTTGTGCACAGATTAGATTTATGTTCATTTAACATCAGTAAAGCTCATGTCCTAAATAAAGTGGTCTCTGGTGGCAGTCTTTTTCTTTTTTACACATATTAACTTTTTTTTTAAGTCTTAACTTCATATTAAAATCAACAGTTTTTTAAAGGAAATTTTAAAACAATATTTTTTTTTCAATTAGAAAAACTCTTCACCTACTCTTTTTCCCCCCCCTACAATAAATAACATTTTATAGGCCAATTCTGAAATAATAGAGGAAAAAAATACCTCAATTATGCCATTCAGTATGTTTTAGAAGCACAACTTTTTTCATTCACTTTAACGAAGATGTTTTCCTTCCAGTGCTATAAAGGCATGGATTGTTAGGACTGAAATTGTCCAGATACAGGAGAGATGTGTTATGAGAACTGACCATTGATTAGGGATCTCCTATCTGTGAGGCAGATAAAAATAATGTAAAAAACAATGATAAAACAACAGACATTATCACAATCAGAACAAATAATTCAGCTTGACTTATTCTTCCTTTGTTTTATGTGTAAAAACCATTATAAAGCATTTTGAAAGTTTTGCAACGCAGAGTTATTCCTATATAAAATACTTTGGACTTTTTAAAATAGTGCAATATAAAATTGCACTATACATCTGTATTGCAATATAAATACTGAGAACTTTTAGAAATACACTGGGTTTCTGAACAAATTAGATCTGGACTTTACTGAGACCAGAGCTAAAATACAGTAATGACATTTAAAGGAAGAGATCAAAAATTCATTAATGTAAATACATGTTCTTACCCATATTACCTTATGACAAATCTTGCTAGTATGCAAATTTAGGCTCGATATGTAGTGAATTTGTATTTTCCTTTGGTTTTGACCAGCTCTTTTCTTGCAAAAGAATGCTAACTTAGGGATCAAATGAAGACAGAGATTCTTGTAACTTCCACTAACTTGCCTTTGGGTTTGATTGGTGCAATATGCTCTAGGATGACCCTGCTTGAGCAGGGAGGTTGGACAGGATGACCCACTGTGGTCCCTTCCAACTTGACCCATTCTGTGTTCCTGGGATTTTGTGATGGGAGCATGTTGTTATCTAATGTATAATTTTGTGCTTTGTAAACCTAAACCTTTTCCCAAGCTGTTTGAATTGGAGAATGAAAATTGTCAAATTTGGTCTCCCAAAGAGAGATGGAAAAATTAACTAAATAAAAGCTTTTACTCACAAATCCATGATTCACTTCCTTAATTGGAGATTATATAAGGAAATACAAATCCTAACATTAAGTCTTCGTTCTTCAAGAGAAGTACTCCTGACATCCAGGACTTAAAAGCTGAACTTCCAAATTCTACCTAACGTGATAAAGATGGAGGGACACTTCAGAGAGCAACTCCATCCCTACAGTCCAGATACAGATTTCTTTTTTTGGATGAGCCATCCTGCAGAGGTGACTATTTCTCAGTGTTGGCTCCAGGAAGCAGCTAGGTGGCCACCTGAGACAAAATTACTCACTTTGAGGCATCTGTAAAGAATGATCCCGTGCTGAGAAAGTTTCAAGTAGGAAAAGTAGTTGGGCTTTAAACATAACATCTACTTTACAGACTCTCTGTTGAAAGAGAATTGACTGCATTTTTTAACTTCCTTGTATAGGTCTTAAAATATTGATTTGTCAGAAAAAGAAGAAACTTTTGTTCACCCAAACAGAACAGTCAATTTATTTTTCTTTTTTTGATGTAATTTAATGATAGTTCACATATGAAATGTATTGTGTTTAGGTTTTTATAGAAGTATGAGACCAACATAATTTAAAAAGCATGCAAATCAAACTAACTGCACTGAGTGCTTTATTAGTATTCAGAAAGCACACAACTACTCATGCAGTGAGATCAAAATTGATACCTACTCCCTCTTTTATCTCTGGTTCTTAGTGAAAATTTCAACCAATATGTTTACTGAAATGGTACTGAATTATACCACCTCATTAGTGCTTTCCTAAGTTCATCTCATTCTGACCTCTGGTCTCTATTTGATAGTTTAGGCTTCATATGAGTAGTAAGGTTAATCAATTTCCCCTCTTAAAACAGATTTTGTTCCTATTTTCAACAGTCTTTATTAAAAGAAAACCAAAACCTGACCTTTTTCTTATTCTGCTTGAAGCAATATTTGTGACTTTGAACCTTTTCCTTTAACAGAGCGTTTTCTTATGTATCCCAGAATTTTGCTGTCAGCTTTCTCATGCATAGAGATCATGCTCTCTGCCAATGCATTTACTCTCCTCTCTCTGCACAGACTAAACTAATGAAACATAATGCTACCTGTTATTGTGGTTTCTCTCTACCTTATTGATTTAATCCATGCTTTTTGGCCTCAAGAGGGGGACAGTATAACAATGTGAAATATGTCATAGTCTTGAAGAATAAAACCATGAGAGCAAAAACAGGAATGACATTGCTTCCCGATCTGTGCTGAAATACTAACTCATTTGTCCTTAGCAACCCTCTCTTAAGATTACTTTTCTGTCTTCATTTTTCCATATTTCAGCTGAGGATAATATATTTTGTCACAATGAAAATTTGTATAATTAAGGGTTTTAATGCAATCCTTATGGAATAATTTGGCTTACATTTCTAGCAATCAGGGAATCAATAGCTTCAGGTTTCAAATATCCCAAACGGTTATTTTTTGAACTCTAGCAAAATAGCAACATCATCAGAATAGTTGGATGAATTGACCCTTAATTCACCATATCAGCCAAAATTAAATGTTTCAGTTGAATAAAATATTTTGTTCTGGATATTTTTTTTTCTTTACACTTCTTTTTCTTTAGTAAAGAAGCACTCAGATAAAATTGGAAATGCTACTTTGAAAATAAAAGATAACATATTTTTTGTATGCTGAAATTCATCTCTCAGGATATGTGTCATTCCCATTTGGTGTACAGACTGACATTCCTAATCTGCAGTTTAAAAGTATTTAATAAGAAAAATTGTAACCAGTCATGTTAGTCCAAAAGGGGATAAGATTATATAAATTCCTGGAACAATAAAGACTTAGGAAGAGTTTTCTTTTTGTTTGTGACTGAGTCACTTTTGAGTTATTATTGTAATGCTGCTGGATTACAGTAATCACTGTTGCACGATAGGGCTTTATGTAGTTTAAGTCCAAATAGATATCATGTTTTTAAACAACATATACAACAAATAAAACAACTGTGTTGTGCCTTACAATGAACATCAAGATATTACCAGCCTGAACGTTTTCCATCCACGATTCAAGTTTCGATTGAAAGCATGCATTGAGTTCCTAAGAGAAATGGTGTCAGAGTGTCCATCAAATCCCCAGGACTACCTTTCATACAGAGCTTGGTCAGCATCCCCCACAGTTCCGTCTGGGTAGGGTTGGGACCTGCAGTCTTGGGGGGTTGTTGACAAGGCTGGGGCAGCATCCCGAGCCATACCCCCACCTCCAGCTGCCCTAGCACAGTAGCTCCTCCCAGGGTGCTGAGGGGAGCCTGCATTCCCCATCAGCGTCTGACTGCACCACACCTCCCACCAAGGTGGTCACGGTGCCCCACAAACAGCGCTGTGTGTCTGCACATGGCCAGATCCAGGCTCACAGGAAGGCAGCTGCTGAACAGATCCTATGTCGGAATGGCAAGGAGTGAGCTCGTCATTATTGGATCAAGTGTATTTATTTTTGCCAGCATTTGTATGATTCATGAATTGCATTTCTGCTGTTGGAAAAAAATGTTCAATAAGTGAAGACTGTCTCTGTTCCTTGACTCGAGCCCAGCATCTAGAATATTCCCATTTTAGAAACTCTCCTGTATTTCCTGAGCTCAGGGGACAGAGTTTTTAATGATGTAAGGTAGACAGCACAGATGAAAAAAACAGGAGGAAGATACAAATCAATACACAACTCTCCACAGGATAGTGCTCTAATTTGCTAAAATCTTTGTGGGGAGTGAGATATTAATAGGGTTTTACTAACAGACATTTCTAAATGAGAAATCACAGACTGTGTCAGTTTTAAATGTGCAAAGATTTTAATTATTTTAAGATTTGGCTTATTTCTAAATGCACTGCATTTTTAATTAGTTCTAAACAGACTTTATTTCATTCATTTTTTGAATGGAAAGATTCAGAGATAGCACAGGGCCTGGACACCTGAATACATCAGCACAGGGAAATCCACAGCTCTGGAAAAGCCCCTAATCCCTCTGCATACTACATAGCCAAAATCAGGCTGCTCAAGGGGACTTGGAAAGGACCAGGTGCCATAGGGATATGGCCAAACTGGTTGTTTTTTGGAATCATGGGTCTGCAGTGTCGCTTCATTCCCTTCCAAAACATCTCCCTCAGAGTGGCTGAAATGCAGCCTCGTGCATTAGGAGCAGAAGGCAGGGCTACTGTCTCTTTCATCCAGCACTGCTCTGAAGAGTCTTGTGGGTACAGCATTTTGGCCAGTGCCTCATGAGCTCACAAGAAACTGTGGGTCACAGAGCCAACTGCAGTGACAGGGTGTTATTGGACCCCTGCACTCAGGGCTGCCCTAACACAGTTCACATAGCGCAGCAGTAGTCTGTTATATACAGAGACATGACAGCAGGGACAGAGGTCAGCTCTGATGTGAGCCTGGTGGGCCAGCCACTCAGAAATATGCCCTTGCTTTTGCTCACTTGGCAGGGTCAGACAGATTTCATACTCTCCTGCACCTTTTCAAGAGGAGCGGCAGGCAGCAACTTCTATCTAGGCTACTCTATAGCCCAGCTCCCGTGACTGGAGATTTTTTTGGAAGATGGAAACATGAACTTCTTCCTGAAGGGGAAAGTAATGGACATCTAGGTTTGTATATAAGGTGGCTCCTCTCCCCCTGTGCACTTTAAAAGTTTCCGGTCACACTGTTGTGCTACAGAGCTGGCTTTTATTCTTTAGTATTAGGATTAGGTATTACCTTGGACCCAGCTATTCAACTCTGTAAAAAACAAGGTACTTTCACACAGAATGAGCTTTCTATCATCTCAGTGTTTCTTAGTCACAGCTCAACTGCATGGGTGTGTAGAGATGGCCAGTTTGGGACATTTGCTGGCATTTTTGGTATTGCATCTCCATAGCTGGGGGCCCAGGCTCCCCGTGTGTGTCAGTCCCAGCGTGATACCTGCCCCAGCAGTGCTGGCAGTGCAAGAATGCTGAGCAGCCACCCGCACAGCCTCAGCAAGCACTTGCTGCTGAGCTACCAGGATGTGACAAGAGGTGTAANTGGCAGCAACGGTGTAAGGTTTGCACTGCTGCAGTGCTGAGCCTTGCAGCTGCAAGACCCAGGCTACTGGTTTTTTGGTTTTTGTCCATGTCACAGCTTGTGGATGCAGCAGCTGTTGTTGGTGTGGTGTTGAACTGTCTCTGCTCCATGATTCACGATGTAGTATAGAGGACACCAACATTTCAATAATCCTTTGTTGTTGATCAGATCTTTCTTCTTGGACATTGTCCTCATGGAGTCATGTCCTGTTTTTAAAAACAAGGCCAGAATATGCCAACAGCCAGTACAACACTCCAGTAATAAGTCTCTAATCACCCTGGCGTGTGGAACAAGTGACAAACGCCATGGACTTCAGTTTTACTAACACCTGCTAACACACCCTGTGTGTATGAACTGAATTGTCCCAGCTGACTTTGGTAGGACTATTTACCACTGAAGCACTGGCCTTGCTTGATTTTCGCAGGAGAAGCAATGCCATTGGCCAGAAGAAACTAAGAAACTGCCAGGGAGGAATTGCAACACAGTACAATCTTATTCACTTACGGATTAATTGTGCCAAGGTATAATTTAAAAGGCTAGTTTCTCTCCCTGTTCAAGTCAGAATGGTTATCTGTTGACAGCAAAGTTATGTTCACAGTGACCTTTATAAAATTGTTGAGATTTTCTGTCTTTGTGCTCATGACGATGAGGAACGATTAAAGCTCTTAGGTAAAAATATCCAAAAATATTTTAACACTAGTGTCTTGCAAACCTCTTGAAAGAGATTGAATATCTGCAAAAGTAGGAAGCCTCTTGATCTGCTTATCTTAATCAGGAAACTATTTGACCAGCTGACCTGTGCCAAGATCACTGAAAAGAACAACTCCGTATCATTTCCCTGGGCTTGCTTCCCAGCCCTCGTATTTTTGTGAGGGTGCTGAATTTTTAGCAAGATTTTAGTACGTAGTGACTTTAACAGATGCACATTCAGACTTTCATAGGAGCGCATATTGTAGCTAAAATACGTGCAGGAGTGTGCTGAATTTTCTCAAACAAAGGCTGTAAAATGTCACATCATACCTTATCATATGAGACAGCCTTCAAAAACTGAAGTAAATATGCCCTCTGCAATGTCCTTATTTCTTTTTTTTTGCTTTTGCTTTTTGTTTTGTAAAAAAAAAATGCTGTTACAGTGATGCACAATCTCTGCATTTCCCCTCAGTATTAAAATTAATTTTGTGTACAGGCACAGTCTGAAAAAATGAAATGAACTGGTTTACACTGATTTATTAATCCTTTTTTTCTATACGTCTTTTGCAATATCAATCCTCTTCCTATCCCAAAAGGTGCGCAGGGCAAGACAGGCAAGAGCAAAAGGCATATAAAAGTGAGAAACAGGGCATGATATGGAGGAAGATGTGAATAAGGCAAAAAATGCAGATGGCACTGGCTTCAGGCTCTTTTGTGAGGATTAATGTAGATTTTGATAGATCAGCAGAGTGTGTGGGGCAAGCACATGAGTTCAGAGGTTTGATGGCATTTCTTTCTTCCTTCTTCCAGAAGATAACAATTCATAAATACCAGTAATCAAAACTGGGTTAATCAAGTGCTCTGAAAAGACAGTCAAAGGAAAGAAAAAGGAAGGACAGTATATTTAAAAGTGATAAATATGGAAGCAGCAAAAAGCTCAGAGAAGCAGAGCAGCTGAATGTCAAAGCAGGGAGTTGAGGGCACATTAGGACTACTGCATTAGAAAATGAAATTTGCACACACCGACAAAGAGTCAGTGAAAAAAGATATTTTTTAAAAAAAGTAAACGGTTTTAGCATAAAGTAGATGATGATATGAGCAGCTTTCCTTCTTCTGGAAAAAGAAAGCTTTGACTTGAAAAGAGCCATGAAGCAAGTAAAATAGAATAAATACGCCAATACATTTTTATAAAAATTGAAAGCATATGTGTTGTGTTAAAACATACATTTTAAAACAAAATTTAACTTATAGAGATCTTTCCATTGAAAGGCAAAATTTGGGCCAGTTGGAGACTTAGCTGGTAGCGATGCTTGAAAGAGATCTGCAAAATGGGGTCTGAATTGGGGAGGTTCCTTCTCTGCAACACCAAAAATCCATTGCAGCATTGCACGGCAGGCAGAGCTATGTTTCTTCCACCAGCCCTTGAAGGAACCCTCAGGAAGGGAAAACTTCAGGTCTCGTGCTTTTTTTTGAAAGTATTTCAGTTCTTCTCTGGTCCATATGCACCAACATGACAGAGATGTTCAGCTGTCTGACTCTGTGTGTACTGTGAGAGTGCAGATCGAGATCCATACTCGCCAGTTGCCCACTGTCTGCCTATGTATGGGATTGAAGAGAGCTAAATGGAGATGTAGGGAAAGCCATGGTGCAGGACCCTTTCACACCAAGAGAAACCTGGAACACTGGGCTGACACTGGCTGCACCCTCTGCCCTGGAAACAAAGTCAGGTCACTGGTACTACACAGAAAACAGCTCAGGGTCTGACTGAGAAGAGTGCTGATGTTGCCTGCTGTGAGACAGGTGGGAACTGTAGCCCTTGGACATGAATATGCCTTCAATAGTCCATGTGAATATACAGAGTCAAATTACCCTTAGCGCTTTGCAGCCCCATAGGGCTCAGAAAATCTAGTCACATTCAATCACTTTTAGGAGTCAGCAGACACAGCTGCACATCTCAAGACAAGAGACTTTAATGCATTTTCCATAGACACAGGGGAGAGGAGGGAGAAGGGGCTGTTTTGTCTGAAAATCCTTGTCTCAGGTGATACTTTTAAAATGTGCCTCCGACGGACTCCGAGACTGCCCCTAGCACTGCTGTGGGGCTGCAGGGGAGTGATTTGCACTGGGAAGTCCCGATCTAAACGAACTCCTTTATGAGCAAACGAAACTTAATGAAAGTGCCAATTAAGAAATTTATAGCCTTATAAAAGCCTGGCCAATACCAAACTCAAATCTTACATAGACACACTAGAGCGCATGCATTAAAATATTAGTGTGCCTCTGTTCACCTCCTTCTGCTCCTTGCTCCATTTAAATCTTCCTCCTGAACCAATCTTAACGTGTCCTCACTCGGCCTAAGATAAAGTATTCTTCAGGCTCAGCATTGGCCCACGTTACGTCTAGCCTTTAAGTTTCCACTGGTTTCTGACCCAAGGCATTATGTGTCTCCATCTCACTGTTACTTACTTCAATATTTATGGCATCCAATGCTGGATGTCTCAAAGTTGCCTGATGTTCAATTCCACTCCCATAAAAGTTGGAGCCCCTCCTTTGGCAAACGGGACAACTTGTCTACCGCTCCTCCCACCTTTCCACTCAAACAGTGAGCGCTGCTTTGCTACCCAAGAAGTCAGTTGTTTTAATGCTCAATGAAACTTCTGATTCAGCGCTGCATGGGGTGCTTAAAACACTTTTCTATTTCTTCACCGTTTGAGAAAGAGCACCAGAGTAAAATGGGTTCTCCTCCCTGCTGACTCTTGCTAATGTTGCCAATTTATCACTTCACCAGGCGATTCGCAGGCCAATTTCTAGGTGCTGTCACTGGGCCCCTTGGTGGGGAGGCAAGAGGCTCCTGCTACAGCAGCATTCACGAGCAAATTAATCACTTGCTTGGGAAACTGTTTTTGCTTCATTCACTTTGTGAGCTTTCTTTTCATTTAGTGATTTGGCTCATCTATAATACCACCTCTTTGTCCTCATATTAGTTTCTATTCCCCATTCCTAAGCAGAAAGCTAACAGACAGCGCTTCCAGCATCAGCTGCAGCTATCACAGGGCTGATATGCATATACCAGATCCATGTCCTTTATGTCCTTCAAAGCATTTAAACATCCTGACTGTGTGTTTTCTATTGCACCAATCATCCCTCTCCCTTTAGTGAAAAAGTTGAGATTCTAACTAGTATTTACACTACAGTAAGTGCTGCATATGAGCAATAGCATGATATTCTTGTATTCAACTATTAATTACTATTATAAAAATGGTATGATATCTAGATTTGGATTGCACTTTCAAGTTCTTCAGTATGCTTCTCATTTTGCCCTACTTTTTGGAACTTAGGCAAAACTGCTATCATGAGGTAATGAACTAGTAAACAATTTTTTATTCACAATATATTTTGTCTTGGGATTTCTTAAATGTCATTTTGCAATTTCTTCAGCCTGTGCCTCAAAGACCTGAAAGTTTTTGTCCCCTTCCAGAATAGGCTGCCCAGGTGAACATACGTGAGGCTGGGGCAGTGTGGCAACCGCTATGTCTCAAAACAGGTCCACTCCTCCAGCCAGATCTGGGTTCCAGAGCAAATTCAGGTGATGCCCAGAACAAAATTATTTTCCTCTGCAGGGTACGGGAAAATCTGAGGGAGGTGAAAATTATCAGAATTAAGCATGGGGCTGTCCTTAAAACCAGAACTTGGAAAATTCATGTTTTGAACTTGCAAATCACAGAGGACAAGCTTCTTTACAGAAGAGTATCACTGACTATTACATACTGAGTCACTGGGAAAAGAAAGAGCTAAACGAACATGATTCACCTGAGCAGGAAAGGCAGGAAAAGGATGGATTTATAAGCAATCAGTACAGTCTGCTCTCTATTTGGTGTTGCTGAAAAATATTTGAGAGTTCATAACTGTATGTGGAAAAGGTAAAATTCTCTAAAGGTGTATTTATACAGATTGAAAAATGGTGTCACTTTCCTCACTGTTTATTGCCAGTCACAAATGCTGTCATCTGGGATGCTTCTATCTGAACATTTTATTCCTACCAAATGTTGCCCCAAACCCTCACCCTATTTCTGTCCTTGCTCTTTACCATTATCAGAAGTATCAAAAGGCAGTTTTCAATCATAGTGAAGCAACAGCCAGCTCCCCTCCTGCGTTCACTGGGAATTTGGTTGCTGAGACCTCGCCTCCATTTCATTTCCACAAAACTTAACTTTATTGTGAATCAGGTGCAGAGGTTTCATTACTTTCCTTCTCAGCCTTTTTTTTTTTTTTTTCCTGATCTCATTTAAATGATCATTTTCACAACAGGTATGGAAGATTTAGATCACAAGTGGGAAACACTGTCCTATTGCCATGGTGAAATGCCACCCAATTAGTACATTATGTGGAAAAAAACCCCGTAAGAAACCTGTATTTCCACAGCAGCAGCTTTGCAAAGCAAATTCTGGGAAATTTAAACAGCTGCTTTTTTCTTGGTATTTTAACTTTTATGTTCAAATTTAATCCAGGTAGTGGGAGAAACAACTAAACCAAAAAAACAAGCAGAATTTTTGAAACATGATCTATACTAAAATAGCAGCAGTTTCAGAAGCCCAGGCAGAAGATTAATAAATGAATAAATGCAAGAAACAAACAGATCAACCTCTTTGCACTTTTTCTTTTTGCTCTTGTAGGTTGTTGCTCTTCCCCTATGCACAGGTCTTAATATAAACCGCACAACAGAGGCTATACACAGCGTTCCCAACATTTTTTGAGCACCAACCACAGCTTTTGTTGTTTCACAGATCATTACAAACTTGATAGAGTGATTATACAGAGACAAATATCCACATCCTGCTCCATTCTACACATGTAAGTTGGTTAACATTATTTTTCTTGCCTGGGCTGAGGGATGCATAGATCAGAGGGACCCATTGCTTACTGCTGTTTAATTGGCAATCAGTGTGGATTTCTTTGAAAGTGAGTAGCTGTATCTTTCCCCCATTAATTCACTTCAAAGAAACTTAGTTAAATCTTCCAATAACTATAGCTAATTTTTGCCTTCCTGCTTTGCATTGTTTTCTGGCTAGTAGATTTTAGCTATGGTTCTCCTCTTTTTTACTAGCAATTTCATATTTTCTCTAATATAAAAGTAGGTTTCAAAATTAGGCGTAAAGTGGCAGAATCAGGCATTTTTAAAGCTGTGATACAAATACAGTGAATTGCTTAAAGGAACCATTATATGAATGTGGAAAGTGGCTTGGAAAATAAGGATTCTGAACTCAAAATTTAATAATTTCTTGCAAAATCTCCTCAGTGCTCTGTAGTTCTGAGTGAAAAAAAAAAAAAAAAAAAAACCAAATAAAAAAGTAAAAATATTGTCCTAATTTCTGAAAGCTGCTAAAGCTTTCACATCTGTGAGAGGTCATGGGACCCTGCAGACAAAAAATACCTTGTGATAATTTTACTAAAATCGGTTATGGACATATGGCAACAACTTGCAAAGTACTGATGTAATTTTGACACACCAGTTTAGAGTGAACTGGGAGCAATTTTATCAGATAATGGCATTGGTATTCAATAGTGCTCTTAAGATTGGAACACACACTATTTAAAAATAATTGCTGCAGAATCATTAAACATTTCTTTTTGCTTTTCTAGAGGTTCATAAACTGAAGGAAAAGATGTCACTTACAACATCATTGCTTTTCCTATATGAAAGTACTTGGATTCTATTGGAATGCACTCATCTCATCGTGATAGAGAAGACATGTGAAGATTACACCACTGAAGGGAAAGTGGAGATACATTTTACTGCTGAAATAGTATCATAAACCTGGTGATTTTCCCCATTATGTTATACGAATGCAAACTCTTGAATTTAAAGCTGATGCTATTTGCTTTTTAAAGAACAATTGTATCTCTGTGTCATTTACAGTTCCATTAAGGCATATTAGGGCAGTAAAATAAACTGGTTTTTGAAATCCCAGTCAAAGGCCATGGTATTTATTGCCTGTATCAATAACCATCCGTGCAATGATTTTTTATGTCCGGTGGTTAAGGTCTACTGCTTGTTTATATGGTACATTGCACCAGATACAGAAATGCAGTATCTGTCTTGATACAGGAATCCTGCAGATTATTTATACAGCAACTAAACAGTATTCCAGATCCTTAGTTAAACTAAATCAGTTAAGCCTCATCAGGCGCAGTGAAGACATAATGATTTGTGTCAGAGGAGAATTGTGCTTTTCTCAACCTCTTTCTTTTTAAGAAAAAAAAGACCCAAACTAATCTCCAGCTGTGCATCATAGCAGGAGCAAGTTGTCTCCAATTGTGCAGACTGAGGCCAAGCTGGGTGTTTATAAAGGCTCCTGTATGTCGCAGGGCTTTAATTTCTGAGGAAGCCAGGGCACTTGGGACCAGTGTGTACTCAAGTCTCATGCCAGCGTGGAGTTAGGAGACGGCCAAGGTGTATACTCGAGAGCTCACTTGGGAGCCCAGACACAGCGACTGCTGGCAGCACAGTGGTTTAGCACACTTACTCATGTCATTATATGCTCTTCTCTCCTTTCTCCAGCAGCTTGACAGTGTAAGGGATCTCATGGATTATTTCCACTGAGAGGCAGGTAGCAGGATTTTCTGTGATGCAGCCCTGCTCATCAATGACGTTAAACCCCATTTCTCAATGTAAACATTGAGTGGCTGTGAAGATAAATAAATTTAATGCATTCTTTTTCATGAAAACAGATGCGCTGTGAGACAATGAGGTGATTGACAGTAATCACTGCCCTTACAAAAATCTCCTGCTGCCCACTCTGTGGCAGGTCCAAGGTCCCAATCTGTGCCCACATGAGAGACGGTGGATTAATAACTCAAAAAACCTGCAGCATGAGGGAATACCAAGGGCTGATCTTGGGCTTCTGCTGAGCCAGGGAGAATTTTGCCCATGGCTTAATAATTGCTTTAATGAGAGGGCTGCAGGGTCTGTATCTGGAAGGTGCAGTTGTTTAGAAGACTATGTGTGACTAGTGGGAGAACAACCTTGCAACTGACGGCAGTAAAGTTCCTTCTTGTCCCGGGTGTTAAGCCTGGGTTAAGCAGGGTTTTTAAGCCAGGGGAAAGGAACAAGAAGAGAGTGGGTAGCAAGTCAGGTGCTGAAGGCTAACTTCTAGATACAGAAGGTGAAGATGGTCATGGAGGTGGATAGGGAGGTCTCTATTTTGCCACAGAATTTAAAGTTCTTCAAAAGGCATTTCATTCACTTTGAATGGTCAAATAAGTAATGGACTGTATGCTTTTCATGAGCCTGGCCATAAAGAAAGCTTTCTTTACTTGATGCTAGTGTGTGGAAGAGAGGTTGCACCACAGATTTATGGTAATAAGGCTGGAATCAGTGTGCCTTTAAATAGCACTTACAACAACACTGCCACCACATCATGACTGGAGGTTGGCACAAGCTCTCATAGGCTGTGAACCCAGATTTGCTAATAGAGGAAGAAGAAAAAGAGGCAGTATAGTATTAAATAAAAGAGTAAGAGGCAGAAGAATTCAATACAAACATACATATACCAACTCAGAGTTTTATTTGTCTGTCTTGACTTCTTTTCTATTTGTCATCATATATATGCCTAGAAACCTTACTGTCTGCAGAAAAAAGGTTTTAAAATATTTATCTACCCAGTGCAAGAAAAGTCTGCTTTTTGTTCTCTCAATAATATTATAATCATTCTAGATGAATGAATAATCAATTTAGGAAAACTCATAAACTATCTTCTTATTAGAAAAAGAACATCTTTTCACGTGTTTATATTGTTCAAAGTCTTACATGGATTAATTCTTCTTAATATGACTTGAAAATCTTATTGAGTTCAGGAATTAAGATACAGTAGTATGACTGACTTTTAAATAAATATGCATATTAAAAAATAAAAAAGTAAATATAAGGTTTCTTTCCAACTGCACCAGACAAACATCTAATTTACTACAAGATCCTCTAACTGTAAACACCAGTATATTAGTAATTTTTTTTCTTTTAATGAATGGTTTTGCAAAGAGCAAACTCCTGTTTATTTATTTAAATTAGGAGAATAGGTCTTTTGTACATAATATGCCAAAGTTAAATGGAAGACCAGAGAATATTTTCACTGGCACTAATAAGCATGTGTAGAATTTTCAAGGCATTTATTACAGAAATATGACTAACCAACAGTGACATAAGCAACATCATAGAGGACTGTCCAAGTTATTTATTTTTATTTCAAGAGAAATGTTTGCAAACTACTATCTCCCCTTTTTTGCATTTGGTTACAGTCCCAAGGGTTAGGAAAAACTTCAGTCCTTTTCAGTGAAAAATTTTCCATTCACAAAAATCTGGTAAGGAGAATACAGAGAAGATGGGATGAACTTAGCCGTGGTTTTTTATACAATTATTTATTTAGGAGTAGAAAGGAGCCCACACCAAAACTCTCCTTTCTGTTTTTCACAGTTTTGAGGTTTGATAGCTCCTGGGAAAAACCCTGCTGCAAGATTGAGCAATCAACTCAAACATCTTCACGGAACTGATCTTGTTTTCTCACTCTCAGCTGGAAAATAACCCAGGGTACAGATGAGAATTTGAGGTATGGCATAATCTTCCTGAAAAAAAAAAAAAAACAACAAAGAAACAACCTTATAAAATTTTCATTCATTATTTCATTTGCTCCTGGTGTATGTAGTAGGGATGAATCATTCCCCCAGGTCTGGGTGAGCACTGCTCTACTGCTTCTTCTCTTGTGCTCCGTTTTGTGAGCCCTCCTACTGTGGTAGTGCTAGTACTGCGTGGAAAATGGTCTCCTTAATGAAAAATTGCTATTTCCTTATAGTCACGGAAAAGTAAAACAAAATTATCCAAAAAATATTTCTTTCAATCAGGGGAAGAAAAATTCTGTGCAATCTCCATCATCCTGGCAATTTGAGCCTCTTTGCAGCGCCGTCTCATCAGCAAAACCAATATTGTTCAAAGACTGCAGTTTGTGGTGCAATAGCTGTTGTTATATCAGTATATTTCATTGCTCTATAGACAGAGGCATCCTTCATAACAATACAACTTGTAGCCATACAAGTATCATACAGATATTCTTACCATGATAAATAAGAATTATAGTCCTCCATCTAACAGGAATGCCTATTCAAAAATGTATTTAGTAAAGGTGCTACAAACACATTAGAGAGGTCTGCAGTTGGAAACAGAGCAGAGTAATTCACGTAATGGCTGTGGAGTCAGCTGGAAAGTGAGAATTTCAAATAAGAAATAAGCAGGAGCAAAAAAAATGACATTCTGAAACATGATCATGTTCTTATGCAAGCATCTCTTGTAAATAAAATGCAGAAATCATGTGGAGAAGGCCAAAGTCTTTCTAATACGGCATCTGCAAAATTGTTTCAAAACACAAACTTTTCCAGAGATATCCCTGAGGTGTCAACAGCTCTTTATAGCAGGTTTTTTTTATTTAAACAAGTTGTTAAAACTGGAGGGAAATGTAACTGACATCACAGCAGGATCATTTACTGGGACAAGGGAAGAGAAACTCAGCAGCTGCCAGTTTGGATGAGGAGATGAGTTTTCTCTGCCTCCGCAACTGGGGCTCCAGTGCCTTTAGCCTTGGGAAGCTGATAGTGCCTAAACCCCTCCTAAACCAGACAGCTCATTGCTACCCTCATTCTGTGCCCACTGAGGTCTGAACAAGACCCACATGTTTTTTCAAAGGGAGTTGTATGAATGCCAGCTTTCTCTCTCTCTCTCAACACTTCAGCAAAAAAAAAGCTGTATCTTTTCTCTACAGGTACATATCTGTTGTTATCAACTTTGTCAAAAGCAATGTGCTGTTATTTTAAACTATTTAAAGCAGCAAACACTAATGTAAATAGCTTCTTTAACGAAACTAAAAATCTTTTTTGAAGAGTGGGCTGGCATTGCTCTGCATTGAGCCCAACAAGATGAGAGCTGTCTCTGACTGTGAATATTATTGTCACTACAGCGTGCAGTCATAACAAATATAAATGTTACAATTTTTGGTAATGTTTATACTACTCTGACCAGTTCCACTCTGGGACATGCAGTTCTACCAAGTGCAGTGGTATGATTTATTTTCCCAGAAGGGATGGATTCCCAATTCTCCACAGGCATATTTCATTTCATTGTTAGTAGACCACAAGCACCTTCTTCTAACCTGAAACATCTTGCTCTACGTAGCTGTGATTCATCGATCACCATCACCAGTCAGCTACCAGCTTTTGTCATGTCACTCTTGCTAGTATGTCAGAAAGAGGCCTGGGAATGGCTCTGAGCAAAGTTTTCTTCAGACAGGTTGAAAATTTTAATTTCCGTAATATTTTAAACTATGTAAAATTATTTGTTCCGAAGAAATTTGCTGCAGCTCAGAACAGCTACAAACCAAAACAACTCTTCTAGATAACATATTTTCAAGTTTTATTTCTCTTCCTCTAGCAAAGTTTTCAATTATTTAGCTGCCAAAGTAGACATGCAAGAAACTCAATCCAAGAGGCTTAGTCATATGCTAGCCAAGAGAGAAATAAATCACAAAAAGTAATGAAGGGCACCGAAAAAACCCTCGTGTATTGATCTTTCGCAGCCTCAGAGTACTATCACTATTGAGTCATCAATTTAAGACCAGCAAAGGCAACCATATTAAGGGATTACCAACAACACAAGTTGCCCTCTGCAAATCCTGAACTAAAGCAAATAAAACTCCAAGGATCTGCCTAATATACATTTGCTTCTATTTTTGTTCTTCTATTTTCCCCATAAGCCTTGTGGAAGAAAAAATAATTGGACCAAAACATGGAATCAAGTAAGTACCTCTCTTTTGGCCCAGTTTAAACAATTTGGATCGAATTCTATCCATTCATGCATATGAGAGATCAAGGTTTGCTTTGAATCTCAAATAGTTGTAGCTAAACAAGGATTTGACTTTTCTTGTGCAGAATTTTGATTGTTGATGCCACTGGAGATCCAACTCGCCCACAAGGAAGAACATGGTGATTCACAGCTAAATTAGTGGCCTTCCAGGAGAAGTAGGATTTGGGAAATCCACCGCAAAAACCTCTGCAGGTTGGGGAGCCTGGAGGGAAGTTGTAAGTATTCACACTATTCCCAATATCGAAGACTTCTTCCTCGTCCTCCCTGACGTCCTTCCCCTCCATGTCTTTAATCTTCGGGGAAGATTTAATGCCACACAAAGAATTTTCCTGAAATCTGAGTGGATCAGCAAAATGGATTGTGGACCCTGAATTCCACTTCTAAGGGACATCAAGCTGATCTCCTCCTCAACCCCCCACCAAATACTCTATCAGGTGATCAGCAGTAAGGGATTGGGATTCCATGGTGGCGTCCGGCTGCCAGCAGACAATCTTACAGTAAGAGCTTTCTGCAGGCTGCGTAATACAGAGCTTTGGAACTTGCTCTGCCCTCTCCCAACACATGCAATTTATACAACTTACTTCTAATTTACTGATATTTAATGCATATTTAAAAGCCCAACTCGCATGGAGCAAAGGAGAGAGGAAGATTGTTGTGGATTACAATGTACTGTAAAAGAAGGAAATGTAAGAAAAATCAAATATTAACAGGATTTTTTTGTTGAATTTTTAATTTTATTTTGACATAGCACCTTTCAATGTTTGAGAAGAATTGCTAGCAGCAGCTTTCACTATGTATTACCTGTTAGCCAAGCATGTTGCTCTCTTGGAGACATCTTGATGCAATCGAATTGCCTTGCTGAATGCATCAACTGTGCTGGCAAATTAAATATTTTCTCCAAATATTTCTTGCTTAAAATAATCCGATGAGGGCAAAAATAAGTTTCAATATATTGAAATGAATGTCTTGGTGTCATAACTCATGTGTACATGAATGATACAGGAGTGAGAATAGATACAAAGTACCGTTTTTTTCTTCCCTGTCCTTACATGATAGACTGTAATATGATATGCAGGAGAAACTAGAAAGACATTTATGACTTTAAAAGAATGATCTCAACTTGAAATACAATCACAGTCTTTGACTGTATTATCAAGCTCAAATCTTGTTCCTAAACCCTAAATGCTATGCACCTGTAACATAATAATGGCAACAATTTCAAAATATATCTTTTAGCACTCTGTGAGAGACTTCAAAAAGCAACAGCACAACAGAAAAATTACAGTCTTGGCACAAATGCTGCAATACAAACAAAGCACAGAAGCAAACCAGAGTCACTACGATATTCCGGCTATCGGTAGATTTAAATTACACTTTGATCACTGTTAATTGTTCTGCAAATTAGGAATGAGCTGAAATTCTGAGCTGTGTGGTACAAGGCAGAAACCTCTCAGTGTTTGGATGTACTGTTCTGTCATGTTATGTCACATGCACAAACAGAAACCCAGAAGCTGCAAATGACAACCCAAGTCAATCAATTTTTGCCTCAGCAAAGGCAGGCGACAATGTGTGTTGTTTCACTCTCACAACTATTTTTGCAAAGCTTATAATGAGTTGTATAATTTTTTCCTGTAAGGCAAATGCTTGCTGAAGACTTGCTGATTTTCACAGGGTGGAACAGATGCTGTAACATCAGGGGCTGTGTAAGTAAGGGTTTGGCAACCTTGATCCAAGTGGTAGAACCATGGACAGACTCCAGTGGCCTTCTCCAGACTAAGCCCCTTCATCCTTTTTGCTGCTGCTGCTCCACCTGTTTCTGGTGTGGGATCCTCACAGGATCCAAGTGATATAGAGGATTTTAGACTGGCTTTCTGCACCAAGAAGCATCCCCTTTCATGCTTAGACAATCATCTAATATGAAAATAACCAGAACTCTGATTATGTCTGTGAGAGAATAAAATCCCTCTCATCTTGTGGTTTTCGTTCAAGCAAAATAATACACCCAAATGGAACAAAAGCCTAACCATCATGTTTGCATTCTTGCTTCATAAATAATGAGAGTTTTATTAAGGTATCAGTTAATATGCTAAACTAAATAATGTGAGTGTTCATCAGTTATATGAACACACATGTGAAGCACTATCACAGGTCAGTTCATAGGCGGTACTTGGCAAAGCCACTGTATTCCTGTAGAAACTTCTGGCTTAATGAGCTCGTCCTCCTTCCCCTTAAGACAGTTGCTTGGCTGTCCTGGATCAGCAAAGTGCCCATGAATGCAAAGTGAAAGGTGCCCTGAGTTAGTAAAGGCGTTTCAGGACATAGAGTTGGGCAGAGAGCGAGATAGGCTGCTTGTCTCCCAAGGGCCTTTATAAAGCACTAAATATAAGAAGAGTCTTTACAGGAAGCCGGATGAAGACACCATCAGACATTTAAGTTATGCTAAAATAAGTAGGTGAAAAAGGAAAACAAAGTCATTGGTGATGTGAAAGCATTTAATAATTAGCAGATCTAAGCATGCCAGAGAGATACAAAATTACCATTCTTTGTGCCACAACTGGAACAAACAGTAAGAGCCTTTCATCATTGTCTTAAGAAGAAATGTGCTTTTGCTTTTGAGGCTGAAGAGTTTTCTTCACATTATGAAAGAAAAAGAAAGAGGAAGGCTAATGACTAAATGCCTATTAAAGAATGGCTGACATAGGAAGGAAGATTTAATTAATGTAGCAAGGTCTGAGTTTTCAGAAGAGTTTCACAACCTTTGATCCCATCAGGAGATTCAAAACTCCTTTTCAGCTAAGCTCGAGCACTTGAAATAAGTAAGAGCTTAATTCAACAGCAGGCAAATAATGAACATAATTATAGTGACAGAATCAGGATCAATGAAACCTGGCCTCGAGTACACCACATTAGGTGACCCTGGAGTCAGCACTGAGCAAACCCACGTATCTGCCTGCACTGCCTTACCTTATCAGTGCCGGAGCCTGGATACTGATGTGGTTGCTGACGCCATACAGGTATTTCTGGAAGGTGTGGGTGACACATGGCTCAGGTTTCCTGGCATCACACAAAACAGCGTCTGCCTAGGAACCACCATTCAGTACATTGTGGAGAAAAACTTCTCCCCCCAAAGTCAAATAGTACCATCTGTAGACTCCACTGGAAGATTTTTTCTTGACTGCTGGTGATGGGTTCATCCACCTCAGGAGACATTTAAAGGCCTTCTGGAAACACAAAATGTCACTGAACCCTGAGGATGAGGTCAATGCATTCATGGTAGATGTGGCAGAAATCTTTCTCCAGCATCACTTTATCTACAAACCTGTGTTTGTCCACTCTGTCTAATTTTTTACCAAATAACTTCATTTTTTAAGTGAACTTGCATTTTCTGATACTTTAACAGCATTTTCTGATGTAAATGAGGCCATTCATTTCCCAAGAAGAAAAGCTAGGTACATAGCAACTACAGAGGGCTATAACAAGTCAGTACAGCTTTCAACTTGTTGCTAAGAGTCTGCTGCTCACAATTACCTTCTTCCTTAGTAGCGACCAGAAACAAGAAAGCCTGAGGGAAAGGGCAGTAGCCCTTGTCTCTTCATCTCATAAAAAGTGTGGATCTATACATTTTATCATTAAATTCTTAACAAATGCTTGTGAAGATTTTTTTCTTTAAATTTTTGCAGCACCCCATCTGTTAAAGACACTTCCCCTCATTAAGACTATTTACATGCAAAGTTTTAGACTGCAGCTGCTTTTGTCATGACACCATCAAAATATTTGGAATGATTTATTTTTTTTTAAATGGGGGAAAATGTATTTTCCATTTGTACTTGGCATTGCATTACTAAGAATCTCTTCTGGTAAAAATCATACTGAATTTGCTGTGGTGGCACTAGAAGAGCTAACAAAACTTGGCCCAGAATTGTACCCCTAATTATGTTAATATGTTTCAGAATCCTTTTATGAACTGAATAATGGCCATTCCTTTTGTCTGTCTAGGAAGGAGAAGAACCTTGTCTATACATTTGCCTTCCCATTCTTATGCTCCTTACTAACTCAGTGTTCTTTCACAAAGATTACAAACCTTAAAATTTCTTTCTGACTCTTTTCACACTTAACAAAGTTTGTACTCTTTACATTAAGGGAAACCATATTTTTATGTATTAATTCTAAATTATACCCAATGACAGATTTGCAAATCAATACTAATTGGTTTTAAAGCTTGGCTATCCTATGTAGTTTATCCATGGTTAGATTGGTAAACTGAGTTTCTGTGCATTATGATAGCAGGCATATCTGTGTTACGTTGACACAATAGGTCTTGTTTTGTACAAAAAAATAATGCAATTTAACAATCAGCTAGCAATCTGCTGTTAAGATTGAGAGAGAACAAGGCATAATGCATTTCATAACAATATTTAGGAAGAAAAGAAAAATTGTAAAGGATATCTCCTTGGTCCAGCATTTGCAGCAGGTGGTAGAGCTGGAAATACATTTAGATGTGTCTTCTGCACATTTAGATGTATTTTTTGAAAGGACAAGATTCGGATTCATCAATCTGGACAAGGAGCAGGGAAAATATAACTCAGAGAGAGAAAGGTATACGTTGTCTGAAGCTTTCTGAAGCTCAGAGAAAGGAAAAGATGTGACAGTTAGGAAAGTCACGGATAAGGCATAGACACATGGAGGCCAACATTTTGCCTCCACTGTGCTTCTTTGAGACCACAGAACACAGAACATAAAGCAGATCAGATAAGAAGACCTGATAAGAGGTGATAATACTTTCCCTGCATCCCAACACTGCTGAAAAGATGGTTGCATCATTGCAACATGCCAGACATGATGCTAAATGTTTTATGTATTGTGTAACTGGAAAGTGCAATGAGAGATAGATGAGTGCTCACCAACTCAGCCAACACATGTGCTAAGTAGCTCAAGCTCACAAGGTAGCCCAAGAGTTTATTTAATAATTAAAAAAACAAACATATTTTAACTTCACTGGATATCTACAACTTCTTCGTCTGCCAGGAACCCTAAGCAAACTACATCCAAATATATATCACACTGTACATCCTAAAGCCGATCTCACTCAAGCTGTGTAACTGCACACAAATGCAGGGAAAGCTGTCAACAGAAGGAGAAATGCAGGGCATTTTCATTCAATTTAAAGAACAAGATGAAGGTGTTACTATTTCTTGAGATTTGACAAAATTGACGATGTAAATACTAAACTGCTTTCATGGACCATTGTTCTTGTTTAGGTGGCTTTCATCGTCAGAAAAACCCCAAAAAACAAAACCAACCAACCAGCCAACCAGCTAAAAAACAAAAAAAGGCTGAGAAGAGGCAATTTTGACCCCCAAGAAAGCTTAAATGAAATTTGATATCAGTTATGACTCTTAGAAAGGACAATTTGAAATACAGTGTACAAGTAAAGAATTCCAAAAATATGGCTGTTTTCGACAATGAATGCAAACAGATATTGTGGTCTTCCACTTTGGATATGTACTCCAAAACCTGGAAAATGGGTGCTAAACTGCTGAATAAGTGAAAAGTCTGAGAATAGAGTGCCACAAATGACAAAACATCAGTACAATCACTCCAGGAACTAGCCATGTGCAAATAGCTGCCTCTACACCACTCGTGGTCCTTTTTTGCTATGCTTACCTGCTATAAAGAGGTAATAAATTGCAAAACACCAGACTCATTTAATTTCTTAATTTTGGACAGACCTTGGACAGTCAGAATGAACACATACACCTCTTGTTTAAAAATACAGATCCATGAACAACCACAAGCCTAAACTGGCAAAGTCATGCCAACATCCTTATACAATGTGCTTAAACAAAGCACTTGTAGAGCTCATCAGCAGATATAATTTTAGTCAGGGATGCCAACGCCTGACAGAAATAAATACTAGCACAAAAAGAAGAAATTTCAATTTCTAGCCAAATATAGAAAAAGTGATATTGCTTGGGAGGCAATAGCAGTTTGAGTTTAAAGGCAAGCGATTTAAATTTCCAAGATAACACACAGCCAGAAGACTCTGTTAAAACTTGCTATCAATGTTAATAGTGTTAGGAAATGTCTGTCTTTGGCCAAATCACATGTCCATCTCCATATTGGACTACTGAAAAACTTTCCATCACATTCAGGGAGAAGAGCCTGAAGAGGATTCGGCTTTCCTTAAACAATTATAGAAATGGGGGATGAAGGAAGAAAGGAAGGAGAGATCCCATTTCAGCCTAGACTGAGATACAGTTTTTGTCCTGAGCTCTGAACCCCCTTCTTTTAATGGCCTGTCAACTCACTGTAGGTGACCTCAGGCATGGAGGACTGCTCCCAGTAAAGTTAGTGAAGCCAGCTCTTTGCCTTAATATTCCCAATATGAGCCAGAAAATTTCGATTTTGTCACTGACAAACATCAACAGAATTGAAGCCCTGACAGGAAATTTTAAATGATCCTCCAAATGCCATCTTTCTTCTGGTACATCAAACAGTTGAAAGCTGTAGTTCATAGAATAAAAATCTTACTTTTATTTTCCAGCATTTAGGTACCAAGCACGAGAAAGAGAGAAACGCTGGTGCAGTCCACACACAATATACTGAAATAAGGATAAAAGATGGTTTTAAAATTAAAACTGGGACGGTGGAGAGCTTTACTCAGTGTCTATGTTTTTGAACAGGTGAGTATTTCCAAATCAATTCATCATTCCAACCCCAGGTTTCCTGCTCAAAGACCTAGATAACTAATAAAGTGTCTGAAACAGGAATGATCATATATACTTTATAATGGCCAGTACTTAGACCAGTCTAGAGATCTATTTCGATTGAAATGAGCCTCTTAAACTTTCTATACTGACTATCTTTGAGAATTAAGTGGTTCAAACAACACCCACATTTTGTTCAGCACTTTGAGTCACACAAGAGAAATTCAATGGTTGTATAGGTTTATATTTTCAAATGGTGTTTTCTTAAACACCAAGAGAAACTTTTAAGTGTTTTAATGAATAGAGGTGCATGTACCTGAAAAATCCCACACTTGGTCTGGTTATGGTGTTGTGTTGATATAATTAAGAATTATTCCAATCGAATTGGATAGGCCTGCCCAGGGAGTTGGTCAAGAAACAACTGGATGTGGCACTTAGTGCTATGGTTTAGTTGACAAGAGGTGATTGGTCAAAGCTTGGACTCCACGATCTTGGAGGTCTTTTCCAGCCTAGATGATTCTATGATTCTATTAATTGTTCCTGAGGGACAATTTCTTGAGGGAAAGGTAGATGGGACAACTCATCTTTTCTAATTTGCTATTGTCCTGAGAGGACAACAATGGAGAAGATTTCCTAACCTTTCACCAAAGAAGTCACAGTAGAGGAAAGGTAAGGCAGTGTTATAGAAATTAGATTTCTTGGGAGCCTTTATTTTTTTCAATCTTCAGGAAGTAAATGCATGTGTTCTTTCAAGAATTCATTAACCTATAACATTTTCTTCTTCCTACTTCACAAGCAGTCACTCAAGGGAGTGAAACACCTCATCAAAATAAAATTAGAAGTTAAAGTTGTATCTATTTAAATCAAGGTATCAAGATATAGAGAGAATGGAGTCAGAGGACTTCAGCAGATGTGTATGGCCACATAAAACCTGACCTCTTCAGGGAAGGCCTGAGACCTCCCTATCCAGCAGCTCTGGGTTGGTGAGGCACTAAGCTGTCTGCAGCAGCCAGTCAGGAGAGTTTCCAGGGTCTGCAACTTTAGTAAGTAATTTTGCAGGAACTGTATAATGTTTTCAGTATGCCCCATTTCAGTTTAATAGTCAGTCTATTAAACCCGAGGGTGACTCAGTAGAGAACTTGAAATAGCTGTTTTCTTCAGGAATGGGCCTAGATGTATCTGTTGATTTTCAGTGGTTTTGTTTCTACCCTTTGCATCACTTAGGATACCTACATGAAAAAGCCATTGGCTATAAGAGCTTATTTATTATCCAAGCAAACACTGCTTTACCAGACACGACTGAAGGACTCCTACTTCTGAAGTGATCTGTAACCAACAACACATTATCCTCTGCCATTACACTTAATAGCCAAAGAAATGAGTTATAGGTGACAACGAACTGAATCTAGAGAACATTTAGGAGAAGAAAGTTAGTGGTTGTAAACCCACCACATTTCTGGTTTTAGAGTAAAAAATAAGCAAAAATTATTATTGAAATGCAATATGCTCCTTCTCCTATGAGTGCATACACAATTAATTTGGAAGAGAATACCTATCTCCCCTTTCTCTCTACTGGCTGGGAATTTTTTTGGAAATGAGATATGGGCAGACTTTATCAAAGTCAGCCCCGTAATCCTCCTGTAAAAGGACTTTGAATAGGTAACTGAGTTAGCTCCCTGTGCAGCTGTGAACAACACGGCACAGAGGCAACTCAGAAGGCCAGGTAATGGCATTCAGACAAGAATCAGTATCTCTGGTTACATATACAAAAATGGAGAGCTCAGTTCAAAGTGGTCAGCAGCTCTTTCTGCTTCCCCTCAGCTGTTCACCTTTGCCTTTTCTCTCTCCTCTAGCACAGAAGGATGTTTTGTCCCAATAGGTCCAAAACAAAGCCATTGTTTGTCTGCTCTGTAAGATATTGGCAGCCCTCCACTGCTAATTTTAAAGGGACCCAGATTTTTCAAGAGGCCTAATTCCTGTTTAGAAATTCTTCTGATGCAAAAGTGCTGAGTGTTTAGCAGATAGCAGGGTAAAGCCTTTCTTTCCTACTGATTTGCCAGGACATGAAGTTCTCCCCATCAGTGACTCATGGTCATTGGGAGTCAAAGTGACTTATATCTTCCACAAGGCCAGCACATTCAGAAGTCACTCAAAACACAAGTGAGTCTTACCCACCACTATCGTTTTCAGGGTAATCACCAGCATGGCTAATTGCTGTATTTCAGGGCTCTGCCACAGTACACGAGTGCGCTATGCTCTGAAGGGACAGGAACAAGGAATCCAAAAAGGAACATAAAGGCTTTAAGCTCCTAATCTTTAATTAAAATTTGTCCCAAATCATGCATGAAGGTTTATTATTACATCAGACAGATGTTTGGTTGCCACAGAGAAAGAAGCTGTGGCTCTCATTTCAGTGCCTAGCAAGCTGGTACTCACATGCCAGTATCCATCCTTAAGGCAGGAGGCAATTATGGTGCTGTCTCAGTAGAAGCTAAAATGTGGACAGACAAGGTGAGAGGGTGGAAATGCAGTGCTCCAATGGCATAGAAAAGCAGGCATGCTGCTACATGCTCTAGCTAAGCAGCGCTTGAAAGTCATAAATCTCATACTTTCAGTTTGAAGTACAAATAAATTCTTATTGAGGAAGTCTAAGAAATGACTGAATTTATATATGAGCTGATGTGCATATATATGGCTGAGTCCCAAACTTCCCTCACAAACTTTCTAAATGCCCCTTGGTTACGATGACATTAAAAGTTATTGCTTGGCCCAGAGCACTGACATTTATGACTATACTATAATGTTTCCTCTTGGGAGCAAAGGTAAAGCCAGTGTGGCCACTCTCCACAGTTCTACCCCTCTAAATTGTAAAAAACCCTTGTTTTCTTGGACTGAGGCAGAGCAGACGCGCTTGGTTTATCCATAGCCCTGCTTTTGTTTATCAGCTCTGTCTGCTCCAGGCAGGTGCTGTAGCATCAGGACAGGGCACACCCCGTGCCTAAGGCCATGACCAAACTGACTCCAGCTGCCCTGCTGGCTTCCCCACCTCTCTGCAGTCTCACCCTGCCCCAGGGCCATCTTGGGAACCACAGAATCATAGAACTGTGCAATAGTTTGGGCTAGAAAGGACCCTTAAAGGTCAACTAGTCCAACCCCCCTGCAACAAGCAGGGACATCTTCAACTAGATCACGTTGCTCACATCCCCATCCAACCCGACCTTGAATATTTTCAGCAATGGGACATCCACCACCTCTTTGGGCAACTTATTCTAGTGTTTTACAACCTTCATCCTAAAAAGCTTCTTCCTTGTATCTAATCTAAATATACTCTCTTTTAGTTTAAAACCATTACTGGGTTTAATCACAGCAGAGAGCTCCTCCTGTGACTTCTCCTTATGTCTGAGTGGCACTCAGGCACACAAGGGCAATGAGGCATAAGGGAGGCCATCTTGACGCCTAAAAACATTGTCTGAAAAAGCTTTCTATAAGCTGCCATTATGGCCCAGCCTGTTGATACCTTTAGTGTTAACTTTCATATTTTTTAGATTTTGTACTGCGTTAGTGTGTAACTCTGGGCTTCATGTATAGTGCTAATAAACTCTTCTCCTAGCCTGGCTAGACAAAACACACCGTTTTCCAACCCAAAGAACCAAGGACATTTGCAACTTCAGACCCCAAGAATGTAAACAGCCACGGATTGAGAGGGGACAGTCTGAAAGGATGGGACTGCGTGGACTGAAGCTGTGGTTAGACAGTTGGCCCAAATATGTAAATGGGCCAAAACTCATAAAAAGGGGGAGAACCCATGACCTGGGGTCCATCTTGGGGGTCCATCTTAGGTGTAGTCTTGGCCAGACTTTTGTAGTCCCAGGGTGTGTCCTGTAAAGGCCTTTCAATAAATATCTACTTTATTCTTTAACTCTGTCCAGCCTCTGTTCCAGGTACCCTTCCTTTAGGCATTACTGTCAATGCTATTTTATGGTAACATAAAAAAAATTACGCTAAAAGCATTACTCCGACATGCACTAGATTCAGAGGCATCATTTTTCAGAAAATAGATCTTGCAGTTATAATTTCTTGGGACTCGACTATCAACTCTATAATTGCATAAATATTTCATAAGAAATTTTGGCCTACTTTAGGTGACAGAAAATTTCATTACTTCTGCTAGTTCTGATAGTACTGCAGGTTATTTTTTCTGTACAGAATGTGACTTTACTCCCTTAAACTGTTTGAATAAAATATGACCTTAATCTTACAGTGATAGATTTTGTAATAATTGTCCTTTCTTTGGAAGAAGAAAAATGGAAAAATGAACAGGTGCCCCTTTGGGATACCAGAAGCTGTAGCCAGAAGAAAACCAACAATTTTTAGGAGAAAACAAATGTGTCATGGATAAAGGCTTTCTGTATATAAACAGTTTGATTAATAACACTGTTGGTGTGTTCATAGAAGTGTTATAACAATTCTGTGTCAGAGATGATATATTACTAGTCAAAGTATGACTTCAACACAGGAAAGTCACCATCAGCCTCAAGACTGAAGACTTGCCCTCAAGTCAAGGATGATTGGGTTAGAGAACTAGACAAATTTGACATGCACAGGTCCGTGGGCCCCGATGGAATGCATCCACAGTGCAGAGAGACCTGGTGGACACAACAGTGAGGCTGCTCACGATCATCTTTGAAGGGTTGTAGAGATCAGGCGAGGTGCCTGAGGTCACCTTCATCTTCAAAAAGAGCAAGAAAGGGACTTGAGGGAAGTACCAACCAACCAGTCTCACCTCAACTCCTGGAAAGGTGATGATGCACTTCATTCTAGAGGTCATCTCTACCCACATGGATGACAAGATGATCAAGAATAGCCAGCATGGATTCACTAAAGGTAAACCATGCCTGGACAACCTGATTGCCTTCTGTGATGAGACAACTACCTGAATGGATGAGGGGTGAGAAGTTGATACTGTCTACCTCACTTTAGCAAGGCATTCAACACTGTGTCTCGCAGCATCTGTGAGAAGTTGGAAAGACTAATGCCTCGGGACATTTTGGGATGCATATATGTGGGGAAAGGGACAGGTTGGGCCTAGTCCATGTGAGGCAGTGCCCTGCCCCACACCCCTAGAGCCTGTATACCAGCCCTGCAGTGGCTACCAATCATGGCACACCAGAGGTAGTGGTCCAGCCCTGCCCCTGGAGCCCCTAACCCAGCTCCTGAGTGGCCAAATGACTGGAAATCCCACCTGGGGGAAGGGCCCAAGAAGGCAAAGGGCTATTTAAGCTGAACACAAGGTCATGACATTGTCTGTACCCCACCTCTCCTTGGAGTTTCTATCATCATTGGAACCCGGAAGCTGGTAGCTGTATGTGTGCTTTTCTAAAGCTTTTCTGTCTTTCTCTCTTTCTTCTTCTTCTAATTACCACTTCTTGTAATTTTTGAGTAACTGGAAATCAAACAGGCTTAAAGTTTGCGAAGTTGAATGGGCCAAGTTAATACTTTGAGAAGTGTTTTATGTTGATTGAATTTTGTTCTAAACCCTTTGCCAAAGTTCTCTGATTTTCTGAAGTTGCCAATAAAGTATTTTTTGCTGTTTTGACCACTTCAGAATATCTTGTCGCTATTTCTCCCGTGCGTCCAGACCAGAGTACATGAAAAACCGTAAGCCCTGTTAAAAACCTTGTCGAGCAAGTTGTTTGGAGCCTTACAGCATCCTCATGGGCAAACTGAGGAAGAGTGGACCGTGATGTGGATTGAGAGCTACCTGAACGGCAGATCCTAGAGGATCATAATCAGAGACACAGGGTCTAGTTGGAGGCTTGTTACTAGTGGTGTGCCCCAAGGTTCAATACTGGGCCCAGTATTGCTTAACTTATCCATCAGTGACTGGGATGAAAGGGCAGATGACTCCTCATCTGCCAAGTAAGTGAGCCGATGATACAAAGCTGGGAGGAGTGACCAATACACCAGGGACCATGACAGGCTGGAGAGAGAAGAATTGTCTGAAGTTCCGTGTTTCTGTGACTGCTGCGCTTAGCCTTGAACTCTGTTGCTGTAGTGTTTCCCTTTTTCTGCCCCTTTTTTCACAGCTTGAAATTTGTATTTTTGTAACAGAATAATCCCCAAACAACTAATTGAGTGAATAATGTCACAGATAATGGTCATCTACTGTCATGGAGAGGACACCCACCAATATATGTGGTCAGCTCCCTCTGAGGAGCACCAAACATACGTGAACTTGGATGGGTATGTAATTTTGCTGTAGTTAAATCTAGTGTCTAATTTCAAAGAAAATTTCTCCATCAGATCCTTGAGACTCTGTGATTTAAACTGTGCATCTGTTACACCCTCTAAATGCTGGGTGAGCATGTTCTGTCTTATGGAACATTTTGAAAGTCTTTCAGCTCTTCAAAATAGGAAGAACAGAAATCAGACTATGCCAAAACAAATTTTTTAGACTCCATGAAATTGTACCAATGGACCTTCTTTTACTTATTTCTAGGATCTGCTGTCAAAGCTATTTTTTCATGAGGGTTTTTTGTATCATACTGATGGCATCATCTCTTGAAAAGCCACCTGAGGTAAAAGAGATTTGTATTAAAAAGTAATGATTCAAGTTCCTGACTTGTGACTGATAAAGATAAGAAAAAAAAAGAAAAAAATATAGAAGTAAAAATAAAATAAAATAATTTTTAAAAATGTAAATGTAGAAGTAAAGATACTGCTTCTGCCAGTACACAGAAAGCAGCTGGAGTGTGGCATGTTCGTAGCTGGATCACCAGCAGAGCACAAATTGTACATCTGTGCAGATCAGACAGCCAAATGTTGTGTTTAAAGCATGCTAATTAACCAGACCATTCCCGGAATAAGGAGAAATAAATTACCCAAAGTGATTGCAAAATATTTCATTTTTTTTTCATCTATCCATTCAGCTAAGCAGTTCACATGCCAAAAAACTTTAAGCGTTTTGAAAGAATGTGGATAACTTGTCCAATTGTTGAAAGATCTGAAGATATTTCTCAAGTACTTGTAACTACCCTGAGTGTTTCTTTTTAGCATATGGCATTGCCTTTTCCCAGTTACAGAGGGTGGATACTAAATATTAAACTGATGAAATTTATTGACGGTTCTGCAGTAGACCAGAATAATTTACATTGGCAGAAACATGTTAAAGTTACCGATTAAAAGAGTTGCCTCCAAGACACCTTTTCCAGGATACTTAAAAAACTTAGCTGTCCAAATTCTTCAAAATGATGGTGCAACAATCCACTTCCTTCAAATTTTGCCAGTGGAATATGGTAAACCATAGAAGGATTTTCAGTTGGGAATGTCCAACTGCTTTCTAATGAAATAAGATGGACAAACATCAAAACATTTGCTTTAAAACCACTTAAGCAGTGAAAAGTGTTCATGTTTATTCCAGTGTTTCAGAATAATAAAAATGGGATGCACGTGATATGATAATTGCATGTCACACAAGATATTCTGTAAAGCTGGAAATAAGCTAGAAATTATCTTGCACTGCTAGAAATAAGCCTCCTGAGGTTTCAGCCCCCCCACTTTAAAATCATATTTCTTCTGATATTTTAATAAAAGTGTATGCTGCACATGATATTTTTAACATCTACCAACTGCATAAATACTTTGGTTGTATAAGTGGTTTAACTTTGACAATATTTAAATAAACTTGTCCTACCTGGGAGCCAGAAGCTACTCCTTTTCAGAATGATTTTATTTTAGGGAACGGTTGCCTGGACCATTTCTCAAAAGTAAGAATTGAGATTGTTCTACAGTTAATTCACTCCCCAGCTGTGACCATCAAGAGCTGCCAGTCTGTTTCATCAGCAGACAGAATATATACATCTTCATTTCAAATCCTAAAGTCAAAGTATAGACCATTTTGGAAAGCACTGACACTTTTCCAGGACAAGTGTTTTCTAACAAACATCCATAGCTAAATATAATACAGCTCTAAAACAGAAGTATGCAGCTACATTTGGTTTTTCTCAGACAACAACAAAAGAGCATTTGTAGCCAGATGATTTGCTTATTTGCCTATCCCAAAGGTTTGTATGCTTTGGACGGGAGAAATAACAAGTACAATTCCTTTTCTTGGAGGAGGTGGGAAGACACATTGCCAGAGGAGAGTTGGTTTTGTTCATTAGAATACTAACCACAAACAAGTCTATACAATCAGCTTCTGTCTAATTAATTTAAATCTAATCAAACACAACATGAATTCCAAGTACAAAGGAATTGATCTTATTGTCAGAACTTTCCATAAATAGGGACATTTGCAGTTGCCCTGGCAATTAACAGCTAAAATTGTATGAAAGCCAGCTCCTAGACGGTATAAACTAACATAGCTCAATTAATTTAAATATGGCAATATCAATTTTTGCTAGCGAAGGTCTTGACTTCACACGGAGTTAAAAAACTGTGAGCAACTATGGATAAAAGGTATAAGCAACTGTGATGACATATATCCAACTCCAGGCAATACAGTATCAGCCATGTTTACAAACCCATAGAAATAAGGTATAAATGATTGCTATGTCCTCTTCATCCACATACAACAGTGTAAGCAGTCTATGAATCCTTAAGTACATCTTGCACCAAGGCTACACCATTAGTGTCCTTGTCCATAGCCACAAAGCCCACGAAAGCTGTCCTACATCACATCTATTCATGAACGTGCAGTGCGTATGGAGCACACGTATGTGTGTAGACCAAAAAGAAAATTTTCAGCATCAAAAAAGCTGCTAACCAAGGCATTACAATGGCACGGGAATGGCCTTTGAAATAAGAGGGGTCTTATGACATGGTATCATCAAGGCAGGAGCTAAAAATTAGATAAGTACTTGTGAGCCAAGGAGCTCTTCCTCTGGAGGAGTTACCCCTGTGCAGAAGTGCTGCTGCTGTGAAGGTTTTATGCTATGGTGCTCACAGAATGTGGTTTTCCAGGGAGCAGGAAGCCTTGCAAACAGTGCAACTGAGAGAGTAGGAGGTTTCTCAGAGCTTCCATATCTGCAGTCTTTGTTTCTGCATAGCTCAGGAAGATGCTCGCTTCAAAAAAACCAGCCAAATGGACCGAGATTTTCTACCAAAAAACAAGTGAGACATTTTTTCAAGTCTTTATCTGATGTGCCTTTTTATCTGAAGTGCTTCAGGAATGCTGTTTCAACTTTACCATCAGCACGTCACCTTGTAAGAAGAAAGCCTAGCATCTGCTTTACAGGCCAGGCTTCATGCAGGACTAATGTCTCCAACAGCATAATACAAAATGGTGCTTGTGATGCCTGCATGGATGTGACACTCAAATCCAGGTCCAGCACAGAAGCACTGCTCAGGACTTTGAACTCCAGTCCCTCTGAGGTGAGGTGCCACTGGGAAAATGTAGCTTAATTTTGAAAATAAAAAAATTAAAGCATCACTGCTTACTTGAATTAGCTGAGAGATAAAGCTTCAATTTAAGGAATGTCAGAATGTCTCCAGAGTAATTTTTTTCTGGAATTTTCATTATAATATTTTTGTCCTGATTTGAGGAGAAAAGCAAATGTTGAAATACACAAGTTTCCTGTGGGATAAAATTTCCAAATTTAGCTCTGCTGCAGGAGACATAAAAGTAAAGTTGTCATAATCCAGAAAGATATGCGTTTTCCATGTGTACACATACTTCTGTACTCCTGCATTCTCCTGACTTCTCCAAAAAGATTTTCCTACCCTAAATCGTAGGAAACAAACTTTCCTTTTTAGCCTTTATGTAGATCTGTGTGCTTGGTATTGGTGTACCCAGGCTTCTCAGACTCAATGAAAAAAAACATTAAAAATTATTTGCTCATCACAGTAAGTTAAAAGAGACATACCTGGTAGCTCCAAGTTGCAAGCTGGTGATCTGTAATTATCAGAGTTGAACATCAAACCAGCAAGATAATTTGAGAGAAGGATTCTAGCTTGCACTTATCTGCAAGTTTCAGTGCCTTTCTTCTCAGCTATTTGTATCTCCTCTTCCCAATTCTCTCTGCTTACTTGGGTGCTACCTCTGCTGCATCCTTGAGAAGAACTATTTCTAGTTTATCCCAGGACTCCTACACTTTCAGGGATCATGGAAGTGCTGATAATTAAACTGGTGCCAACCATGCAGATAGTTTATCAGTTTAGAACCTTTGTATTTCCAAGGTTAAAAAGGAGACATAAAAGGGAACTAAGGATAAGCAGACAATGTCCTGCAGTTACCCCAAAAGTCTTTGTTGATACAAAGGTAGACTATCAGGGCACAAAGCAGCATTACCCAAAGCTGTTCCCTATTTCCAATTAAGAATTGCATGCGGGTGTGTAGATGAGAATTAACTTCATTCTAGTCAATTAATTTAAATGGCTGTGAAATTCATACTACAGAAAGGGAAAGCCAAACCTATTTTATTGTTGAGAACACTGCCCAGGACGCTGTACCACACACAGTAATAGTTCTCATACCTTTGGTACATCTGCTTACTACGAGCACACCCAAAGCAGGATGAGTTTGAGGTTGTCACACCATGCTTTCGCCTGCCAAATCTGACTTTACAAGCTTCTGATTAAATGCTAAATGCATCAGTTATAAAGTATTCTCATTCCACACAGATGCTTGGGAGCTATTTCAGTTGCAATGTTTTCCTTCTAAAACCTCATTCCCCGAGTGAGAAAACCATTTGCCCAGGAAGGTTTGGAGCAAAGCAAATCTCATGGATGTGTGCTATAATTTCCCAAACAGAACATAAACCAGTAGAAATGTCCACACTTTTTTTTTTTTGTAGTAATATTCAGCAATAAAATTCCCATAAACTGCATGAAATAAACTTCTGTGTGGGGCTAGCCTCCAGCTTTAGGCATTTGCATTTCATAGTCAGTAAATACTGTGTCAGTCCCAATCAACCTGGCATCTTGCACAATCAATAAACTCATGATGTTTTAAACAGTGGTGTCTGTGATGCCTGCTCTATGGCCAACATACGAACCATTCTTTCACCAACTCTTCTGCTTTATTTTGTTTTTAACCCAGTAGATTAAGTATATATTATGCTGCCACCTGAACACCATCGGAGACCTGCCTCAGGCCTCACAAAGGCAGATGCAAAGGGACAGTCTGCAGAGGTGCAACATATAGATTAGTATGGATTCATAAAATCCAGGTACAGGTGCCTTTCATAAAAGTATTAAAAACTTTTAACACTTTCCTGGATTTTTTCCGAACTTCTTAATGTTCAAAATTGCCTGGAGAAAAAAAAGGATGATGAGTACAGACTCCTGTAAGATTTCTAAAACATGTACCATTTTTCTTGGGTGAATATTTTGTAAAATAAATTTTAAAATATGGAAATAGGAACTACTTACCACTTACAGCATTTTCTTAATTCTGCTATATACTAAATCTATTTTTAGTTTCAGATTTAAATTTTAATCTGCAGATGGTAGCATGTTGCCAAGTTAGCTATCATGCAAAGAAGTCTGTGGTAGCTCATCACGCATGATGTCCAACATTGCCATTGCAACCCCAAATACATATAAGTATTTTAGGAAAGTAACTTTATTTCTTTATCTGGAATCAGTAGCTCCTGACCTTCACAAGTCTTTCATATTTTACTTTAAGTTAATAATCATAGAATGGTTTGGGTTGGAATTGACCTTTAAAACCATCTAGTCCAATACCCCTGCCACAGGCAGGGACAGAGGCTGCTCGGTTGTCATAAAAGACCATTCCCATTGTGAGAACCAACTGTCCCAATAATAATACCTCTATTTATAGAGAGTATATCTCCTCATGTCATTACTCATATTTCCAGACCACAGGAATAACTCTGCTGTTTTCAGGTATAAAAGTGTGAAAATCATAGATAGAAAGTGCCCATGATGTTGTCCAGACTATCCCCTTGATAAAACAAGATTTACTTTTGTCCTGCTTGCTATCTTGTGTCTGGTAAAATGCGATTCTTCAGCAACAATTGCAGGTCTTCAGGTGTAGATATAGAAGAACCATATACTTTCATTCCATGATATGATGCATTTTCAGCCTTTCTTTCCTTTCATTTGACCCCTTTTAATAAACAAAAAAGAAAACTTTCGAAGTAATATTTAGAGATTTCCTTAGTCATGTGGGCTATTTTCTAAATATCATCTTAGTCACGGCAGACCAGATTTAACTTTTTCACAAAAATATTGTTTTTCAGATCTCCACTCGTAACCACTGTTTTCTAAATTTCTTTAGGCACCCTCAACCAATGCAACTAAATCCATTAAGTAAACACCAAGAACCTGATACACAGTAATTTCTACATGTTTATCTATGGTTTTTCTGTTGCATTCCAATCAACAGATCCTGATCATGATGAGAACAGAGAACATAAAAAAATAAATAACCTTTGGTATATTTACTCATGCTTGTTCCTGTTTAGCTGTTCCTCTTTGTATGATAATCCATCATCTTTATCCTTGAACAATATTTTCAAATGAAAACAAAATTCTTGTGGAAAAATGCATATCTGTGAGAACTGGTATTTTCAGTGGGACAAGATTACATTTTCAGAAGGAAAGAAATAATTTATTTTGGATATGGGGAACTGTTATAAAAACCTGTTTTAATTAAAAATTTTCAAATATGGTGGTTTAATCATCATGAGGGAAAATTACTTTCTTCTGTCTTCCCTTGTGACTTATCTTAATGAATGTCTGTTTCCTGCAGAGATATAACCTGGACAAATAGCACTCTCAAAGGATAGGTGCACCAGTTGGTAAAACTGCTACCACACATTCCCCTGCCTGACTGAGCTTCTTTCCATCCAGTTATTTTTGCAGCAACTGATATTTTAAAGTTGCTGCTGGTAATTTTTGCTGTGAGGGTGGTGAGGCACTGGAACATGTTGCCCAGAGAAGTTTTGGGTGTGCCAACCCTATGAGTGTTCAAAGGCCAGGCTGCACGGGGGCCTGAGCAACCTGGTATAGTAGAAGGTGACCCTGCCCAAGGCAGGGGGGATGGAACTAGATGAGTTTTAAGATCTCTTCCAAACAAACTATTCTATAATTCTATGATTAATCTCTTCTATTTGCCATGTTCTATAGACTGAAATTACCTATCAAGATTTAGTTCAGTGAAGACTCTCCTCCCTATCTCCCAACAAGGTCCAAACAATTTAATAAATCCCACCAAATGTTGTGTCACAGAGTCTGGTGATCATTTAGCCTAACCAACTAGCACTGTAACATCATAAGTAATCAGAACTTTCTTCTTCAAACAAAAAGTACTATCTCTCAGCATGGTCTCCATCTTCTCTTTCTTCTTTCTCATTTGGCAGCAAGAGTTTATGAGAAGATCATCTCTGTCCTTTGAGCTGATCTGTTTTCCACATCTCTACTCCTTGACGTTTCATGATTAAAAAAAAAGAAATGAGATTTATTTTCATCTGTGTTATAATCAGATACACAAATATGTAAAATTAGACAGTTTTTTTAAACAATCATTCATTCCCCGTCCTACATATTTTATTGAAAATTTTATCGTCTTGCTTTCATGAAATTTCTGAGGTTTGTTTGTATTTGGGAAGAGAGAATGGCTTGTTTTTCTTTGGTTTTATGTCACAATTACCAAGGGGATGTTCTCCTGAGTCCCATTTTAAGGCTGCCAGAGGGTTTGTCATATTGTCCTGAGCAACAGAAAGCTTTCTAAATCTCTTTGGTCACTATCTTAATCTTCCTCTGAAGTCCTATGTGAACTTATTTTATTTTTCTTCACTGGGATTTGGGAAAGGCTATCGTTTACAGGCCAGTGACAGATGAGTCTGTTCTTTTTTCAGGGGCTGTTAAATACAGTTCTGACTGGAATGTACCAATCACAGACTTCCCAACATTACTTTGATTTAACTGGAGAGTTGAAAAATGTTGGCATCAGTCCTGTAGTGCCTGTTTTCCTACTGAGCAGCTGTATACATTTTAAAAGGCCAATTCAGTCGAAAAGATATTACAATGAAAGTAAATCTCAACAGACAGTTCTTTCCTTCAAATTCCTGCTATCACTTTCTGCTTTCTACACAAAAACAAGCTGTTACAATTTATTCAATAACCACTGAAATCTTGCAAAGCATTTGTCACCAAACTCTTTAGAAAAGAGAATTTCTGGTACAGCAAGATATGTTCAAACATTCATTTGGTCTGACTTGGGCATTGCTGCCTTGACTTCCAGCTCAGCACCGTAGATGGCACCACGGTGTCCCATCATGTCTGTATGAGACTCAATGCACGTTTTTTACATTTTATAACTGCAGGAGTTGCTAGCATTGTGTGATAATGATTATTAATACATAACTTTTTAGGACTCTATTGCAAACCCAGTTTAAAAAGCAAAGACGAGATTGAGTCAGCTAAGGGAAAACTGGCTGGCAAAGGCAGTAAATGTATGAAAAAACACATGCTTTCATTTGTATAAGCACACAAACAACATAAACACACCTGTAAGCAATTGCTTTTCATTATGGCTGTTTATCATCTCTGTTTCCACTGGTTCCAATGATACTTCTATTGTGATAATGTGGTTTGTTCATGTGTCCCCAGCAGCAGAGATGAGATTCCTCACACTAACATCAAATCTGACTTGTGCTACTTTTTTCACAAAATTAAAATGAGATCCATGCTGTCCAGTCCGTCTCACACACAGCTTTAACAAACACGTGCAGATGTGATTCGGGAAATGCTAAATGTCCTCTTGCTTAAAGAGACTCTCCTAATGATTTTAATTGTAGGCAATTTCAGTGCCCACCAGCAAAAACTGCAGCTATTGCTTGAAGCACGGTTTAGAAAGTAATGTGCTGGAAATCCTTATTAACACTCAGCTTTAACTTTTTGATTATGTGCAGAAAAAGAGGTAAAACTTCCACTTTTAGAAGGTTTGGTTCAGTCTGAAAAAAAATTAATTCCCCTTCAGTAGGTGTGAATAGATAATTCAGAAGCAATACAAAATCCAACCTGCCCACACTGTCAGCTAAGTGGATACAGGTATCCACTCTCTGAAAATTCTCCCCTCAGCACTTTAACCTCCATTTCCCATCAGTTTCCAATTTGATTTATGAAAATAACTACCGGGTAATCTCAATGACAGCAACAAGCCACAAACATACAACCTTCTATATCAGTGGGAAGAGTTTTATGTATGTTGCAGAAGTTTGTGTTTGGGAAAACCACCTATCCTGGAGTTAGGAAGTCTGGCAGAGTATCCATAGCATTATTTTCATCAGTGTATGTACAGTTCATAACCCAGTGTGGAAGGTGCAGTAATGCACATGTACTCATATGTTAACTTATGTTATTGCCTTGAGAACTGATCTTGGGTTTTTAAAAACAACATTATGGCCAGCTAAGTAACTACGTTTTCTGTTTATATTGAAGATACAAGAGGTTTGCTTTAGTTGCTGATGATTTTGCTATTGTTTAACCCTGTTGACATTGGAGGCAATATGCTCTGGGAATGTAAACAGGATTCTCCACATACACTTTTGAAAAGTTGTGCTCGTTCCAGTTACTATCCTTTTATTAGCATTGAGATGTGAACCAGAAAGGCCAAAGGCTCACTTTTAAAATTCTAGGTAAGACTGACTTTTGTGAAAGAAGAAAGTTACCTTTTTACTTAATATATTAAGTCCAGACTATGTTGAAGCTATTAAGAGAAATTCAGGAAAGTCTAAACCATCAGTGGTCAAGTGTGCAGTGTTTATCAGTACTCTGTAAAAAGGTGATGCCAAGACCTTTTATATCTTCTTGCTACCTTGGTAATGACTGTGACCCTCTATGGCCCTTTGGAGTGATGCAGGACCTGTCATCTGTGATTACAACAAGAGCTACTTCTGCCAAAATATACCAGAAAAGTTGGATAGACATATCTGTTGGACTCTTTCGTAGTTGTTCCTTGTCAAAGGTCAGAGCGGGGTTTCAGTCACCATGGCACTGAAGACAAGCTCCCTCGAGTTAGTGAATGGAAACTGCAGAACCCTTCTCACCACCAACAGGAAGCCTATTCTTCCTCCACTGTTACCTGGCAGCTCTGAAACACTTGTCCCAGAGGAGGCAGTCTTCCCACTGAACGTGAATACCAACACAAGTACACAGGTCCCAGAGAACAGTGAGAAAGCTCCCTGCTTTCCTTTCCAAGTTTGTGAAGCAGCACCCCTTTTCTCAAGTAACACCTCAAGTCACCAACCACATGCCCATGACTGAACAGAAAGCCGTGGCAGAACACAATATTCAAACAGAGTGGAGGTGATTCCCCAATCACAGACAAAGCTGAAACGATGTTTGTCCTAGACAAATGCTTTGTCTGGGAAAGAATAAGGAGTTTCAGTCCCTCACCCAACCCTGTCCTGGCTGCAGGAATTGCTGCACTGGAATTTCTCAGTCTGCCTCATACTAGACCCAAAGAACAAAGTATATCCAAGTTGATGAAAGACGATTAGGAAAATGCACCTAAGTCCTTTTTCCTGTATAGGTCAATTTAACAGTGCACAAGAAGGGCATACAGCAAGGTTCTCTTGCATCCCCGAAAAGCTTATTTTATCCAAGACCTTCAACACATCACTGGGCATGATACAACCACTATTGAAATCTTGGCAGGCAATACAGAATTTGTACATGCATCATTAGGGGAAGAAAAGTGAATTAAAGGGTCAGAAACGGGGAAATATGAAATGCTGAGACACTCATACATCCATAAAATTAGAATGAAATCCAGAATTCACTAAAGAGGATTTAACCAAATCAGAAAAAGAGATTTATTTATGTATTTTCAAGTGGGAAAAATTCATCATAATGGTTGCCCATAAAACATATTAAGTGACTCTGGAAAATAAAAAAAAATGTGACTCCAGCAGTTGCTGGATTCTTTGGGAATTTTATGTGAGAAAACCATATCTGTTTATCTAGAGCAAAATTGGCAAGTTTTTAAATGAAGTTTTGCCAAAAGCTTTCCTTAACCATAACACATGAGAGTATAAGAACATATGCCATGCCTTCTGGGCATAATACTTATAGCAACATAAGTCAGGAGTTACTTCAGAAAAGCCGAAAAAAAATTCCATACAAAAGAAGATCAAAGCCAGAGAGCTCCAAGCTGGTTGTGACACAGGTGTGTGGGGGTGTGTGTGTGTGCGCATGTATCGGCTCTTCCCTGATCATATAATTTCAATTCTTAGGGTGACATACAGTTACTGAGAGCCTGTCTACTCAATAAAGAAAAAGGTATGGTGCAAAAGTGAAGAGGCAACACCTCATGAGCTTGGCATCCTCATGTCTCTTTTAACTGTCCGGCTGTGTCCCATGCTGATTAAACAGGGCCCATGTGTTTAGCAGGTTGCTTTTCTACCAGTACTTCTAAGGAAAGGTCTCCAGAACTAAAACAACGTAGATGCTTGCAACAGATGTTTGGCTTAAGACCCTTTCTTTACTCTCTACGTCTTTGCTCTACAGAGAAATTGTAACTAAAAGAATTAAAAGTACCTGATGCCAAATCACCCTTTGCATCACCCATTTTCTTTATAAATGGCTGAAATTCTCTTGAAGCACGCAGTGATAGGAAAAATCACATTTATGATTTGTCATGAAGACTTGGGAGTAGAGTTTATATAAGCCTAGTCAAGATGAGCTAACTCAAATGCACTTTTGCACGGTAAACACAAAATAAAAATGAGACTTGTTATTTCTTCCTGTTTGTTGCTACTTGTTCACCCACCTGCCAGAATATCCTGTTTTGCAGGTCAGGACTTGTGTCAGGAGGCCGTATAGTAGGAATTACAGTGCCATTCCTCACTGACCAGAGGGATAAAAGCAAATTGAATGGGCTGCAAGTCTTTTAGGAAACTTTAGAACATCCCAAAGATAGGGATACTGAGAGCTGTGGGAGGGTTTGGGGAAAGCCATGCACAGCCCCACTCTCTTCTGACCACTTGTGTAGAGAACTAGACATATTTTTTTTTTGTATAGGGAACAGGGTTAACCTCTTTCTTCCTGATCTTTCAAATCTCAGGCAACAGACACAAATGATTCTTGAGAAAAAAGAGTCAAACCACAACTGAAAATTTCTCTTCCATTTAAAATCTGTTTAAGCATTGTTTTTTTCAAGAGGCATTTCAGTGTTAGCCATGGGTCCATATCTTCTTCCCATGAATATCAACTTGCATTGGCCATTAGCCATTTCTCCAAAAGACCCCTCTTTGTGGCTACCAGATCAGAAACACAATCACTTCAAGATGTGAAGTGCAAACTCACAGGGTGGAACTGTGTCAGAAAACATCCTGTAACATCCTGTAGCAATAATGCTGTCCTGACAGGCTTTAAACAAGATTAAGTATTCTCTTCCCTCTAACAGCCTAACTCTAGAGCAAAAAACCATCTCATGTGCACGAGCTAATTTGACAAAAATGTGACTCTTGGCTCAGACTGGCTCTGGATCAAACCTGCCCTGGTAGGTGAGACAGTGAGGTACAGAGCTATTCGGTGTGGAAGACAGGAGTTTGGCTACAAATATGGTATCACTCAGACAAGGTGAAAACATTTTGACAGATGAGTTTTAGACCAGAAATCTCAATTTCTGTCAAAACAAAAAGTCTCAAGGGAATGTGTTGATTTTTAAGGCATTTTTCTGCAAGTGTCAAAATATTTTCAACTTTTTCTCTTTACATTTTGGCAGCATCAAAATATTTTATTTAGATACAGCAATTTTTTTTTTTATTTCGTCAGTTGGTTTTCTGACATTGATTTTGACATAGCATAGTAAAATTAGTATTTATCATAGCTGATAATTTTATATTATGATATGTCAACATAATCATAAACTGCTGTCAAAACATTTTAATGTTTTCCAAGTCTTCATTCCTCAAAGACTTTAAGACATTTGGTTTGCTTTAACTCATGATTAAATAAATGAGGAAATAACATAATTTCTCAGTGAAAAAGAATCCTTTTTTGTAAACTGCTCAAGATTCTGCAACTTTATTTTATAATGCTGCTTTTCAAATAATGTGTCTCACAATAAAATGTTCCTCTATGTGAAAATTACTGGAGATGATCCCTTATATTGACAAAATAAAGGAAAGTTGAATGAAAAGATAACGGTTTATCAATGTTTTTTTTTCTCACACACCTGAAAAGACTTTGAGTTTGAGGAAAACACAGTGGAGGACTAGAAGAATTCTGCAGTTTAGAGAGACAGATGAACACTGACTGAAGATTAATTTTGTTTTGTTCTAGTTAGCTTAGAAATTGCTGTAACAAGAGCTCTGAACTCTGAATCCCTAGTGTCACTATTCCCATCTGTTTCTGAGGTGGGCTCAGTTGCGAAAGCTTATGAAGTGAAGAGTAAAAGCTTATAAAGAAAGAAAAAAATATTGCAAATGAATAAAAGAAGACATTTCTGATGACAAGTTGCAGAATTTTAAGTTTTAGTTAATAAAAAACTTGTCTATTTTTCTACCTTTTTTTAAGTAATGTGCACTTGTATATATATAAAAGCAAATATTTTTAAAAGTGTAAACCCATTCCTAACCCAATGACCTCTCTAAAAAGCTAAAATTCAGTGCTTTCTCCTAGCCAAAATTTGATAAACCTTGAGAAGTTGGAGAAAAAGAACCAGATGTTAGTCAGGCTCTCGGTCACCAAAATAGGTACTAACGTAGAGTTACCCTAGCATCCTTGAAATTTTTGAACAAAAAAGAAAAAAGCATAAGGATGGTTTGAAGATATAAGTTTAATTATTCTTTGATTTAATTATTCTTTCAATTTCCAGAGGTGAGGACAAGCATTTTAAGAGAAAGTAATCCTTAAGGCAGAGTTGATGATGTTCATCTTGCAAGGAAAAAAAAAGAAAAAGTTGCCCATTCTTGAAAGATGATGGTAACCCCTAAGTTTACATGTCATAGTCCTGGAGATGATACCTTACAAAATGGGAGGTAAACTCCAGTTACTGCAAATGCGACAGATTTTTTTTCTGAAGAGGAGCAAAATGTTGTAGAGGATTACACCCTGCAAGAAAGATGTGATGTAGTGTGTTCTGTCCCCTTTAGATTCATCATACACTTTCCCATGTTCCTCACTTGGAACCAGGCCGATAACCTCGACCAGTCTGGTGGGGCAAACGCCTGCTGTAAGTAACCCATCTTGTTAATCTACTTGTCAGTTTTCACTATAAAAGATAAAGAAAAAAGAAGGGTTTAGCGACTTTTTCAGGCCTTGGGCCAGCATACTGACTATTCAAGGAATGTTTCACCATCCCGTAAAACCAGGACTAAAACGGACAAACGTTCCCACAGATTCTGCCAATGTGTTTGAATTCTGCCTGTAATAACAGCCCTGCAATTCCCAGTACCACGCCGTTTGTGAGCAGACAATCTCAGCTCAGTCCAAATCACGTAAAGAATAAAAATGTGTACTGAGATGTAAATTTTAAGTTCATTTCTCTTTGTGTTTTTCTCAGATATCTGCACAAACACTGCTAACCTCTCCAAAAGCACAACAAAAGCATATGTCCTTAAAACAAATGGGAACTGCTTGCTACCAGGGAAAAGCAGTCTAATTAGGTAATAATATTTCAGTGTCATTCTTCCACGGGAAGACTAGGCAGTGTTCACACCCTGTGTGAGCTGAGCAGGGGGTTAGTTTAATGAGATTAAATAAGAGATATGGGGCAAAAATGGCTTAAATTGTTTCACCAGAACAATAAATAGTGAATAAACCCTGAACAATAGTGGATAAACCACCTAATTTTTCATTTTCTGCTTTGAAAATCCAGCAATAGCTGTAATGTTTATTGACTGTCTCTGCTTGTTACCAGCACTTTGCAGTGTTTTCTGGATGAAGTAAATTGCTATAAACTTAAGAAAAAATATTGAAAAATATTACAAGGTTAAACTTTCTTGTTTGCATGCATAAGCCAGATTTTTTATTTTATAATGGGGATTTGAGGCTGCCAGGAATTTCCAGACTGTGCCCTATCAGTTTTATTTCAGTCTATCACCATGGCCTTCTTTCTGCATATTTCATTATAAGAAAATATTTTTGCATGGAGAGATTACCAAGGAGAGAAAATAACATTGAAAGCAAGAGTATAATGGGTGGTTCTATGCAGATGTGCTATTGGAATGCAGATCTGAGTTACTATAGTTTCAAATAGGATATTTACATGTCATCCTCCTAGTTCTACACTTAGGAAATAGCAGGCTAAACCTGAAATAGCAACTCGCCCAATGTCCTATGCTTCTTTCACTACTGGGAAATAAAGGGAAAAAAATTAACCATTGCTCACTAGAAGGGACTATTTCCACTATCCAATATGATATCTGTTCCCTTCCCTCCAGGATCTAACTGGCAGCTCCTTGCCAAACTTGCCTTCTGACACTTTGTCCTGGCCTACCACCCTTCCCTGAGAGCTGAATGCAGCCTTATCATAAACATCTCTTCCTTTGCCTGCAAAGAAGCATGATCTGCAAACCTGAGCTGCAGGGAGCACTTCTGTGTGAGGAAAGACTTGAGGCTGAAGGACTTCTCTTCCATGTGTGTGCAGTCAAACCAGAGCTGGAAGCTGTCTCTGGAGCTGGGGGAAAAGCACTTGAAACCTGGCCTGTGGTAGAAAACCAGGGCACCCCATGGCACGCTGTGGCCTCTTTGCCAGACCGTCCCGCAGGCAGTGGGTCCTTCGGCACCACGACACGGATTTGTGGGTACTGTCTCCACCAAGCAAGCTCCCTGTCACACGCAGGCTTCTACCTCTTGATTACTTACAGCCACAGGTAGCACGGGTCGTGAGGACCTTCCTGCTCCCATTCCCTGTGGTCTGGGACACCTCGCAGCAGCTGTAGGCAGACAAACATGGACTGAAGGCTCCTGAAGGTTTTTAGAACTGAAGCAGGTGACAAGCACGAGGCTTAGATGCTGTCGAGCTCTAATTTCCTTTTGGGCCCTGTTCCCAATGCACCTGGAGCAGGCCCAGCTTTCAGTGCCACTTAACACACAGCAACACATAAGAAACTTAATTACTTTAACTACAGGCTATGAGAAAAGCAAACAGGATCAAGGATATACCCAGCTGTGGCCAAAACGTGCTCTGTGTTCGTCAATACCTACGTGCTTTGGGACAGGTGAAGAAAGCAGTCTGGTCAGTGACTCATCCTGTCCAAAGCCTTTCCATCATATTAGAGTCTATTTTCTGCATTTCTTCTGCCCTGGTGGAGGGGATTTCTCCTGGGGTACATCCTAGGGGGGTGCTTTGAGATGCAGCCTTGACCTTGCCTGAAGGTTTAAACAGATTCACAGCTGAGACTGGCACGCCCCTAGGAGAAGTCTACACAGCTCTTTTCTCTGAAAGCCACTCTTTGTCTCCACAAAACATAGTGCAGCACAGCTACAAGTGGCAGGTATAGATCTGTCTGGGTAGATAAACAGCCTTTTGGAGTGTAAAGGGGGTGGAGAGAAAAACTCGCTCTTGGAGATGTCTCCCGCAAAGGATTTTCTATTAACATTTGATTGCATTTCATGGGATTTATTGCTGCAGTGCCCTACAGATAAGATATGCCAAAACACTGGCTGAGGCTTTTCCTAAACATAAATTCTACAGAGTGCAATCAAAATGTCAATAGCAAGCTTGATCTGCTCTGCATATCTGTGCTGCAATGTAACTGTCATGGGTTTGATCAAACTTAACAAAACCTGCTTTTCAAGGCACTGAGGGCCAGGTTTACTTCTCAGAATTTCTGCTAATTTCTTTGAAACTGTTCATTAATTAAATAAATATTGTGGAGGAGGGCAATGAAGATGTCACTAAACAAATTTCCCAACCATTCTCAGGTTGTAGTTTTTCTGCTATGCTACTCAGAAAACACAAAACGTGGGAGTGGAATAAAATGTTTCAGCTAACTGAGGTGTCATTGCGATGGATGCCTCACTGTGCTTTCTCAGCTGCTGAGGATGAGTTATGGGGAAAAACTGAAGGACCACTTTATTCCCCACTACCGCATTCAGCACTACCATAGACATGAAAAACGTTTTCCATTCTGTAGAAAACTTGGGGCAAAACCTTTACTTCTGCATCAGGATTGCCTATCAGCTGTGTTCTTTAAACAGACACAAAACATCAGCAGTACCTGGTTTTAGATATGTACATAACAGTGTATATGTACATAAGTAGAAGAAAAGGAAAACTGATTAAGTTAAGATTGGTATTCTTTGAAGACTTTTGGGAGATTAAAAGGGGGAATTTACCAAATGAAGGGAAGTTCATCTTTTACAGGCTGTTTCTGCAATTAATAAAACACTTTCAAGAGACTTATATGTTACCTGCCTTTTAAGGTAATCTTAAAGCAGGAGATACTATTTAAACATTGAATTTTCTCCAAACATTATCAAAATTCCTTGCATTTTCTAAAAGGAACAAAAAGACTGAAGTCCAGCCTGGTTTTACATCTCTAGGGGCATGTATTCTGCCTAATATGAAAAGAAAAGCAAATTATGGATCAATTACTGGGATATATTCTTCGCCTTTCACAAGATATGCTTGAGGCAGAAAAACAAAGAGATATCTTCAAAAATCTACTTGTGGCTCCCTGCTTCCATCCAGTTCCTGCCACAGCCCTGCAGTGATCCAAATAGATTGTGAGAGAAATTTTTGGGGGAGAAGACTCATGTCGTACAGCTCAGATGATACAAAAGGAAGTCAAACAATGCTGAGAAATTACCCTGTGGGAGCTAACTGAGCTCAGCACTAGCATGCCATCAGCATTTTAAGACACAAGACTCTGATAGTGACTATTATTATTGATATGGAAGACTGTCTAAATAAAACTTAATGATAATTAAAAGGATTTCTGAAGGATCTTTGGTATGATTTATTATATTTTTATGTTAATAATGAAGAAAATTTATTTTCAATATGTAAGTTGTAGCCAGAAGAAAGTGATTTATCATTTAAACAACCACAGACAAATTACAGCTGATAATTTATTAGATGGGAGTATTTAATCTCCCTGAAATGTAAGTATCATGAGAGATTTTTGTTCATTTTTCTTGCCTAAAATCAAAGAAAGAAACAATTAGAATCAAGTCACTTGGCAAGTTGTGGCTTTTCACAAAACCATTTCATACTCTGATAAGAAACGAGCAATAAAATTTCCAAAATAATTCTGATTACTCGGACAAGAATATGGTGTATCAAATTAACTAAGAATGGACAAAATAAGATTAAATTTTAATTAAATCCTCCTACTGTCATGCCATTGTTGTCTGTCACTCATATTTTTCCTACAGTTAGCAAGATTACAGATCAATGCCTGGATTTATTCACTGAATTTACTGTTCTTTAATTTTCCCTGTGCAGTGAAGACGGAGCAGTAGACTTGCTTGCAGAAATTACTGAATAGTTTGTGTCTGTCACTAGAGATGTTTGTCCCAGCCATGACATCCCCTTCCATCAATGACATAACCGAGCCAGTGAGATTTATTCCCATCTTCCTCACTGGTTAACACAGATCCCTCTCACTGTGAAAGTCAGGCCTGCACAATGAGTAGGGAAAAGGGTTCACAATGTGTTAAAAATAAGAAAAGTGACCAACGGTACTGTTATAGGAATCAAAAATTCTGGGAAAATTAGGTTTACAGTATTCATGCCACGATACTGTACATCTTTACATTGCAGCTTTCTCTCCCCAAGTTATTTTGTAGATAGCTGTTCAGCATGCTCCCAAATCTATATATGAATAACACCAGAGGACTTGGAGCAAGACCAGTGGAGGGTTATGAAGTTGATAAGGGGACTAAAGCAACTCTCCCATGAAGGCAGGCTGAGAAAATTGGGAGCTGTTCATCCCAGAAAAGAGAAGGTTGTGTGGAGATCTCATAGCAACCGTCCAGTATCTGAAGGTGGCCTCCAGGGAAGCCAGAGAGGGACTCTTTGTCAGGAATTGTAGTGATAGGACAAGGATTAATGCGTACAAATTGAAAGAGGGGAAATTTAGGTTACATATACAGAAAAAATTCTTTATTGTGAGAGTAGTGGTACACTGGCAAAGGTTGTCCAGAGAAGCTGTGGATGCCCCATCCCTGGCAGTGTTCAGGGCTAGCTTGGATGAGGCAGTGAGGTTGGAACTAGACAGTCTTTAAGGTCACTTCCAACTCAAACCTATCTATGTTTCTATGATTATAAGATCCAAAAATTGAAGTTTTGATGCACAGCAATGTGTGGACAGCAGGAGAAGCCCGATTTGCACAGTCTGCAGGGAGGAGATATGACATTGAATGTAAGATGACTTTAACAAAGCGTACCAGTACCAGCTCAAACAGACCTAAGGGCTCCCCCAGATTTTGCTGCCTTGCATTGCCCATTAAGGACTGCTCTAGCAGACCTGCAGCAAAAATTACACACCAGCCATTTCCCCTTTCCTTCTGGCTCTTTGCATTCAAATGGTTAACGACCACTTACTCTGTTCCCACACCTGCCAACAAACTGTCACTTTATTAATTCTTCACGTCATGTCTGCTATCAATCAAATTCATAACGCTCTGAAGTATACCAATTACCTACTGGATTTCTCTTCTCTCGAGCTGCAAAGTGGGCAAAAAATGAACAATGTCTCTAAAAATAACAGAAAAGAAAATGTTATTCAAAACCATTTTCCATTCCAGCATTGCTTCAGACAACATTACTAATAAACTTAAGATGCTGGTTGCCTTTGAAAATCGATTAAAAAAGGGAGAAACAATCTCTTTGCACAAGATCAATAGGTTGCTCTGCCCAGCTCACAAGCACTACAAGTACTAAGAAGCTCTTCATTTACTGTATCCTAATCTGGTTTTACCAAAAATCTATTGTTCCTTCAAGTCATGCCATTTATCAATCAAGTGCTTATTTGCTAAGTAGGCTTGAATTTTAAGTCTTTTTTTCTTTCTTTTTTGTAAACTTCAAAACTGTTAAAAATGAATTAAAAGACAGTTATTTGCTGAGTAATTTTAGTGTTCATTATCCTTCAAATCTTTAGGAATTTTTTGAGAGCTTTAGTCAATGTCAATTTTATAGTCCTCTGGTAGGAAACTCAGATTGTTAGATGTATTAGATAAATATGCCACTTATAAATACATATTATGAGGGACTTTGTTTTCTCCCAAATATCAAATAAAGACAACAGACAAAGCCACATCTCAAGTAAACTGCATGTATCAGCCATAAAATTGCATAGCTTGCCATTGCGTTCATTCTGCTCCCTCCTTATACTATCTTTTTTTATTTTTATATTATTTTTATATCTCAGTTTTGATTAGCGGATATGGAAAATAGAAGTATTTTTATCTTCTTTGGGGTTTTTTTTGTGGGTTTGGTTTGGTTTTTCTTTTTTCTTTTTTAGCATTGAAAGACAGATTCTTCCTGCTCTATGGACCTAAAAGGTGACCCAATTTCTATATTTGAGCAGCAAAGAAAGCAGACTTCCTGTATAAAACAACTTTGCAGCCACGAGAAGTAATGCTTGCTTGAAAATTAAGTCTGAAAATTGATGCAGCCTCTAAAAGATTTATCATGTACGTCTGCTTGCCTCATTTTCTCATCAAGGGCTAGATTCACCTCTATGAGTGTCTGCTATCCAAAAGGAAAGCATTTGGATAAGTTACTGCTCTGGACTCCTTCTATAATCATCACAAAGGGATATATACATCACAATACAATTGATCCCCTTTGGAAATACAGGTCTAAAATAAAATCAATTGGTTTCTGGAGAGACATCACAGTCGATTGACCATGGAATGATCACAAACACCTACATTTGAGACAACTAAAAGCAGCAAAATCCATTCCATTTTTATGCAGCACCAACACAATTTCACTATCCCAATAAGGAATTTCTTTCCTCTTTGAATTTAACTTTTTTTAATTTCTCAACTCAGATGCAAAATTCAGACACTCTTTTTCCTTCTCACTAACACAAAATATAGTATCTCAGCTCAAGGAGAAAAAGAGAATGACCAGCATGTCCAGAGCATTTCCAGACTCTGTGCCAAGGCTAAGGCTAAGGTATCTCTCCTTTCCCACACTTCCCAATTAGCTGCCTGGACTCAGATGGAAAAGGAGGTAATAAGCTCTGGAAAATTTTTCCCCTTCTGCTGCCTTCCCGTTTACACACCTGGCAGCTCTGTACTGCTCTGCATCCATCCAGTCTGTCAGATTCCTTGCAGATTCTCCGTGCTTCCTGAGGCTTGCAAGCAACCCAGAAGACTACAGCGTCATCCTACCAAAACCGGTTTGAACAGAAACGTGATTTATACACATATATAAAACTGTTCATCTGGCACACACACATATGGCCATGTAGGTGGAAAGAGACAACACCTGTACCTTGTGAGGCATGGTCCCAGTAAGCCTTATTTAGGTACCTAGCGTTTCTTTTACACATCTGACAATGATACTCTTAGTTACAGAACAGTTGCTTAAAATCATATACTACATTTAGGGCCCTTCTACTTCACGTGTGTGAAGGTCAAATGCACTTTGCCCATTTAAAAGCAATTTCAGGAGGTCTGTACAAGGTTCTAGAAAAGACCTTTTTTATTGATTGCCTCGTACCGCTAAACCAGAAGTGTTTTGAATACTTAAAAATTATATTTTACCCCGTATGAACACTTTTGACCAGCAGATCTGTAAGTACTTTAACAATCACCAGTTGAGAGAAAAAAGAGAAAAATTTCAATTCTAAGTTGTGCAGTGACATTTCCTATCACAACCTTGGCAGGCTCACTTGTTTCCCCTCTCTTCTGTGCTGTGTAAGCAAATGGAAAGAATGGAAACCCAGCAAGTGGAAATGTATTGACTGAGTTTTATTAATTTCATTCCAAATGTTATGGAATGTCTAATGAACTCTCTGAAGCTAAGTTCATTGTCTTTCAGCTGCTTGACATATTTCTCAGCTAATTTAACATTTATAAACACACACACAAAATGAAATTTTAATGTCATATTTGCATGTAAAATCCTGGCTGGACTGTAAGCTTGGTTTGTTTAAGAAAACCAAATTCTCATTAGTGGAGAATAAAAGTATAAGCAAAATAATTTCTTGTAAATAGAATTTTAAAATGAAAAAAATACATGAACCCCCCCCACGAACACACAGACAAATAAACAATGGTGCTGAACTTTCTGATGGGAAAAATGTATGACATTTTTGTGGAGTTCTAACATCACTTATGTGAAGAAACATTTTTTTTCAAATTGCTCAAACATTATTTAGTTATTTTAGGCACTTATTATATTACATTTCTAATTACCACAAAGATGAGTAAGTAAAATCATAAAAGAAGTGTCTTCTTTGTGCAGATAAAAAGGGAGCAAACACATTAATTGCTAGTAGAAAACACAGAGGTTATTTAGCATTTGTGTGGGAAGGGAGGAGACATTAACTTATAAGTAGGCAATAATTTTTTTTGTTGCAAGTCCTGCTGTAGTGCTGGATTTTAAAGATAAGTATATTTTCAGAGAAACAGCATTTAAAAGAATCTCAATATTAATAGAAATGTAAGAGCTTCTAATTTTTTACTGGCTGACATGGTTCACAATGGTAGAAGGAGTATCATATAAGAGGAGAAAGCTTTCCCTAAATGAGGCACACACCATTCATAGACTTTCTGGTCAGCTGCCACAAGATTTCACATCTCAAGATTTCAGTGCTTCTTAAGACAGTTTAAAGATGGTAAATCTGAGTTCCTAAATTGATATGTCTTACAAAAGTAGTGAGAAAAAGAATTCAAAAATGAGAAGAAATGTGAATATTCATGCCTATTTGGAAAGTGCTAACCCACAAGTTTCTAATTTTATAGCAAGGCCTAGACAATAAAAAGTGACCAATGATAATAAGTATGTATGATCAGAAGTATCATCAGTCATCATAAGTATCTCTGAAAGAGAAGATTGACAGTGCATTTTGTTCATTCTACCATACAAGAAACAGACGGGGTACAAAATCAATAACAGAAAAAATTGCACATAAAAAAGGAAAAAGAAGGTACCTGTCCCATTCCCCCCTGGGAAGAAACATGCAAAAGAGTATCCTGTTTTGCTGGGCGCAACTGACACCTTTTGCAAAATTTTCAGAAAATGTACCTTAAGAATAAATCTCTGAGGTTTCCTTCTGGGAACTTTTATTGTCGCTGTTGAGGTGGACGCGACATGAAGGACTTACTCACAGTTTCGGCAGAAAAAAACCATTTATTGCAAAAAACAGTGTAATTTATACACTTTTGTCTGTTTATCAATCAGGCTACGTGTTCATTGGGTCTTTAACTACTACAATACATCTATTGGCTATTACCTGACCACTACATACCACCATTGGTCATCTATAGCGTAAGCGTTCAGGAATTCAGACAAACATCAGGTGCAGCTTGTTGCTGTTTTCTCTCCCTCTTGTTTGGATTCCTTCTACTAAGTTTCTCACGGGTAAAAATGAACTGTGTTAAGCTCAACGTTGGAATCAGACAGGCTGTTAGACCTGCTGTTAATTCCCATATTTGATGTCTCTTTCAGAAACTTTTGAGTGAAGGTCTCTAAAACATGAAGCTATGTGCAGAATATTTAGCTGCTGTAATACAGCCTGTATAGATCAAATATTTTTCTTTTTCTGTGAGACACTGAACTTTCTATAGTTATAATAAGACAAAGTTACAGTAATATTAAATAAACATGCTAGGCATGCCACACAACTAAGCTTGTGAGTGAGGCAGCACGAACACAAAATCAGTTTTGATTCATCCACCGAAGGGAATCACCCTAATCTTACCAAATAAGGATGCTTACAAACTACCTGGACTAAAGTAGAAGGGCAACTAAACAAAACCCAGCTGACTTCCTGACTTCTGCCACTGGGCATGAGTCACCCATCAACATCTGTGCAAGAGCAGATGGGCTCAGCCTCAGCCAGAGGGTGATCAGGTTGATCTGCCAGATCCCCAAAGTACCATAATCCTCTAGACCTCCTGGGAGAATGCGTCATTCACCCAAAGAGCCCTGAACCACGCATAAAGTGCTATTCTTCCAGCCAAGCAGCTGCTGAGAGCTCACGAATGGGCTTTGTCGTTTTCTCTCCGAGAGTTATCTTATGCAAAATGCTTCAGCTGAATTGAGAACTCCTTCATCTTCCTGAGAGCACTCACGTTTCATCTGCAAAGTCAGGACTTTTCCGTTCACTCCAGGAGGTGGGATATGAATGTTTCAGCCTGAAGAGGTCAGGGGACCCAAATTCCTCCCTTTCAGAATGACTGCCTGACCATGGGTGGTGCTATTTCCTTCATGTAATAGGAGAGCCCTGCTCAGTAAGGCATTTACCCTCAAACGAGGGACTGCGGCATCTGGTTTCCAAGTGTACAGAAATATCTAATGAGCTGCTGACCTCAAACACCTACACCCGGCGAGGTGCGATGTTTCGGCTGTTTCTGATGGCCAGCCCCAGATGCATTCCAGCACGAACAGTGCTCTGTGGGTAACCCTCTGAGGCACCAGGCTCCTCCTCTCACTGAAGTCAGAAACCAGGAAGTACCTCTTTACTATCTTAACACCTCACTGACAGGCAAAGTATAAAATATCTTAGTTTCCAGAAGTCAAGAAGGAGATGTCTGTGATCTTAACACCTCACCAGGACACTAAAGTTAACCTATAGGTATTTCTCACTGATATTAATGTTCTTCACCCACAAACACTTTAAATAGCAACAAGACAGTATCAAAGGGTCATTATATCTCAAGGATTAGACAAGTGTTTTCTGCAGTTTAGTGACTGCAAACACTGAAATAAATTTCAGAGACTGAAAACTGACAAGATAGTCGTTTAGTTCTTAGGAAGAAACTTGATGAAGAGAGGGATTGTGACAGTCCAGGGTACAAGGATTTGTGCAGTCTTCTAGAACATTAGAAGGACATTGATGCTGTCATTCCTGGAGCATGTACTGGTGCTACCACTCGTGTACTCAGTCTTCGTGACAAAAGAAGCAGGTTCAACATGAGATGTGGTCAGAAACAGGTTTGGTTTATTGTGCTGCTCAAGGATGTGGTGAGCAAGATGTAGCCCTGGGCAGCCCCAATTACACCACTTACATACCTTTGCATATCTTTTCCTGTGTCTTGACCTCTCTGCTCTCACCCTCTTTTTGTCATCTCTGACCTTTGAAAACTAAATAACTAATATTTCTTCTGCCCTAGTCCCAGTTTTGCTCATCTGTACCCAGATTTGGTGGGTTTGATACCACTATCTAGACATTCCTGGTTTTCTGTGATGTTTCTGATACGGTTACCCAGACAGTGCTAGCTTTGCACAAAGTGTGCCCAGAAGGTCACCCATGTTTCCCTCCAATTATGCAGACATTTCTTAAGCAATTCTCCCTTAAACATCTGTGAAATCCAACCTCCCTTCACAGTGCTATCTCTAACCTTTGTCAGATTCATGCATTGTTACCAGTCCCATCCAGAAATTCCAGCTATGTCTTGTCCAATAGATTCTCACATCCCTCACATATCTTCACCTGGGGTCAGGACCCCATCACCTGTCTGCATCCCTGACATAATCGAGATGTCCCTTGGCCTGCACGCAGGTGCCAAATGGATGTCGAATTGATTCAGCCAAACAAGAAAGAAGATGAACTAGTTCTACATGTGGGGAGAATAGAGAAGTTCAGGTGTGGAGCATCTATATAGTGTTACGCTGTGCAAATCCACAGCCTAAAGGAGGAAGACAGACTTTTATTACAGATTTTAGGAGAAGGATTCATCTCATATGATATAAGCTGTCTAAAATTTATCTAACAAAGCATCTGCGTTTTGTTCTGAACTCAACACAGAAAAGCAACAAACAAAGGAAGTTAGAAGTTTTTCCCTTGACTGATCAAAAATATTTTTTTTCTCTGCAAGTTGCAGGAGCTCTCTGTATAGCAATGCTACCCATTGTACCAATTCCATCAGCTGCTTTTCTCACTCTCTTCCTTTTTTTTCATCTTCCTACCACCATGTGAAAATGTTAGAGTTTAAAAAAAGACACAATTGGAACCAAAATCTGGGGAATTAATCTGCGTTCCTTGTTTCCAGCACTGAAGACAAAGAGAAGTGCGAAGGAAGTGGTGGTTGTTTACTAGCTTTGACTGACAGAGCTATTGCCGTCTTGAAGTTTTGTAGGTGAGGTCATCATGCTGAGTGTAATTTTTGGGACAGATGGTGGAATTGGGACAGACAACAAAGAACAGATGGCCAATGAGAAGTACCAGAATAAAAACATGTGGTTTGGAGCTAGACAGCTTACTCCTTTCACATTAAACAGTTCAAGTGTTAATCTATTTAATTCAAAATTTAGATTTATGATGAATGTCATATAAGCTGCAGTTAGTACCATTCAGACATTTGAGCTTGGCATTTTATCTTTGGAGGTAAGTATTCAAACTTACTAGGGGAAAATTAAAATAATTTTGTCCTTTTTTTTTTTCATCAAAATGATAGTTGAAAGTGGTGAAAAACAATGTTGAAGGATAGGTATTTTTTTTCTCAGGGATATACAGAAAACTTTAAAATATTCTTAAAAATACTCTTCACTGGTTTCCACTCTTCCCACTTGTTCTGCCATAGAAGACTGGTTTTATACTTAAAGATGAAGAGGTACTTGCATACAAAGGTCATCTTCATTTGCTTCTGAGACTGAGACAATCAGCATTAAGGGACATATCTCAAATCCAGCCTCTCTCAAATCCATTTCAGATCAGTTAGAGCATAGCACTATAAAGAATACAATCAGAGTACAATAGAGTGGAATCACTGTGCCATTGAGGTACAAATTTGGAAGGTACTTTGTGATTGGTGCATCTCAATGAGTTTGGTACTAAAGCAGTATGGGATGAGATAAGATGTGCATCGGCCAGAATAAAAGCTCTTCTTCAAAGAGGATGTTAAACAATCCTTTTACTCTTACAATACAAACTCCTCAGTAGTTCTGGTCATAGAAGTTTTACAGAAGTAACCATTGATATTTTTATTTTTATTTTTACTTTTTACCTGAGAGATCTTTGACGATCTCTAATGGAGTAAGCAGCAGAGAGCAATAATATGTCTTTCAAAGGTCTCAGTCTTCTGTATTTTTATAAAACAAATCTCACAAAATGCAGCTTTGATCTTATTTGCACTGCTGCTAGCATACTTTATCTGTTCCAGTTGACTTACTGGTGCTTAGGGTAGATTAGATGATCAGAGTCAGAAATGGTGTGTTTAAATGGCACAACCAACTTCTGATTACTCACTTTAATGAGAAAAACCAGGGGGTTCATTCAAAACAGAATGAGTTGAAGAGAACTGGAGAGAAAAATTACCAAAAAGTAGCATAGCTAAATTTACTGACTCTCAGGCTAAAGTGAAGAAACCTAACACTACCAAGGTTATTATTTCAAACAGCAGCTGTTTCCTTATGAACTTCCCCTGAGCTTAGGTGAGCTGATTAGAGCATGGTTTTAACAAAGCCAAGGTCATGGGTTCAATCTCTGTATGGGCCATTCATGTAAGAGTTGGGCTCGATGATCCTTGTGAGTCTCTTCCAACAGAGAATATTCTGCGAAAGCTATGTTCTACACACAGAAGAAAAAAATTACAGTTGCATTGCTGGAACCAGCTCATGCTCTGGGTGCTAGGATACTGGCAGATTTTTGGTTTTGGTTTCAATTTAGGTTCCACAGATACTGATCCACTTCTGCAAACTGCCTTAAATCCTCTTTTCAATATATGATCCATTTTGTAAAAGACCGATACACTGCCAGTCTGATTCAATAACAGTATGTGCTATGTAATATGATACCTATTTGGTTTATAAGGACACCAGTGAAACGTGAAAAGGTTTGGAGATCAAAACTTCCTATCGTATAAGCCCAAAACTATGTAAGAAATTCAGCCTTTGGAAATTGAGAATCCCTGTTCAAGATCCAGAACCAGCACAGCAGATTCTCTCCTCCAATGTTACAGCAAGCAGTCAAGTTCAAGACAGACAAAAGTTTCTGGTCCATAAATATTTTCTCTTTGACTGAGAATTAATAAAGAAGATGTGATCTCTGCCTAAGTCCTCTCCTGTCAGTCTCTTTCCTAAAGTCTCCAGAGATGCCATGGATGCATTTTGTACATAGGAATTATAAATTTTGCTGAAGATTCTCCTAATACTGCATTGAATCCTAAGTGTCTGAAATCTCCTAGATGTGCACCCAGCACAACTAAAACAGGTACATCTGAACTGTGGGAGGAGGCAAGCTGGGTAGGACAGAGGTGGTTTCCGTAAATCCGCTGTCCTCCATGATTCCATGGTAGGCAGATAACATGAGGCAGTTAACACTGTTTATACAACCTGCCTAGAAGCACCGCTCTGTTTTGCAATCTGTTATCAAAATTCTTATCAACAGTTATACAAATTTCTCATCAATAAACATAGGCACAAGTGGTCCATTTATTCTAACAGCAGGAAAACTGTGATTATGCCAGCTAACCTGTGCACAGGGTATGTTTTACTGAGGAGTCTGAATAGATGCCAATTACTCACAACTTTAATTATGAGGTAGAGAAATGCACATGGTAGAACTGAAAAAATAAGTTGCATCTCCAAGGCTACTCAGAATGGAAACAGACTAGATTAAAGCATTACTTAAAATTTTTGTGGACTTAGCTGTTATACCATGATGTCTAGATTGAGTCTGATGTGATTATTTCTCTTAGAAAGCTCTCCTGTAAATCAACAGGAAGTTTTAAACATAAGAAGTTTTTGCTGTCTTCAGACTATCAGGTTATACAGTTGATTCAGCTGTTGAAAATTTAGCTAAATAACTAACTATTAGTACTTGTCCTGCCCTTAGAGGGCATACAGGGCAGTTTATTTCCTTTGCTAAACCACCTTTTAGATCATGTTAACCCTGCCAACACTTCTGTCTTTCCTGCTATGTCAATATGCATCAGTCTGAATCTAAAGCTTTCTCATGATTTAGCCACTCCCACAGTATTTGTTAAATTGATTTTATCTGCATTCAACATCCATGTTAAACATCATTCCACAGCTGAGGGCATCTCAATAACAGCACAGCAACAATCTCTTAATATTATTTGAGTAACTCTTCACCTTCAGGATGTACTGATTCATATCTGCCTTTTATATTCAGATGGGAAGACAGGAATCACCTCTTTCACGTCACCCCCAGATCTTTGCTCAGATTTGTTACAGTTCACAGGAATCACTAATGCAAAGTGAAACCAAAGGAGCTGTTGGCCCTTGGCAGCTGTTCTACAATGTCTCACGTGAGGCTCCGGCATGACCACATTTCGTGTGAAATGCTGAAGCTGGTTGGCAGATTATTCTTTCCTCTCAAGAGGAGCAGCCAACATTTTCCAGTTCCCTTGGCTCCTCTCTGACTCCATTAAACTCCCAGCCTTTCAAGAATGCCATCCTGAAGCCTCTACCTTGAGATTCAACTCCATGCAGCGAGGGTTTGTGGCAGTATGGGCTACCAGCTGGAAAAGGCATCTGCCTGCCTCCACGCTGACACTGCAGCTTCTGTCTGTGCCATCTAGTATCATTTTTCTTCCTTATTTCTAGAGGTCTAAATGCAATAAAACTCATTTGTTTCCAGGGGCCTTTCCCAGCGTATTTCCCACTTGCTTCTTGAGTTCAAGGAGTATCCTTCATGTTAACCACTTTCTGATTTTCGCTGCTGGAGACAAATTTCTTTCAACTAGGAACCAGAACTTGACCAAAACCATCCAGGCTCAAAGTTCCCATCTGGGAACAGACCCCACATATGCAAAAAAAGGCAAAACTGACAGTAGGGTTGCGATGCTATCTTTTGGGGTTTTGTGGTTTTACCTTCCCTAGCTCATACAAACTCTTCAAAGTTTTCTTGCCCACAACTCAGGCTTGTTTGCTGAACTTCCCTTGTTCACACTTCTCTGTATTGAAGCTTCATTTCAAACCTCTTTTCACTTAGGTCATCCTGCCCCTATGTTAATCACAGTAATGATCAAGGCCACCGACTAAAGTGGAAAATTTGGCATTAAGAAATTAAATTTCCATTCTTTGTTTCTTTGGTTTTTGGGTCTCTACAAACTTTTTCACTCAATATCTTAATCCCATGGAGGAAGATGTCATCTTCACTTTGATCCATTTTCCTGAATAAAGAGTTAAGTGGTATATGTTTTCATACATATAAAATCTTCCTTAAATGTTAGTTAAAAGAGATATGTGTATAATTACTCAGCCTCACTCATTTACTCTTTATTACATTACTCTCATGTGTAAGAATATACAAAATAAAGACAGAGTGAGAAGGAGGTTTTGGTCTCTTGAGAGGAGCTGTTGATAAAAGTTATAAAACGAGGACTGAAAAAAAAATGCTACCATATGTGCTGATAGAGCACAAGAAAGATTTATTGGGAACTAGTTACACAAAGTGAATAAGAGGGCTTTTGTCTGGACTGACAACTAATTGACATGAATTAGATTACGAGATAGCTGCCTCAAAACCTCTACGGCCAGAACTGCTAACAGAAATACCATTAGAGGAAAGTGGCACAGACAATCAGAAAAAAAAAAAAATTTAAAAAAAAGTGCATTACTTTCTGTCCAACAGCTTTTAAAAAGCCAGCATGGCTCTCCCTGAGTGGAATCCAGTCCAAAAATGCAGTGAACAAGTTTGTCACGGGAAAACATGAGAATTATTTACATCTGTGGTACTCCCATGGCTGGCCAAATTCCTCTCTACACAGACTGAGCTGCATTTACAGAAAGAAGCACAGTTTTTAACCGTCCTAAAAACAAGGTCAGATGAGGTCACAGTGATAAACACATGTGGGCGTGGGGTGTCACAGCTCTCCGCCACTGCAGTGCACAGGCTGCAGAGCACACAGTGGCCCTGTGGAGGGGCAGAATCCGCCTTTGCTTTCATGTAATTCCAAAGTGGAGAAATTCTCATATCTGGAAACAAATGCATAATTTAACGTCCATACCTCCATATTGTAACAGGAGAATTTAACCTAGACAGAAGCCACACGTGTGAGGACACTGAATATTTTAATCTATATAAAAAATATATGCTTTGCTTAGAAGAAACAGAACAGGCTTGGTAGTAGAGTTGTTTGTTTTGGTATGTTTTACATATTTTATAAAGCCTGATATGAATTTCGAATGTCTTCAAATCCTTCAATAGTAGTTTTTGATCTCAGTGTTCAACAGTGCTCCACTTTCTAGTATTTCATGAGAACTGATTTTTTGAGCTCAAAAAGGAGTGTGAAGTTGAGCTTCACTGGGTTGGTTACAATATTCAGAGTACCATGGTTCAGAAGCAGCAGGGTGCTCAAACACTAGTGCTAAAGGCTTAGCTTTGCCTTATAGATTGGGGTGTATGCTAAAACATGGACCTGAATTGTGTCTCTAAGATAAACCACAGTCTCTCTCCCTCCCTTCCTCTCTCTTTTCTTCATCATTTTCAGACAGCTTTCAGAAATACTGTAACTTCTCCTGCTTAAGAAATAAACAATCAAAGCACCTTGAAAACAAAGATGATCTTTTTTCTTAAAATATCATCTGAAAAACTCTGAAGCCAATAAACCTCAGAGCACAAAAGCTGCCTTTCTCTTCATCCATCCCGCTGCCCTACTTCACATGTGTTCCCTCAAGTGGGATGGGAATAAAGTTGCAGCTGGAATCTACAGAATCTACAGTGGTGAAATGGGGGGATTTACCATGTACTTCAGTAGGACCAGAATATTTTTTGGACTGAAGACTTTGAGTCTTCTTTCCAGAAAGCTTATTTACCCAAACTGAAAAACATGTGGGGGTGAAAAAAAAAAAAGGTAATTTTTCCCCAGAAGATGCTTTAATGTAAATGAAGCAAGATAAATCTATTTTTATTGAAACCAAATTACTACTAAACTCACAAGGAAGAAAGGTTTTCAGCATATTCTGTCTTTGACACCACTTTTATGATGAGAACATGTTATATCATGACAATTGTGTTGACACTGGCTCTTATTAGTTTTTTGGGTTTTTTTTTGTTTAGTTTTGTTTTTCTAAACCAGAAATCAATTGCACATAGATAAGACAAAGACATACAGCAAATGAAATACATTTTTCATTATGCTTTTACAACAAAGTTGGTTTTGGCATGCTAATTTCAGTGAAAGTATGAATAAATATACGTCATCTATTTTTGGACTTGAGTTGTGCTAAGAGCAAATTATAAATCAGGGCTCAGCCTCAACTACACAGATGGGATCTTATAACACTCCTCTCTTGTGATATGGGTTCCCCTATAATAGTCCATTCGGGGGCAGGGAACTCAGAGCAGAATAGCTGTTTCATGCAACCTCTTACTCTCTCCTCATCAAAAGCTGTTGAAGCATTTCAGCAGTGCAAGCAGAAGAGCAGAGACTGGTTGGGAAGACAACCAATGTAAAAAACCAATAATTTTTTCAATCTATTTCCCACCACAATTTATCAACTTACAGCCATGTGCAGTTGTTCAGATTCACTTTCCTTGGTGGGTGCCCAGGGCAAGATGTGCTGCAGCCCTGCATATCTCCATCCCTGCAGGCAGGGCTCTGCTCCCCGGCTGTTTTGTGACTCCCTCCCAGGTGGGCAGTAGTAAGCGAAGTTGTGGTTGGCAGATGAAAAGAGCACTGATTGCTGCAGACTGTAGGACTTCGTGCCTAAATATTGCTTTCTTGTTCACTGGCATGGTACAGCAGCTGAATGATCACGACATCAATAAGATGCTACCAGTAAAAAGCTGTACTAAGCGGGGAGAGGGAGAGAGCCTTCCTATAAACATTAAAGGAAAGTACAGCAGAACAGCAGGAAGGAGTCAAGTGTCTTGCACGGTGAAAGAAAATTATTGGGAAATGTCCAGTATGTGGACCTACAAAGCAATAAGAAACTGAGGCGGACATTGAGAATTTCTCTGGAATGTTCAAAGAACCACTGCTGGAGAATATATATGAAATTATGCAGAAGTTGTTTTTCCTTTTATAGGTAATGTCAGATATTTAATCCAGCCTAGCGTAGGCATTTACGTACTTCTAGCCCTATGACCTACATCCCAACTCCACACAGGACTGAGGGCCTCTGAGCTGGGCAAGTGAGGACTAGGATAGTCCAGAAGCAGGGAGTGAGAATGTCTCTGCAAAGAGTCTCACTTCTCTAGTGCAGGACAGCACTGGGCTGAGGGAATGGCTTCCTTGGAGGAGTCCAAGCAATGCCAGCCTAGCAGCCTAGTTGTTCCTTTGAAGGCACCATCCCACAGCTGAGGTTTCAGAGTATTCCTAAGACCAGCATCAACAGAGTCCACTGCCAGCGATGTGGTACAGCCCCAGCATGGAACTTGCACCTGGATCCAGCCCCAAAAGTCCAGGTTGGACACGTCTGTGAAGTGCCTGTAATCAGAGAAAAGACAGATCTGTGGTTAAGCTGGTAGTCAGGGACTCACAAATTCCAAATTCTCCCACAGCCTTCTCAATTGAATTTGAGCAATTCACTTCATCAGTCTGCCCTCTGGTTCCACAGTAAACACTGAAAGAAGATTTTTAATTTTTTTTTCTTTTTTTTTAACCTGGTTACCTGGTCTTTGAGAGCCCAAGGTCTTCAGGATGCTCTTCAGACGTTTTCCCACTTGCAGGTATGTGGTGTGCTCATACAGGAGAGGGATTGAGGCTTTCAGACTCTCCTGTACCATAAATATGTAATAGTTGCTGAAACCTAAAAGATCACACTGAAAGCAAAGATAAGATGACATAAGTTAAAGGTCAAGAAGCTTTTCCAGAAAAGTAAATATTCCAGAAGCTATATAACTTGCTTTTTGTTAAACTAAATATTATCTCTTTCTCGTTTTGAGAGGATTAAATGTGGGTTCTAAAAATTCTAAATATTTACAGACTGACTGCCTGAGAGAGCAGCAAAATGCATGTATACAGAAGTCCTTCAAACATTATCCTTCGTTAATATCTCTACTAAAGTATCATCTGGAAACATACAAATAAAATCAGGGCTTGGCAATACTGTGTACAAGACTTTGTAACAAGGACATTCTTGTAGTCAAAAGGGAAGCACTTCTGTCTTTGTGCTGTTTATCAAGGCCATTCAGAACTTGAGATAACTCCAGCAGAATGTAGTTCTTATACCCTGATTCAAAGAGGTTTTTATTGCAGAATCAGCAGTCTAGGGCCAGGACTTACAGCTGAGCACTGTCATTTTATTCACCAGAGAACAACGGGAGAGACACAAAATCATGCTCAAGTATTCTAGACAGTTACACTTAAAAATAGGAAAGAAATTCCCTGCACACACTGTGGCTTTCATTGGTTATAAATATTTCCAATGGTCTGCAAGTGTAACTGTGAAGTACAAAAAGGATCTAACACAGCATTTTAACACCTTTACAAATGAAAGAGGCATGCATTTCCTCTCCTGCCGGTTTTTCTTATTTCGTTTTTAATCTATTTTGCCTTTACCGCTATGAAGCTCTCAGATAATTTCCCCTTCTCTGAAGGCTAGTGTCAGTAAAAATATGTGTAGTCAAATTTTTTGCTCCTGAGCTTTTCAGTATCAGAGTAGCTCACGGGAGCATCTAGATATTGCAGCAAGGCTGGATATGGTGTTTCAAGCACTTGGAATTATTTTTGCCTCAAATTGCACTTCTCTGTATTAAATCGTTTGAGGTCATCCATAAACACCCAAGCGTTTAAATCAGATTATTAACTTCCTATGCCTTCCTTAGTGCTGACAAAAATTTTCACATGTTCCACACACAAAGCTTGCAGCATTCCTTCACCTACTTTATGGAAACTATATCACTGTTCGAAGCCCTAGAGCAAACCCCATTGGGTTTCCAAATTTAGCCACAACTCAATCAGTTGAGAATCCTTTTGCTCAGAGACAAAAAAACAAATGGGGACTCCTTACTAAAAGGTCAATAGTCCTGGCTTTGGTTTGTGTCGTCTCCAGTTGCACACAAGTGAAGAAGGAAGAGAGAGCTATTGAAGAAAGAGACTGCTGAAAAAAAGATGAAACTCCATCAATTCAAGTCCACCTCACTTCTGTTCTGATGGGATTGAACTGTTAATACTGGGGAATTTCCTCAATATTAGTCCAACCTTGTCCAAGAAAACTTAAGAACCAAGGACCTGGAGTTGGAAACTTGGCTTTTTTTTCCCCTAGACATGGTTATTCTATGTAAATCTGCATCATTTTCTCTAAATCCTCTCGTATAATGTAGAGGAAATAATCTGTGCTACCATATCTGTGACCTGTTTTTTTGCCCTCTTGATAAAAATTTAGCATCTTAATAAAAAGCAGGCACACCAGAGGAGAAATAGGACCTATTGGGCTCTCCAGGGACTGAAAATGCTACATTTAAGGATTTATCTTTTCAAGAAAACTGTACTTATTGTTCCTTCTGAGCTGTCCTGGTCAAGAACAGGAGGTGGCAGGAAATCATTAGTCGAAGGATACATATGGGTCATAGGCGGTATTTTTGAACTATACCATTAAAATACTTTGAACTATTTTGAAAACATTTTGGGGAGCTGAAGTACAATTGTGCAAGTGCAAGATTCTCTAGGCTGACAGCATCCTGCTCCCTCTCCCTTCCCATTTAGGCACTGACAACCATCACTTTAGATCATTACTCAGTCTAGCCTGTTTTCTCTGTCAGCATTAAAAGCCTCCTCTTTGCTCACTTTTCCTCTGTAGAACTTCCTATTATCACATCACTAATACAAGATCACTGACAGCAAAACCTCCCAAACACTGCTATGAATACCACTCTTTTATCTTTTTTATCCTGCTATGGGAAATAATATACTGCGGCCATTTTAAAAAGCACCTTTGTTGTCAGACTGGGTCTTTCAAAGGAATCATCAATTTATTCATTGGCAGTATATTTTATAATACAATTTCTATGTTCTGGAATAGTGTATAGGCCTATTTAATTTTTTCAAGATGCTGACTGAATAATTATACTAAGCAAATAATTACTATACCAAGCATATGCCATCTGTAGGATGTGATGCAAAATTCACTTCTTTGTTTACCACTGTTCTTTCTAACTAACTGCTTCTATTGTGTGACCCTTTCTTCACCCCATTCAGATAACGGAGACTTTTAAACTGCAGAAAAGATGGGTACAAAAGCTTTCAGGGTACAGTGACTTCTCTAGATGCAGAACTCTGCTTGTTAGGCAACGATGTTTCTTTGTAGATATCTGCATGAACAAATCTCTGCTTGTATGAATGTTTTACAGAGGAGCAGCAGGAGGCATGGATGTGGTACAATCACTGCAATAGGTCTGAAAATTTCATAAAAACCCTCAGCTTCATCTACCTGGCCTTCTTTTGAAGCTGTATGTTTTACAAGTACAGGAGGATTCCATTTCTTAGTCAAGATTCCAAAGTACCCTTTCAGATGCACACACCATAGTGCCTTTGGAGATAGAAAGTTAAATCTCTGCTACTTGGTAGAGGTTGGGGACATCTAACAAGGGTGGATTGGAAATTGTGCCATAAACTTTAGTGACAATCATAACAAAAGGGTTGGAGAGGAACCTGCATGGGTTTCATAACATATTTTGTAGGATCAAGACCTGCAGTGGTGAAGAATGGCCATAGCTTTAAACTGAACATCATTAATGATGCTGAACATCCTTAATTCCAACCTGGAAATAACTAGAATGAACAAACAAGGAATCCCAAGGGAGTACTTCCATAGTACTTTGAGGAGTAGAACAAGACAGATTACCTTCGTGTAAGCAATACTCATGATCGGTCCCTGAAATGCTCCTTCCTCAGGAATGCATCCTGCATTTGAGCACAAGTGCAATCTCTGGCTGGGATACTCTGCACTTTGTTGTTCTACAAATACAGTTATTTGCAGAAAAGAAGGCGCTCTCTGAATATGTAAGCAAACACAAAAATATACAAGAGCTGTCACAAAATAGGAAAGTATTTGTCCTAGGTTAAAAATAGGTTTATTCTACCACCACCTCCACAGCCGTTAAAACAGCTGGGGCATTGTTATCTCCTGCTATCCAGGGGCCCATTGTCTCTGCTAATGGGCCATTAAGAACCCACCACGTGACTCATGAGTCATCTCATCCCATTGTAAGAGGCTCCACCCAGGGGGGAGGAGCCAAGCATTCCCAACTGAATATAAGCTGGACTCTGGGACTGTACAGTACCTCCTAGCTCTGGCCTCTTGGAGGACAAGAGCTTTCACTGGACCATCAGGACCTTTCTTTCTACCCGATCAGCGCTTCAGAGAACTGTTTCGTCTGGACTGCTACCACCACCCTGAACAGGGTGGCAGGTTGTATTCTGACTCTGTCAGTGGGTACTGTTGTTGTTTATATTAATAAAGAACTGTTACTCTTTTTCCTCATATCATTGCCTAAAAGCTCCTTAATTTCAGAATTATATTAATTCGGAGGGAAGGGGGGTGCATTTTCTCTTCCAAGGGAGGCTCCTGCCTTCCTTAGCAGACTCCTGTCTTTTCAAACCAAGACAGTGTTTAAAATGGATGACAATTCCCATGGCCAGGCTGTGCAATTATTTGAGCAGTCTCCCCACTTTTAGCATATGTATCACATTTGTTGCTGCGCCCAAACTTGAAGTGTACCATCACTCCATAGCCTGATTCCCAAGTGTGGAAGAAATCAGTTGAAGTCTGTCTCACATCATCCTTTCTACCAATCAGTCAGCTGCAAGAAGACTCCAGGAGAAGGACCAGTCTGCTGCAATACCCCTCAAAGGGCATATTTTTGTCACTGTGGTAGATACATCAGTGCACAGGGTAATGTGCTAATTGCCCCTGAGCAACATGAGAGCTGGAGACTGATGGATAAACACCAGCAATCCCACGACTCACTTCCCTGAAGCAGAGAAGAAAAGGGTAAGGAACATTTTAGAGAAAGCCTAGCCCGTATTTTGGGACTATCATATCTCTTTCAGAAATCAAGACGTGTATCTTCCCCACAAGCCTGCAGAAGTGCCTACCCCCACAGATGAGAAACTCCCTGCCCCACTGTGCCTGCATGGTTTGTGAAAGGAGCACAGTCTGAACAGGAGCTAGCCATTGCCACATTACAGGGTGAATAGACTCTCATACATGCATATTTATATGCTTCCAATCCTTCTAAACAATTTACATTTCCAAGCCTCTATAAAAGTAATCGTTTTACGCTGGCTTTGCATGAATGACGATAACAAACAAATAGTCATTTCTATCACTATAAGTTTTAAAATATAACCTTATAGCACATGAACAATGTGCCTGGTTGCACTTTCAGAGATTACTACCAGCGTATCTTTTACATTCTTCAAGCGAGATGTGAAAATCATGTGGAAACTTTAAAAGCTCACATTGAATTACTTGATTTATGTTCTTCCACATACATTAATTTTTAGTACCATGCAAATATTTCTATTGGCACAGTATGCTCTGCTCTGGAGAATTTAACTGGATTCACAAATTGTTACAATATCCCTCTGTTAATTTAGTTCTTTCACAGTATATATTAATGGATGATTATCTTGTAAGAAAAGATAAAATAAGCGTAGCTTGGAAATTAGATAAAGGTCTGTGACCATTATAGCATTGAAATACTGAAAAAAACTTGAGATAGGTTTTTAGTCTGACTACTCCTAGCTACTCGTAGACTTTCATCAGGTTTTATGGAGGGGATTTTGCACATATAGTGACATTGGCTGCAAAGCATTGGTCTGGACCCATTGATCCAAATAGATCTCTTCTGTATCTATGTTCCAATAAAAATGCTGTAAAAATAGCGATAACAGCAAAAAAATGCAAGGCTGCAAGTATCTCTGCCTTTTTTTTACTGCATATAAAAACTCCTCCTTACAAATAACTAAACGTTCTGAGACAAATACTGTTAAGTTTCAAGATTCTTGGTTCCAGTGAAAATAGAATTTAAAATATTTTAAAAGAGCAGCCTTTTTCTCCAAGCAAGGAATAAACAGACGATATTTGTTAAGCCTTTTTATCCAATGTAACAAAGTTTTTGCCCTTCTGGTTTAGTTTAATTTTTGTTCTTTCCACCAAACAGGATGAGCTCAAAGCAGTCAAGCATGTATAAAGGTTAAAACACCCTTGAAAGGCTACCCTGTTCTTGCTTATAGTCTCCTCCCACAGCTCACAAGCCCTGCCTCTTCGCCTCTTTAGTATTGGTTTTAGGTGTCCAGGATCTCTGCATATTCCTTTTAAGTTTCCGAAGTGGAAAATGAAAGTGTCAGAAAGGAACCAGGCTAAGGAGAACCTTGCAAACAGACAGGTTTTTTTTCAAATATTTATTTTTCTCATCTTGAGGCCTCCAGGTATGTTTGATTTAAGGCACTGAAAGAGCAATCATTCCAGCAGGTAGAAACTTTTTCACTAAGCAAACAAGCATAAGGGTTAGAACATTAGAACCTTAAAAGTGCTCATGTTGCATCACGCTTGGTGTTACTTAAAACTTTCCTGCTAACTAGCTCATATGAGTTTCCAAGTCAGCTGAGCAATCTCCCAGATATTTTTGTGACATTTTACTAGCGGCTCTGATAAATAAATGGATCTCATTAGAAAGTGGGTGCTGATTTCTGGTGATAACTTTTGCTAGGTTGAGAGACATCTGCAAATATAATCTATTGACTTATTTTTGTACAAAACCTGCTCTGCATACACACATGCTTTGTTCAAATAAAAGCTATTGAGACATATGTATTCAGACCTTGGTTGCAGAATTGTGCAAGTGTCTTTTTAAAGGCTAAATAAAGGTCTTTGCATATAGTGGGCACATGAAAATGTCCTGAGGGACTGCATGATGTGTTTTAGCAACACCACCCCAAGAAAAGGCATGAGTAGCCTACAGCCGAAGCCCTTTGAATAATTTATCTGGAAGATCATTGAGAAAAATGAGTGGGAAGCATGTGAAAAAAATCCTATAAAAGCTCCCTGTTAAGGGAATGAAAGCATAGTTGTTCCAGGAGCAATAATGGTACTGGTGCCCTCCAGTAACATGGAAGACATTGCAACCCATGGTCCACAATGTCAAAAATATTTAATGTATTCTGGGGTTTTTTTGTAAGGAAGAGATATATTTCATAGTTATGGTACACCAAGCTCTTACATAGAAACAGAGGCAGGAGTTCTTCACTTTTCAGTGATACTAGAAGCTAGCAGGATGAGCTTATTAAATCTCAGGCCCCCCAAAACTGTTGAACCTTCACATCTCTGGTTGCCATCTTCATCCCACAGTCTTTCTCAATTAACTCCAGCTCTTCAATGTTTCAGTGTTACTGCCAGGGAAGTAGCAAATTATTGCAGAATCCAACCCAGTGTAACCCTTTTCGAAAATTCTCTGCTATTGTCAGCTAAAGCTGTGCAAAACCTGTTGTAAAAATTCGAAGCCGTAAGCACTCACCCCATACATTCCTATCAACTCAAAAATCTGGACCACTTTTAGAGAAAACATACCAACTCCTTGAGAACTTTGCCCATCCAGGAGAGTGTCAGACTGAATAGGAGCCCAGGAAGCCAGTAAAGAGGATATCCAACAGAGATCTGAAAGACTGAGAAGATAACAGTAGCCCATTCTGTGGCTGCAGAGAAGGCAGAGTGCAGGGCAGCCCAAATTGCTCTGACTCATGCCCAAAGCTGGAACAATTCTCTGAACCTGAGAGACTTGGTGGCGAACAGTTTGACAAGTCACCTTTTATTACCACACCTGATGATGTGCCTTAAGAACGTGGCCAACATCTCCACTCTTGAGTCACCATCCTCCCAGTGAGACACTGGTCTCTCGATGAATGTTTCAGAAAGAGCCATTACTTCTTCATTACACCGTTATACCTTTTTTCTTGAAATTTCATTATTTTTGGACTTCTATCATACTACTAATACATATACACACACACACACGTATACAAATATGTGTATGCATATATATGTGTATATATATACACATACATATATATGAATATATATTTTCACTAGTGGACCTACATCCTAGTCTGCCAAAGAGTGGAGCAGGACAAGAGCATTAGTGCTGTCTGTGCTTGTATGAGTGCTTGAAGTGTCTTTTAAAATAGGAATCAATTGCTTTATGTTTTGTTGTTTTGTTTTGTTGTTTTGTTGTTTTTTTAAAGAGAGGAATACTTCAATATTGCACATTTTCTAGGAAAAGCATTGCTGTTCTCACCCCACCTGAAAAATTTGGCTATATGATTAATGCTCCTAAGAAATTCAATTCAATTTTTGAAGAATACCTTGTCCTCTTTTTCACCCTAAGAAAACAAACCAAAACCGAGTTTGAAATATTACAAGCTGTAAAAGAAAGATTTTTTAAGATGCCTAAAAGCAGAGAAGAGTCTGGGCCAGCAAAACATAGGCTTGAACAATGGAAAACTTTTGCAATATATTTAAGTGTTCTTTAAATTGTGATCTTTTTCTTTAGGGCAAGCTGAAATGATGCTTTGTCTCAAGGTTTAGGTTTTTTTAAGTAACTGGAAATGATGGTTAGAATTTTCATGGCAAGAGTTGAAGGGCTGTGAAGATGTGAAAAGCAACAAAATATGGTTTCAATATGTCAAGACATTCCCCAAGGAAACTAGATAAGGGTGCGCTGCAAATCAAGCACAGATTGTTGGGTGATGAACAGCACAGACCTGTGCTTACTAAATAATGTTCTCACTCATCTCAGTAACATTTGACTTACAAAAAGCAGCAGTGATTTGGTAAGAGCAGATATGCAGCAGAAACAACATGGTTGGTGGTCCTAGCTTTTGCAGACTGTTGCTTTAACACAGTCAAATAGAACAAATTCTGGTGATTTATTGTTGGAATACATTTCACTCTCTGGGCTGGATGCCATGAAGTTAGGGTCAGGGCTCTGTGGGCTGCACTAAAGATATCTTGTTCAAACCAACAGGCACATCTTACTCCTAATCATTACACACTATCCATTACAGTCCTCCTGGCCCTACTCTACCCATTATTTACTGCAAGCCTCCACATATTAAGAAAGTAAAAATATTGTCTACCAAAATGTCACACAGTTTTTTCACCCACAGTCAAATGCATAGCTGGCACTGAAAATCAGAACCATGTGAGAGTGAGCAGAAAATATGCCATTACACTCTTGGGTTTAAAATATTATATCTAGTTAGGATTTCACATCACAAACATCAGTGTCTTAAAATGTTGGGACATATTCCTGCAATGCAAATATTCTCCCTGTGTAAAGGCAGACCTGACACAACATAAAATTTGCCTGTGGACAGGGTGGTGAGCCTGCTGTCCTGAGGTGAGGCAGCGGGCAGCAGCCTCCTCTGAAAGAGGAAATGCATCCTGGAGTATCACCACAAGGGTCAGAAAGGCAGATGAGAGAAAGGTCTGACTTCAAAACATGACCATCAGCTCATACTGTTTGTCTTTATAGGTGTTGGGTAGGAAAAAAAAAAAAGGAAATCTCTGTCAGTAAGGAATAAATTAATAGCCTTCAAAACTAGGCTTCAAAACTTCACCAAACTAGGTCTCCTGGGATGGCAGATTAACTCAGCACTGCCCTCTGAATCATTTTGGTGCCAAGATGAGATAAAACAGTGATCTGCATAGCAGGCAATATGAGTAAACTGTCCTTGCTGAGCGCAATGAATCTACCCAGACTGCAACTCCAGAGTTTTGGCTAGAACTTTCTACTGCCGTATTTGCACTCACTAATTCTTTATATTAATAGAGAGACTACAATTATAGCAGAGAGTAAGATGCTAGCCAGTTACAATCCTTATTTGATAGGAAGCTAATATGATTACATTCAAATTATAACAAAGCTACGTGGGGAGTACTGCAGCCTCCTGTAAAGCAGAACTGTAGCAAGTGAAAGATGTGACTCAGAGGCTCAGGCTCCAAACAGCAACCCTTTATCCAAATACTTGTAATCAATTACCTGTATTCTGCAGTTTTTCAGCCGTTTTCTCTGTCACAGATATTCAAATCCACTATCAACTGCTCTATCTTCAAAAATAATTAACACCATCAATCACATTTGCTTAAAACACAAAAAGAGCAAAGGAGCTGGAAGTTTAACAAATGAAAAAGTTTCTATATGTAAATTATATCAATACAGTAGAGTATATAATTACAGTACATAATGTACTGTAGTATCATTATTGATGTGTGTGAAAGAGCCATGGGAACCCACAGGCATCCTCCTCTCTTTGGTGTTTCTTAGGAGATGTCACATTGAAATCCTCTCCCGCACCACAGTGCTCATTAGTTTGAGGAATACTGCAGCCAGAGGGAGTGTTGGGGCTGGTTCCTTAAGAAAAAGGCAACCCACACTGGTGTGGCTGCAGCTCAGCAAGTAAACAGCATTAACACACCGGGACTGCAAAGTAGCTTAATTCCAGTCTATTCCTGGTGCTTTGTTGGTGTATGGTAGCAGCTAAGACTAAATGTTTTTCATACCAGTGCTTTCATTAGAGAAAATATGCTATCGTTTAGGAATTCTCAAGGAATATATTAGTTCCAAATCACCAGAGATAAAACATGACTTGTAAGTATAAAGACCAATGAATGAACATTGCACGTAGTCAAAACATGATAAGATAAGGTAAATGTGGCACCTAAAACCAGGCCAAATTCAGTCTTACTAAAAGGCACTACATTTTAACCTTGCACTTTTTTTTTCCTTCAAAACTCAGCATATTCACAATGAATCATTTTCCAAGAATTCAGCTGTTTTCTTCTCCTAGCTGGAAAAACTACCAGCAAACATAATTTCCTGGACATTTTTTGACAAATATTTTCAGCTACATTTTTTGTCTTTAAATATTTGTAGACCTATGGAGCCATCACAAATATTTAATTTTTATTCTCTAAATGTTATTGACTAATACAGTAAAACTGGTAAGAAACACTGTTCTCTCCCCTCTCTCCTGGGGAGGTGTCCAGCCCATTCTGACAGGAGTGGTGTAATCTGCTACATCCTGAAATTTGTTTTCCATTAATAATATTAACAACCTTCACCTTTTCAAAGCATCTTGTGCTGCAAGAGCTTGTAGAGAGCAGCCTTGACATATTATCATGATACCAGAAATTATAAAATAAAGCAAAAATAATGGAAAATCCAGAGAAAAAATGAGTGAATTTCTCTATTTTTCTTCTTTATTTATGCAACATTCTGCTCAGCAGCATTTAATTCTATTTTCTCTCTGTTAGAAAAAATATACCAGCACCACAAGTGAAGCATCTCCTTGGGTAAGGAAAAATTGGTGTATGCAAGACAAGCTTGAGATATGTAAAAAAACATTATCAAAATCTTGAATTAATTTCAATTTAAAAGTTATTTTAGTTTTCATCATTTAATGCTGTGAGTAAAGAAATCATAGTACTAAATTTGAGAATGAAGAAATATAGAAAGTAATAAGAAAAGTTGATGGCAAAAAAAACCCCAAAACAAAATTTGAAACTCCTATGATTTTACATTATTGACTGCACATAAAGTTTTGAGCTCCATTAGAAATAAAACTACTGGAGTTATGATCAAATTATTTAATATTAGCATCAGTAAATGAAGCTAAACAAGTATCTGGAGAGTGAAACACCTTATGGGTTTGACCTCTAGATTTGTACAGCTGGTAGCATTTGAAAGTAAGTTTACTCATGTGCAATAAAAATCTTCTAATGAGCTAAAATCTGCTCTGAAGAAACTTCAAATAATAACTCACAGTTGTTTTAAAATAGGTCCTCTCTCTAGACAGGATTTTAAGACACTGATTGAATCACTGTAGACCTGTTAGAGTGTTTGGCTCTTTCTCCTCTTGGAGATTTCACACTGTAATAGGAGGAATATAAGCATGAGAGGAAAAATCTCCCATGCGAGAAGCAACGCCTGACATGGGTGAATCTGCTCAACCGTGTAGCATTATAGACGCCAGTCTTGTTAAAAAAAGAGAGAAATTATATATACTCAGCTGCAAAAAAAGGAAAAATTGCAAAGATAATCAGGATCTAAATCACATTATGTATTGGCCTATATGTATAGAGAATTCAAAGATAAATCTTTCAATCTGTTTTCTTTTTCTTTCAATTAGGCATTAAATGTCCACTTGGGAGTCTTGGAAATTTGCTGCAGACAAAGGAAGCAGCTCTGAAATGAAAATGCAGTCTCCTTTCATGAGAGCTTGCAGTGTTCTCAAACAAATCCCTTATCTGAAATAATTTGCCAGAAAAGTGTATTTGTTTTAGTATTATTCAGACAGAATTCATAGGACATGTTTTATATCTGACATTAAACTAAATTATGATAGAACATTAAAATTACATTATAACATTTTGGCTCTCTGACAGCTTAAGGCACCTGTTCTGAATAACAAATCCTCTTGTCTCTGAAACTTGCTTTCCTTGAACTTCTATTAAATAATCTTTTGAGTGCTTAAAATTCACTGTTTCTAAAAAAAAGAAATCCCAAACTTTTTTACCTGAATACTCCTGCAAAACAAGCATGAAGCAGATGAAAGTGGAGTGGCTTTATTCAAAGAAATAGCTGTAGGAAATCACGAGTTTCCACCTCCCAAAGGTTGAGTGGCTGAAAAGGAAAGATTAATTATCCTTCAAAGGTGCCTGTTTCTATAAGGGGAGCCAAGGGTAATAAGCCTATACTTAACATGTAAATATCTGAAGGCAAGTGAGAAACACTTCTCCTGTGACAGATTTTAACCCTTTGTTGAACTACCTTTCTAGTGCAGCATGCAGGATTTTATTTAGGACAAGTCAAACACAAGATACTTCAGTAAGAATGCCCTTTCTCTATATTTTTGAAATAGATAAGTAACAAATTTTAAACCTTCCCCAATCTTTTGCCAAGAAACTTAATAAAAAACTGTATTAAATTGCCCAGAAAAAGTGTGACATCCTCTAAGACATCAAGTCAAGCAAATATCTCATGGAAACACCATAAATTGTTCTAATCCTGAGTAGTTTGACTAGATGACCAATTAGGTTCCCTTCCAGCTTACTTTGCATGTTTCCATGGAATAAAAAAATACATAAATCATTAATTTTGCCAAACTTTCCAACACCTTCGGATTCAATAGGAACTCTGTACTTTTGTTAGAGTAGATTTCCTCTAACCATATACACATCTGTATCTATGTAGATCTCTTTCTATGTCTCTGCTCCCGTTGAATGTGTTCCCAGGGGATTTACCTTCACACGAAGTTTTCTGGAGGAGAACCACCCCTGTTTCTATCACATTCACAGTTCCACATTTACCTAAAGCGGTAGGGACCATGCTCTCCACCTCCAACAGATATCTTTGTTGGTATTACAGAAAAAGAATGCACTTGTTCTATTTGTTTTTCCACTGTCTGCTTTGTCAGAAAAAGTGGAAGCAAGACTGCCGATAACAATGATAGCATGCAACATTTCCTGTTCTATCTTCTAGAAGGAAGTGACAGTTTTTAAAACTCTGTTGGAAGTGTATTTGTCTAAAGACTGAAATAAAAGCCAAAACTGTGGGGTTTAGGTCCCTTAAAAAGATATATCATGCACAGTGACTAAGAAGGTCAGAACTTACAAAGATCTCTATGACAGCTGCCTTGACCACAGTTGCCTGCTCTTGCTAATATAACACTAAATGTTCACCTTGGACAGACATAGGTGGATCACTCTCCTTTGACACAGGCTTTCCTTGGATTTCTACCTTCTTCAATGAGAACTTCTTTCTCTGCTTGGTCTGTACAGGTGTAGAAGTCCTGAAGGCTGAAAACGCATTGTATAGCTCTGTCTCCAATGGATATGACACTTATCAGGTAGCAAAAATGATTACTTGCCCATTTTTTGGTTTGGGAGATAATGAAATAAAGGCTATAGGGTTTTTCTAGCCCGTGGGGACATATTAAGTATCCATCTGTTTGTGGTGGGGCCTCTTTTCAAGTGAGGAATCCTTCGAATACAAGCCTTCCTGAAGACATGGTACTTAAGCAGTTTCACAGACTGCTAAGGGACAACAAACTAAGAGCTACTAAAAACAAGCTAATATTGGGATTAAGAAAATATAAACAAAGAACTCTGAGGGGAGATCAAAGGTTTTTCTGGAAGAGTAAGCTCACACAGTAAGGTGGTCTGATCTGAATCACATCAGTAGCTGTGCAGCTCTACAGCGTGAAATGGGAGGAATCATAGGCGAGGTGAGTCTATACAGGGACTGGAAGATAAAAAGTGTGCACAGGTGGGTTAACACATATACACATGTGGGACCGAAAACTGGACACTTCACTCAAGGAGAATCTTAGTTTGTAAAAATGGAAGGGATAAGAGGGTGAGGGGAAGAGGAAATGGAAAGAGAGTGACATATCCAGGTCTATTCAGCTATCTTCTGACACCAAACCTGGTCTCCATTCTTCTTCCCAAATGTTCTGCTCAGGGAAAATGAAATTAAGGAAAAACAAGGGTCAGACACTAAACAGGAAATAATGTGTTACTCTCCATTCTGTTCTGTCATCCCCCTACTGTGTTTGTGTGTCCGTCTTTAAAGTACAACCTCCCACTGTAGGGGACTGATGATTCTTGTTTGCCTCTTTCTTGTTGAGGGGTCCCTCAACACACAAGTGTGCCAAACAAGCCCATTCTCCATTGGATCAGGAATCCCTCCAATGCAAGAAGCAGATATTGGTGGGTTTTTGCTTTGATTTTTGTATGCCTGGGGATTTCTTTGTTTATTTGTTTGTTTTTTTCTTCTCTCTGAACAAAGCCAAAGTGTACCGAAACGGAAAAGAAGCAAAAAAAAAAAAAAAAAAAAAAAAACCCAACAAGCACAAGCTTACTTTCTTCTAAAAGCTATTCCCAACTAGCTAGATCAGATCAATTTGTCTTTTAATTACTGATTAACTTGAAACTTACTTTGAATTACAAGTAAATGAATGAACATATGAATATCGCAGCTTCCTTTTATGAAGAAAGGGCAGGTGGATTGGATCACATTTTCACTGGTCAAAATAAGGAGCAGCACAAATGCAAATGAAGACAGCATTGAAGCGAGGTCAAAATTACTGTCCCGAAAACTCTGTTCCTTTTTCAGCTGTTACAAACCCCATTCAGCCAGATGTTATTTTTTTTTTCATTGTCCTTAATGGTTGGCTTGTAAAAGAGAATTGTCTGGGTTTGGGCTTTTTGATCTCTTCCTAAATAAACATTTCTGAATGACCATTTAAAGTGTTTTGGGGAAGGCTTGGAGTAAGCCAGCAGCTTCTTTGTCAAATATGTTGTGAAGCTAACATGCAAGTACTTCTGCATATCAAAGCAAAAGGATTTGATGAAGAGTCCAGCTGTTGTGTTCCTCATGTCAAAAGCGTAGTTTTCTTTTCAGCTTCTAAAAAACAGCCTCAAGATTCCAATATCAAACTTCAACTTTGGCATAAAGTAATTTTTAACAATATATTTTCCTTTGTTCATGACCATCTTTGATGAGTTCTGTTTTTCTTCAGTGAGGAGGAGGAAGCAGTGAAGTGACAAACTTCAAAACAAAGGCACCATTTATATATGACACTTTATATGTTAGAAGAACTTGAAGAACTCTTTGGTTCAAAGCCAAGCATTCAGAGATTGAGGAAAGCCAGAATGAAAACTGCCTGGACAAACTTAATCAGGCAATACAGGCTTTCATTACATGAATGCACACAGTCATTTTCTGTTCAACTCCCATTGTCACTTGGGCACTGTGCTGTGCTCATTGCTGTGCATTATGCACAAGCTGGGTTTAACTCCTTAGAAAGAATTTCCTTGGGGAATTGTTTTATTGGTATTTCTCATCTTTTTCCTCCTCAGTTCAGGTTTCCTTCCTATTTTTGATCCCACCGGATTCTGCCTCCACCATGGGGGCAAGGTGGTTGTGAGCAGACATTAGTTTTATATTCTGTCCCAGTGTCCAAACTTGAACAGAAGTACTCATGTCCAGACTGCACATGAGGTGTCATTTTCAAGAGGAGCATGAATTTAGTGGACCAGGTGAAGGGAATATACCCAAACATGCTACGGAAAACACGTGTACTAGGAGCAAGGAAGGAACTGAGCATGATGAGGAAGAACAGACTGCTGAGCTCTGAAAAGTCCCCCAGCTGTGTGTAAATTACAGCATCTCAAAGGTGAATTTGGGCAGATAATCATGAGAGGTACATAAAAGACAAATTTCAAGCCTCATTAGAGCATAGAACAGTAAAACTTCTTAAATGGAAAGAAACGCCAGGATTATTACCTTGCCCTCAGACAAGCCTGATTTTTTCCAGATATAAAATATAAAACACAATTTGAGGCAGATCTATGGCATGGGCAGTTTTAGTCCTAGCTTGGAAAAATTAAAAGCAACTTTAAAAGCAAGGTTAAAAAGAGTTTGATGATGGGAAACATCAGGCAGGCTTATCCATAGATAATAGTACTGAGTTTGCTTGCCAAATGCAGGGATCCCTTGCAATATGTCTTGTGGCTTTTTTTCTAATATGCTTCAGGATGTTTTTAAATAAAATTAAATTCGAATAAAACAGACATTTTAGTATGACCAGCCCACTTCTGCACAATTTTCTAATTCCTGATCAGCTCTGTATGCCCTGTGAAAGTTCAAAATCCAGTAGATGTATTGATTTAGCAACGAGTAAACACGCCATAGGTTTTCACTTTTTGAGCTAACCAATCACACCATATAGTTTCTTTCTCCAGTGCTAGAAGGGTACTTAGATCTCTACAACAGTAAAGCAGACCTTCTTTGTAGCCCAAAGGTTGTGCAGCCTAGGTTGACTCCAAATATTTTTCCAGCAGGTAAAAATCCTACCTAAGAAATCCATCTCAGCCCACATTTCAAATAGAAAGCAGAAAGCTAATTGGATCACCAATGCGTGTGTTTACATCAACCATGTGGGAAATGGACCATTTGAAAATCTATCTGGCACTTCATGTGGAAAACCAAAATTGGCTGACATTGGGAAGAGGATTTAAAACCCCAAGGATTTCACAAACGAACTCTGTGTCCATTGTTTTTTGGCCTAGCGTATTTTCTTGTTTTTTTCTCTTTGGCCTATAAAATTTAGTGGGATGTCAGGGTCAGAGATTTGTTAGTCACAATCAATTTGCATGTCAGACAACACTAAGTGTCATACTGCTTGCTAGGTAATGACTTGATCTCTTCACTCTTCCCAGGCAAGCTTTCCCTTCTCACTGCAGTTAGCTTCAGTAGGAGCCAAGTAATCTCATGGCTTTTTTGAGCTGTGAGGAGAAAATGTCACAGGCATCCATAGCTATTTCTTCCTGTTTGCATAATTTTCAAAGAGAAAAGCAGAGTCTAAGTACACTGGATGCCACTGTCTCATGGCCATTACTCAGGCAGTACATACAGGGCTCTGTAAAAGCCCGAGGTGAATGGCAGATCCAGTCATTCAGCTTGTGACATAATGCTGCAAAAGATTCACATTTCAGAGAAAGCTTTCACAAGATGTGAATTGGAAAACCTTCACAGCATAAAACCTGCATGCCTGAAGAACCACTTGTGGGGAAGAGTGTAATGAACAGAGGATACTTTAAAATATAGTGCGATGATACTTAGCCAAAGTTTAGTGATTGTGCTTTAAAAGCACATGAAGTAATGCTTGAATTTATTTGTATTTGTATTATTTCTACACGTCTGTATTTACATCTATTCCCTGCAGGCACAAGTCTAAAATACTGATGTTTTTTTCCAGCCAAGTGCCCTGTAATTCAGTTGGGCATGAAAAAAATGTGTTTTACTGGTGATGACCTACATTTTCTGAAGAAAGTGACAGGCTAAGACAAATAGTCTTATTTTTTTCTTATCTGTCTAAAAGTTATCATAGTCATCTCTTGCTGAGTCAGCTTTGCTTCTATGAAAATAAGAACAAAAGGGCAAATTTTTCAATGGTTGGTTTTTCAGTGAAGCTAACACCAGCAGTAGGGTTCTAGACAGAAACTCACCAGAATCATAGTTTAATGCCTACTTTTACTTTTTGTAGCAATAAATGGAAGTACATCTCTAAGTAAATCTGCTTGAATCAATTTATTGACAATGTTTGTGAATGACAGCTAAAGGCCTTAGCAGGTAACCTCCACTGTAAACTGAACCCATCAGGGCAGTACAGACCTACCTAAACGTCAAGTGAAATTATTACAATTTTTTAAACCTCTAAGCCTTCTTGAGGAAGCAATCTCCTCAGCTTCAAACATTGTGCATTTTATATTCCGTAGCAATAAATTCTGGAAGATGTCAATATTGACGGAAGTTTTTCAACTACGTCACCCTAAATGTCCTCAGTATGTTGCAGAGCAAATAGAGGTGCAGGTTGTGTCGTAGGAGGGAAATTTTCTTTGGCGACTGTCTTGCCAACAATAGATATAAACCAAATATTGCTAATTACAAATATTTTTTCTGAGACTGTTTCCCAGACTGCCAAAAGATTTATAGCATTTTCCCCATTGAGATTGGCTGATGTACAAAAAAAAATCTTTATGAAAATGATTCAGATGAAAATGTTTTTCCTTACACCAGATAAATATACATTGCAAAGTTGCTCCATATTCATACAAATATATGTACTAATTTTCCTAGAGGAAGAGATGGTTGACACATGCCATTCAGCTGAACAGGCAGTGCTAAAGGCATCAGGGTGCTTTGTAGAAAGCAAACTGAACGACAACTAAACTAAACTGGCACGATATTAATACATTCGTGTTAAAGGACTTACTACTTTTACCTAGCTCACGATTAGTGCATTTTCTTTAATATTCTCTCCAAATATTTTCCAATATTCCTCTTTATTAATAGGTGGGCAAACGGAAATACAGAAGGTAGAAAGACAATCCGCAAAGTCAATCTAGTTGAGTCTATACCACATGGCTGATTTTGACTTGTCCTGGTCTCCTTTATAAACCTGGTTTTATTCTCCCTCCGCAGTTGGCCATGACCTGCACATGCAGCATCCCTTTGTTTTTCTTTGGAAGGAAGTATTTTTCCAGGATCAGAATCTACAGTGCACTCCAGTAGGTCCCTGGACTCCAGGACCAAGAGAGAATACCAAGAATGCTTCCAGAACTCACCTACCCCATGGTTTGTACACAGACACTACCTATTTTAACAGCTCCATGCTTGTCATCCTTTTCAATTTTGCTGAAATAAAAGATATTCTTGACTTCTGCCAGGATGGAAAATAATTTCTAAAAGTCTTAATATTTGATGGCTACAGTAATTTCAGTAATATGAATCAGCCCTGCTAATCAGATTATTTTCCACAACACTTCTGCAAGAGAAATTTCGTATCGCTAACTTTATTCCTCTTTCTATTTTCTAGTTCTTTTTCCTTCAGAAATCTACCCATCCATTCCATATCTTGCCTAGTTTAAAAGTTCCTAACATTTCCTAGTAATCTGTTTCCGCAATTCACTGGAATGTAACATTTTCCTCCTTACAACAGGCCCTCATGAAATATGAATGCTACAAACTAGCAAACATTTCAGGCATGTTGAGAGATAAACTGTACATGATATTTGGAATAAACCCAGTGAAATCAGAGCATCTTGCAAAACCAAGTTCTAGTGTATTTGTGTTTTGGCTGCTATAAATAATTTCATTGATTTGTTACTACGTGAAGAAACACACAGAAAAAAGCTGGCGTGTGTATATATACACAGTCCTTGCTAAACCTACCTAGGAGGAAAGAGCCTCTTTAGGAAAATGTAGTAGTTTTACAAATAGAAGACTACACATAGTTTCAAAGGTGCAATACTTTGTCACCACCAGTACGTTTGTTTTTTTTCCTACCATGAAATATTTCTGCTGTGAAAACCAGGATAGCATGATACCATGACACATCTCAAGGGTATGAATCGCACCACCAACTGTTTCTTCACCAACTGTGATGTGAGAGAGCAGAAAAAACAGATCCCTGGAGCACATGGCAGCACCCACTTTACATGGAGGTGTAGAACAATGTAAGATGAAGTAAATAGTGCTTTCGTACCTTGCAATTCCTCAGTGGAAACCTAAATCTTTGCCTGTTCTGGATTCTTTTTCATTCCATGCTTTCTGCAACCCCTAGGTACCACTGGCCACTACAGCTCCATCCCTCCCAGACCTAAGTGCACCTGTCTGGAAAGACACATAGTGCATGTGTAATTTTTATCCTGATCTTATCAATACATCATTTACACAGGAAATTGCAAATTCAGGAACATCACCAAGAGCATGACAATAAATACCATTCCTGCTTTAGAAACAGTCATATTAACACAAATAAATTTTGTTTGAAATTTCAACATTGCGTGTCAGGAAGAAATGGTCCTTGAAGGATTGCACTCATCATCATTCTTAGATCTATGTGTGAGTAAAAAATAAGATATGTTACTTTATTCAACACAGAAGCTTCATTTCAAATCCATACACTTTTAAACACACACCTTTGAGTTTTCCTATTTGTCCTTCTGTCAGAGCATTGAAAGAAGGTGACAGAGACTCATTCCACCAATTTCTCCTTCTGCCTCTATATTTACTTTTGACTTGCACAGTATCTCTAGGACCAGGAGCAAAGGTTGAAATCTGAATCATGCTTGCACTTCTGCTGTTCAACTCCCAAGCTTAAGCTTTTGATGTTTATCTGTTTCAGACTCTACCACAACGGCACATTTTAAACCAGAAATTGAATTGACTTGTATAGCTGCTTTTTGATTGTAGCTCAAATGTGTCCAAATCAAACAAGTTTGGACTTCACACACATTTCTTTTTAATTTTTTTTTTTTTTTTTTTTAATCTGAAGGTAACACTCTCACTGCTTGGACTGCTGTGAGTGCAAAATAATCACAGATGGAAGTGCAACCTGAGTACACATTGTCTGTGATAATTCTTTATGACATGATGTACCTGACAGACCTAATGTCTACAGCACATTTGCTTCCCCCCCAACAACAGGATGAGTTTTGTGCTTTTTCATTCAACTCCTGATGCAGGTAACTGATTCAATAATCTCACACAAAAATGCAGACACTGCAAGCACATTGCAACACATTGTTAAAAAATATGTTTATTTTGACAGGAGAGAAAGCAAAACTTAAATGAATTCTTCCTGTGCTTTTGGATGTCTGGATTATTTAATGTCAGGCAAAGCTATAAAGGATAAATTTCCTCAAACTTGAGGGAATAGCATTAGGGTTGTCCAGTTCTCTGTGCTCTGAAGCATTTGACATTTGTGAGATAAAATGATTGTGACATCCTCAGCACCTTTTTGGCAGGTGATGACAATTCCATAGTAAGTAAAAACTTAGAAAAGTGAGAACTTAGAAAGAAATCCAAAACTTATATCATAATCATGCAAGTAATACTGCTTCTTCCCTTGGTTGCTCTAAGATTGATACCATTTATAGAATATGTATAATTTTTGTTTTGAAAGTAGACAAAACAGTCCAGGCTCTCTGTCATTGTCACAGGACAGAAAGATGGGATTATACGATATGAAAGGTGGTATTTCACATCCAGAGCTTAAAATTACTTCTAGCCAGTCTTGTGCTGTTTAATTGAGCCACGAGAGCAAAATCTTTTTAAGGTGGTTTGTTTTTCCTGTGCTGTAAGGCAATACTTTCCATACCCTTATTTTATAATCACTGCTGCACACTGGAAGCAGCATGAAAAACTTTAAAAGTTCATGCCACTGTTTTTGTGACATTAGCTGAAAAAAGCATCAGAAAAGTTTTTATTCAAACAAAGAATGATACAAATTATTAGACAGCCTCTCTAGTCTAGAAAACTCTACCCTGGGTGACTTTTATGTCCTTTACTGTTCTCTTTCTCCTACATGCTTTGGAATGATAAACAAAACAGGTAGAGCAGGTCCTTCTCATTACCTTTCAGATTCCCAGGCAAAGAAGATCCACACACAGTCCCAGCTTCCTTAAACACAACCTACCTGCAGTTCTACCTGTTGTGTACCAGTGGAACACTGGATCCAGCATCCAAAAGTAGCCATAGGAGATGCCTCATAGAAAAGGCACTCAAGCTTCGCTGCCATCTGTGATCCACTCCCCTCCTGAGCTCACAGCATTCATGATCACTGAATTAGAGTAGTTGCTGTACAGCACATTCCCTTTAGTATGTGTTTATGGACTGGTTGTCCCTGGTCCCTGGATGTCCCCATGGTTCCCCAAATAAATAATCTTCACACACAAACAGAGGTTTCCGTGATAGCCCCTTGACTGCAATCTCCACCAATTACTCTGAAGGCAAAACTATCCTTATCACAGCAGGAGCACTTCCCCTCCATCCTCCTGAAGCATGATATCAGTTGTTCTCACATGCCTGTCTCTAGTTCTCCGTGAAGGACTGCCTTGGCCTGTCCTGTGACTTTGCTCTCTGTTTGCCCACTACTGCAATCTCCCCTTGCACAGTGGCTGAAGAGGAGAGACTTCAAAGAGATCAATCACATCTTCTGGCTTCCTGCTACTCTCTGTTTTACAAAAGACCTTGCACAGACAGGAACAACCTTGTGCTTTCAGGTTCCCAGGCCTTTTACCCCTCAAAAAAAAAAGCCCCACATCAGTGCTTGGTGGATGTGAATCAAAATATGCCAGCTAAGCAGCTTCTTCATGCCCATCTCTTAGTTCATTTTCACTGCCTAGCCCTGAAGTCTACATATTTCAAATTAATCTTGAAGTCACATTAGTAGGATCTGAGATTACATTCTATTTCAGTTAAGTATATAACCAGTGTAGAAACAAAACAGCATGGGGCAGCTGCGACTCAAATAATTTGTCTCATCTAAACACAAGAAAGGCATTAAACGTAGACTTTTACCAAAGCAGACAGACAGAATATTCAGAAGCCAAATGCTTAAAGAAAAAGAGAAACTGGCAAAAAAAGTAGGTCAATGAACTGTACAAATATGTAATAATACAATCTGCTTATGAATAATTTGTTACATTTCAATATTTCAATTCAATTTTAAATTTTCTCTGGTGATAAGCAACGTATTGGAATAAAAAAAAATTAGTTTTATGTATTTATTTCTCTAATGAGATGTTATACTAACATGGGTCTAGATATAGGCTACAGAAGGACAGAACACCCAGATGACCTTGGTAGGTCTGAATCCTCCCATTTGTTTCTGCTGCATCCTTTGGCATCACGAAGGACAATCATAGTTGTCTTACTCAAAGCACTTCCTTTTCTCTGGCTTTCAGGAATTTAGGAACTCATATCTATCCAGGATGGTATTCAAAACACTCTTTTCTTCACTTCCTCTACTCCTTTTTAGTTTAGTTTAGTTTTGTTTTGTTGTTTTGCATCCATATAAAATACTCTTTACAAGCTCTTCACTGTACATCAGTGTTATATCTACCACTTCTTCATTAAGTTCTGAGCTCAACTGGCTTACAGACTTAGCCCCCATTACACATTTACTGAATTTTTAAGTGAAAAAGGCTTTGTTTGGTGTTGGAGGATGCGTCAGTGCACATCTGAATAGACATGCCAACTTTTTTCAAATCTTTATCCCCCCCATCTTCTTTTATGCAACGTCTTCAGAAACAAAAATAAGGGCATTTTAAAGGCTGCCTGTCATGACTATCCTGCTGATTCTGTTCTTGGCACATAAATGGTCTTTTTGTAATTCACACAAACATATAAACCTAACCTGTAAATAGAATCCCAAGTTAGCTGTCAATTTGAATGGTCAGAAGTTCAAGTCTGAAAAAGAAAAGTCTTCAGTGAAAAGTAGTATCAGGTAAAGGTTATGACTTGAAAGTAAATTTTCTGAAAGAGTATGATGAATAACTTCTTGCTTTACTAATTTCTCCAGGTAAAAGTGTAGATGTGATTGTAAGCACAGCACTTTTAAGCACAGTTCAAAAAAATTATTCTTTTCATTAATGTTCTACACCATATCAGAAGGCAGATATGAATATCCATCTCCGTTTCCACAGACAAAGAAACCAGAGCTGAGGAGAATCGTTTCCCCTCCAGTCACATGGCAGAGCTATGTGAGGGTCAGGAACAGATGCTCTGTCCCCTGAATAGATGTCTTGTCCTCTGCCTGCTGTGTCATGTAGCTTGTCTGAGATATATTTGTATCGCTGCTGTAGAGCATGTGTGCTAGATCGGATGAACACCTTTTTGCTTCAAAAGTGAATATTGGATTTTGCCATAAATGTCATATGAAAAGGTCTTTCCAAGCCAAAGGTATTTCTGAAGAAAGAGAAAAGAAAAATACTTGTTCTTTGAATAGTGGAGACTGATTTGAATCTGTTATGTTTTGTTGGTTTTTTTTCTAAGAGGAGAGCGAATATTTACTTGGACACAATCTTTATTTATTTGGTCTGTAAGGCCGAGGTGAAAAGCACTCAGCAATATAATCTGAAATAACTGAGTGAAACTATTGAGAACTTTCAAGTAACTCTTTTTAAACACTAGTGGCTTACTTTCATGCCCAGGCTTTCTGAAGTATTTACCTGGTAGTTTCATAGTACATTTTGGACCAGGTATCTTTTTTATTTCCTTCAAAAAACACTAAACAATGAATGCCTTCACCATATCACAGTCCATATAGGACAAAACGGTGATATGTATAGAGATACTGTCACTGAGGAACTTTTTGGTTTTATTTTGATTCAGTATCTCATATCTGTAAGATATATGCCATGCCCTGAACGGATGGTTTTAGAATTAGGTAAACAAAACCTAAAGACACTTTTCTTGGCTATGAAACAATCAGTCAGAAAAAAAGTTTGAGGCTTGAGTAGATGAAGTGCTTGAACTGGCAACTTGTGTTGTTACTTCTGGAACAAACCTGGGCAGCAGGGAAGACTGGCTGTAATTAAAGGCATTACGTACTCTGACAAACAGGGCTGCATATATCATTACTAGCAGTTGCCTTTGAAAGGGTATCTATAGTGGAGAAGGCAGGGTAGATTACTGTGGAGCCAGGAGGGTTTAACATTTGGCAGAGTAAGGGCCTAGTCTCCTAAAGGGGGCGAGATAGAGAATTTTTAATTTTGAACACATTTCTGAGTTTAAAATACATTACCTAATTTTAATTTTTTTAACACCATAGTTTCAGCTTCAGTGCTCATCAAGCTGAAAGTCTCCCAGGACTCAGGCTAATTGACAAACAGCAAGGTTTTCCAGCTAAATATTGCAAGTGTATGCTGTCGAAAGCACTACACTTTTCAGTGTGAAACCAGAAATGGAAAAAAAAAATGGCTTTGCTAATAGGCCACAAGCCCACATGTGCCCTTCCACCGCCACCTACAAATGTGGACAGATACTATTCCAAATCTTAGTCTTCCCGTTTTGTCTGCAACCCTTCTAGTTTCTCTAGCTGGCCAAAAGTGTCAGGCAGAGGCAAAATCCCAAGCTCTGATCTCTTTCTAGCCTTAAGGCCCTGTGCCCATCAAATTCATATTGAGAAGTATAAATATCCAATAATCCCAGCGTGGTAAAAGCTCTAGGAGCTTCTGCTAACACAAGCCCCTAAAACCTCTTTCATAGGATCTATGTTGCCTGTGTGTGAATACCTCTGAAACACCATGGACCCTCAGAAGAATTTTGTTAGCATAAAAAATTTAATGTTATAATAATAAATCACTAGCTTCAGAAAGGTTCAGCTCATACAGTGTGACAGATTTTTCCCTCTTTTAATATATTAACTAGATTAGTCTTGGTTTCTTTGGTGCTAAACAGCCATGGGGATATTTAGAAGTGTCCACACACACGAAGACAAAGCTCTCTTGTATTTAAATCTCCTAGCAGAGCATCTTGGTACAAAAAACTTCAACAAACCATGGAAATGAACTTGGTCAGTGTTTCGTGTAGACACAAAGCCATCAACAGCAGTAGTCTGGAGCTGGATTTCTACTGGCATTATTTTCTTATCCATGAAGTTCAAACAGATATCTAAAGACAAGTATTGGATATGTGCCAGGGTAATAAAACAGTTCAACAGAGAATGAAGAGACATTGTGATATTAAATAAAGTCTGCATCACTCAGTGTTGCTCCCCTCATAAGGGAATCAATCACACGTGCTTCCCTTGGCCTAATTTAACCCTAATGTTATGTTATTTTCCACGATAATACTTTAACATTTCCCTTCAGCTTCCCTGTGAAATGCTTGAACTCTTTAATAAACACTCAGTGGGAACTCATGTTAGAAAGCAAATAACAGTGAAGTCAAATTAAAAGCTTATTTATCCAGTCAAGTTTTAGGCTATGAATAAAGCGTATAATATAGCTTAAAAAATTTGCTATCTTAAGCATTAGCTTGTCTTGGAACATTGTCTTGAGTCACTATTTGAACTTAATCTGAACTTCTAAAGATCATTTTGCTATAGATATAGTAAGTGATAACTCTTCATCACTTACAAAAGAAAACCCAGCTCTGGAGACCCTGAGATGAGTCTAACACGGTGACTTAAGACATGAATTCTATCCAGCTAGACAGCTTCCTGTTCACTTCAGTAATCCTAGCCAATTAATGAGCTTTGACAGCACTGATTTTGTTACATTTTGCCATCATTCTTACTACAAAAATCACTCTAGCAATGACAGAACCGTGCTATGCATTTGCACCAGACTGTGTTATGCTTATTTGTATTTGTAAACACAAACAGTGCCTGGGAGATGAAATAATGCCACAGTCAAGCCACAAGCACTTTCATCACAATTTCCTCAATGGAGGCCGGTTAAATCTAGGTAGTTCCTGCCAAATATTCCAAGGAATACTATAAAACATCTGGGGAAGAAAAAATCTGCAAATACCAAAGACAGACATACGTGAAGCAGATTAGTCCACCATGTGTTAGGGAGGACTGGTACGTTAACAATAAAGTGGACAAGTTTTCCCATCTTCTGCTACCTTGAGCTTCCCACGTAAGTTGTTTCATTCAGCTTGCAGAAAAGCATTTCTGGGAAGTTGCAGAATTATGTGGATGTCCAAATAAGGACTTTTTATTTTCTCTGAGTTGTACATGAAAATTTTCAGTGCTGTATGAAGTCGATGAAGAATAAGCTTGAACTTGTTAGTAGACAGAGGAGTTTGAAATCACAATAAAAACCCTAGATGAGTTGATGAGATCAGCAGTGAATGCTCTCAAGTTCAGCTTTTCACTTGTTATTGTACAACTGGAAGTAATGTTTGGATTCACGGTGCCAAAATTATTTAAATATTTTGAATTACAATTAAAGCATCTAAAAACCGTTATTTGATTTTTTAATTTGCATTTATCCATGAGACAAGACTGTCCTGATAATTATGCCCTTTTTGGATGCCAAGATTGTATTTTCCTCTCCAAAATGACATCAGATTATGTTCACATACACAGAAGGCAGATTTTGGACACATTCCTAGCGGACTTTTTTTTTTTTTTTTTTTTTTTTCAGGTAAAATGCCAAAGCTGTGTAACCGTATATAAACTTAGATGGCCTTCCCAAAAGGAAGGGCACCTCCCATTGCAAGACCAGGATGTAGTCACTAGCTGTTGCTCAGAAAACTGTTCCAATTAAAACTGGAATCATGTATGTCTTGGATTAATTTATAAATAATTTATAGGCATGACTCGGTTAACTGTTAACCAGCCTGCCACTTGAATTCTGTGCAATATGAATGGGTGAGGTTGTCCTTTCCTTTTTTGTTTTATTAATCTTCGGCCTTTTTTTTTTTTTTTTTTTTTTTTTTTTTTATGAAATGATGCCAAAAATCTGTTTGTTTAGCTGCTTGCATGATTTTTTAAAATTCCACTCAACAAACATTGCACATGGAAAACGTATAACATTGAAGACGATTGTAAAAACCCCATCTCGTCTGTTTTGTAGCTCTGTCACCATGTCTTGAACTTTCTGTTTAACTTGAAAATAAAGCATCTTTATCTGCTAACAGAGCTCCATTCCTCCCACTCTCCCAGGGGCTTATTCCTCAGCTTCCACTTTCAACGTCCAGAGTAAAAGAGAAATAATGGAATCCCTCCTCCCCGGTACAAAAGGCTTCCTCTCTTAGGTGTCTGTTCCCGTTTGCGTCAATATTCCAGATGGATAAAAAATGGAATTTATTTAACATAGCCCATCAAAATACCAGGCTGCTCAACAGAAGAAAGCATATACTGAGTCCATCCAAGATGATCCAAAACTTCCTTCACCCCTTGTTCACTACTGAAATAGAGAATTAAGTAGCAACTATGTTTTTATAAGTTATTAACTTAGTTTTCTTTCAATAGGGTCTGTTTGAGACATTCTGAGTTGGCAGTTTCATCTGGAATCTTTCAACAATACCAAAACTCATTTCTAAGAGATGGGTGAGGGGACAGGGAACAGAACATGCAGAGCTATTATTCCATCGAATTTCAAGGACCAGCTGTGACAGGAAAGGAAAGGGTGGGGACAGGATCAGTAAACAGTCTTTCATTTCTCCTGCAAATCAAAACACAATTAAAAGCAGAAAATAGAGCTGGTGAGAAAGGGGGAGGGGAGGCAAAGCAGAAACAGGAGAGGATACTACTAATAATTTTTTAAAGTATTACTTAGAAAAAACTACAATGAAGACCTGAAATAGAGTTTAGGTAGAATTGGGAAAGAGAAGTGGTAACAATGAACAGACTTCACAAGATGAATAAAAGCTGGTAAAACAGGTGCTTTACATCCCTTGCCGAAATGGTCTCTACATTTTTGTGAGGAGCTGTTGTCCCTGCCCAAGATGCTGATTTGCCCTGGCCAGAGAAGAAGAGGGCAGGAGTGCATGTGGACCTGGCTGCTCCATCTCCTTCACCACAGCATCTCCTCAGATGTGGGGCCCAGCTGCTCCCCAGAAGGAAGGATTCAGATGCAATTGGTCTCTATGTCCAGGGCAAGGGTGGCCTGAACTGAACCTGTGTTGTGCAATACGGAGTTATGGAATAGAAATATGAGAGCTCTGAGCAATGAAAGAGCTCATCAGTGATCTTTGTGGCCTGAACACACACCACAAGCATCCTCAAATCCTGAACAATGAGCAGCCTATTAGAGGATTAGCACCTTGTAAGCCCAAGGGACACTCATGCCTTTGCCTGGCTGGAGGTATCAGACAAAGAGAACAGTTCTTGTCAGTGAATGTAAAAGAAGACTCCAGCAAGTGCTTACTTCTTTTCTCGAACAGATCTTCTAGACTTAGCACACAGGAAAAATGTCTGTGATCACCATGGATGAGCCAAGCTCTGCTGTATCCTGTCCTGAAGAGCCATTTCAGCAAGAGAAGTGGGCACTGTGTTATGCTTTCTTTCCCTAACAAAGCTACTCAGGAACAGAGATGTGAACTGGCATCCAGGTGCTAGGCATCAAGGAGAGTCTGAGATTCAAAGAGTGGGGTTCAACACACAGAATCATCTGTGTTGACAATGCCCCAAGTTATGGTATCTTGCTAAGGGAAAAAAAACAGCTTAGGAAAGAAAATGAGAAAAGCTTAGCAAAGGAAATTCTACAAATAGGCATAACAGAGAATGCAAGGCAGATTTGTATTCCCTGTACTTTCTGTTTTAGTGTCATAAACATTTACGTCCTTGACAGATTCCAAGTTAATTTACTAAAGCATCTGCCCAGAGTGGTGACGAAGTCATTTTCTTGATCTCTGTCTCTTGGCTAGTGGCTTTTGTTTCTAGAAGAGGAGCTGCACACAGTTTGGCCTGGGGGACTGGACACATCAGTGGGAAAAAGACCTCCTTACACAAAACAGTGGCTACTTTGAAGTGGTTCTTCATTCCTTCCACTGGAATTCTGTCCGGAGATGAATCTAGTGGGTGACACCAGCTGACCAACCATGCTTCAAGTGCACGGAAGTACACAGCAAATTCCTGTGAGCCTGAGAGCTGAACTTGGAGAAACAGCTCATCTCTCCCTGAATTTTCTCTGTCCAAAACCTTTTTGCCAGTACCTAGCAAGGCTGTTCACAAAATAATGGAAGAATTCAAAACTGTGGCTGTGTGAATAAGGTGAGAGTCAAGCAATTGGCACTGAGGAACCGGCATAGAGATAAACATCTACTTGCCACTTTTGTGGAAGGGAATTAGAAGCTGATGTATCTGAATAGAAAACTTACCAGTCATATCCTTCATAACTCAGAGTTTAAAACTCAGTGCCAAGTGCTACGACTCTGAGAAAGAGAAGCCACAGGGGTCTGTGATCTGCTGTCACTGTCTGCATGCTGGAAGCCCATCCATGTCACCCTGCTGTCCCCCAGCAGAGCCTAGGTACGTGTGCTTTGCTGAAACACCTCGCGCAGGACAGCAGGTTGTCTTCATCTGTTGACATGATGAGATGGAAAGCCTATCGCTTCTCTAGTACCTGATCTCAGTTGTTTCTACCACATTTCAAAAGACACGTGCCTCATTTCCTGGTTGAATTTGTCTTGAATTTGCCTTGAATTTGCCTTTGACTTGAAAGCATTCTCTTTTTTCCTTCTAAAGAGCCTTTAAATATCTGCTGTTTTCTGAACATGCTTATGCACCAGTCAAGTCACCTCTAAAACTTACCGTATGCTGTAATTTTGTACGTTTGTAACAACTGCATAAGCCCCTCATTGTACATGTTGAGAAAGAAAGAAAAACAATTGAAACAACAGCACTTGGACATTAGTGAGGAAGTGACTAGCTAATATTTTCTTTCATACAAAACCCTGATAACCTTAATGGGTAAGAATCATGAGACTAGGGAATGAGAGGCTGCAGAGAAGCACTGTGGAAAGGGACCTGGGGGTCCTGGTCAATGGCAAGTTGAACATGAGCCAGCAGTGCCCTGGCAGCCAGGAGGGCCAACCCTGTCCTGGGGGGCATCAGGCACAGCATCCCCAGCCGGGCAAGGGAGGGGATTGTCCTGCTCTGTTCTGCACTGGGGCGGCCTCACCTCGAGTGCTGGGGGCAGATTTGGGCACCACAATGTAACAAAGACATTAAACCATGAGAGAGTGTCCAAAGGAGGGCAACAAAAACGGAGAAGGGCCTTGAGGGGAAGCTGTGTGAGGAGCAGCTGAGGGCACTTGGTCTGTTCAGCCTGGAGAAGAGGAGACTGAGGGGAGACCTCACTGCAGTTACAGCTTCCTCATGAGGGGAAGAGGAGGGGCAGGCACTGATCTCTCCTCTGTGGTGACCAGTGACAGGACACAAGGGAATGGCCTGAAGCTGAGTCAGGGGAGGGTTCTTCACCCAGAGCGTGGCTGGGCACTGAACAGGCTCCCCAAGGAAGTGGTCACAGAACCAAGCCTGAGAGTTCAAGCACAACACCCTCAGGCACATCGTGTGATTCTTGGAGTGTCCTGTATAGGGCCAGGAGGTGGACTTGATGATCCTGATGGGTTCTTTCAGCTCAGCATACTCTATGTTTCTGTGATTCTATGATAAATATCAGAAGGTTTCCTAACAATTTCTGAGATCTTCATTAATATGAAAGAACTTAGAAATGGTAACAAGATTACTCACTTATTATTTTCAAATTAAATGTATTTATCAGTTTTGTTATGAATCTCCTCATTCCTTTCAGGAAAAATGAAGAAAAAGAAAAGTTGGGTAAATAATATATCAATAAAAAGAATTATCTTTTCTGAAAACAACTTCCTATGAAGTTGAATTACAGAATCTTCCTTTACAGCCATAGATCCATATTAGGACACTATTTCTATTCAGATACTTCTAATTGTCAGTTTTAATTGGCCTTAGGTAAATGCTGACCTCAGTTAAAACTATTGAATAAAGTACTCTGTTGGTTATATGGGCTGTTGGAACCTGAACTCAGCTCTGGACTGGAGTCTGGAGACTTGTAAACAAGTGTGAGACAAAGCTCTAAATTTAAATAAATTGGACAGAAGCACACAAAATGCAGAGATAAGCAGACTTCATGTGTGTCTTCTGAAACTTTAACTGTCCTAATGCTGTGTACTTTGCAAATGCCTCTTCCACATTACATCTCACAGACAGTTAAGTAACATTAAACTGTAATTGAAAACGAATTTGGTTTGTTTAGTCTACAGAAGAGAAGCCTGAAGGAAGACCTGATAACAGCCTATAAGTACAGAAAGGGCTGCAGCAAAGAGCAAAGGAATAATCTCTGCTTCATGTCCTTGGAAAGAGGACAAGAAGAAATACACTTGAATTACAGCTAGAGAAATTCAGGTTAGACATCAGAAAAACCCATTTATCTGCAAGAATCACTAGGCGTGGGAACAGATTGCCTTGGGTGATTGTGAAATCTCTGTCACTGTGAGCTTCTAAGGAGGAATTAGACAAATGTTTGCTAGGGGTGGCAAAGGCAGAGTTGAATTCTTGAGGCTGAATATAGACTATATAACCTCCACAAACCTCTGCCAACCGTATTTTCTATGTTTTTTTCCTTTACTCTTCTCACTCAAATAAGGGAATTCTGCATATTTATAGAAACTCATCAGATCCATAAATTTGAAATGTATATTTATTCATAAATTTTCGTAAACAGAGAGGAGTAAAAGCAAAAAAGCTTGTAACAGCATGTAAAGAATCAGAAATAGTATCTTACAAAGGCACGAAATTACTGTTCATAGCACCATCACAGAAAATCATAACGCAACATTGCAATAAATACCCTTCATGAAAACTTTTCACAACTCAAAAGCAGTAAAGGCATCAAAACCCGTGGCTTCATATCATACAAATACAGCTCTCCCCTGTTAAAGCATGTTTCCAGTAGTCCACGCTTTTTCTAGACAAAGCTCAAAAGTTCATATCGAGAAAAGAAACAAATGTGCTGCAAGTATCCGGATCAGGTGACTAACTTGCAAATAACCTCCTCTCCCACCCAAGCCAAGGAAGAGTATCTATAAGGCTAAACCTAGTGAGTTTAAACAAAAGGTAACTTTTTTTAAAATGCCACGTTCCTGATTTTGCCATTCAGACTAAGACACCATTGACAGAACAACCGATAGAAAGTCCTCTGATGCAAAACTTGAGCAATAAAATTATCAAACCAGTCCTTTACTTGCTCATTTTGTAGTCTTTTTAAGTAAACAATGAAACCATTTTTCTTTTTCCGCAAACAGCCCCCAAACTCTATTACTGCCACATTTGTATCAGCAGTATCATAATATTAAGGATTTTTTTTTCTCAGAAACAGCATTTCACACTGATCTGTGGCAACCAAACAATTTTATTTACTTTTGTATTTGTTTCCAAAACCTTTGCATCCAAACACAATTTCTATAAAGTCTATCCTTAAACCAAGGGCAATGCACGCATATGCAACCTAATACCTTTTATCTGAAGATCTGGATCAACTTTCTTTGATTCCAAGCTTGCTCTTGACATAAATGAAGGCAAGTGTGGTCCCAAATTGGTCATTCACAGCACCAGTCAATGGCAGTTTAAAAAGAACAAGGACTGCATTATAAGGGTAAACATTTGGTATGATTCAAATCTTATGCAATATAGAAATGAGCTTAAGGCAAGATTGCTTTTGATGCCTTAGCCAGTCATCCCCATAGTGTGACTTGTCATAAATCTTGCAGAATACTACAAAGAAGGAGAAGCAAAGAGAACAGTCAGCTAATGGCTACATACCACACTGCTCACACCATGTAAAAATAAAATGTAGGGAAATTTAATAAGTCATATATTAAATTATACACCTGCTACATTAAGATTTTTCATATTATCCGCAAGTTCTTGACATTAGAGCTTTCTCTTTAACAAAAAAAAAAAANAGAGGAATTTGGTTTAGTTTCCAAAATCAAAATAAGGTCTATCTTTAGGAAACATATTTAGTTAAGTCCTCTGTTCCAGGATTCCTAGAAATCTACCCAGCTTCCTTCCTCAGTGCTCTGAATGCAGCAGCATATGCAAGTTTCCTCACTTCTTAGCTCACTGGAGCTGTAGACAAAAATGACAGTATGCAACTTTTTAAGTCTGTATTCATTAGCATTAAGATGCTTATATAGCTTGCTTTGTAGTTATTTGGTACCATTATAACCCTCATCTTTTCTCAGCCTTCTACATTTGTTTTTTAACTTTGACCCTTATCTTCTAAATTAAAAATGTTTCTTTATTTACATATGCAGGGGTGTAACTCAGTTCTTGTGTCTGAGGGTGATTTACCACAAAGACTGCAGTAAAAATCGGATTGTGGGAAAATACAAAAATTTTTGCTCGTCTTCTTTGTGAGCCAATATATTCCCTAAGTATCTTGTTGGTTGGGTAAGAGTCCTTTATGCATTTGGCTTCATTTTCTAACCTTTAGGGCTTTGATACTGTTGCCTGTACTTTTGCCAGTGTTTTAAAACAATAAAAACCACTAGAACATCCAAAAACTAAATACAAAACACGTTAATAAAGTTTGCAAACTTGGCCTAGCCTGTGCTTTGTGCCATAAGAGTCTAGTAACTATGCAAGTTTTAATAGATAATCTAAAACATACAACTCTGACATTAAATAAGGAAAAAAATGTTTACAATGTTTTCAATGAAGTGTGGATGGACTTGCACTCCCTGAGAATAATTACATAAATAGGCCAGCCTCAGTGTGGTTGCAGAGGCACAGTCCTGGCTGATGTCAGCTAGAAAAGTATTAGAATAATCACTATAAACTGTACTGGATGCAATTTTATTGCCAGGAAGAATATTGTGAAGAAAATTAACTCTATGGTCAATAAATATATTTTATATTGGAGTTCATACAAAAATCGGTATAAGAACATCTACAGAAATTCAGAGAATAATGTGTGTGAAGCTGACTGTCCCACCTGTAAGTGAAAAAGGGACATCTATATTTGGAAGAGAGATAACACAAGAAAAAGAAATGGAAAATGATGTTGATACAATTAATTCTTACCCGCTTGCTACAACTCTGTATGCCAGGTGATCTACCAGTGGTCCCTGACAGGATGCAAGTGAGCTTCTATGCTTGACACAGACTTCTGACATGGAATTCTTATGCCTCTTGAGGGTGTTATTCTTCTTCAACCCTCTTGTAAAATGCAAGAACATCAGCTACTGAGCAGCTGTCATGTTCCAGCCTCCCAACACTGGCTCTTTCTCTGATGAGTAAAGCAATTCTTAAATATGTACATACATATGTACATAAGTATGGAGTTTGTATCTCTTGGGGAACCAGATTTTGAAATTTAATTGCAAGATGTTATTTTACTGCTATAAACACCCACCAGTTTTCCCAAAATTAGCCTTGGAACTGTGGCACATTGTTTTCAGGGGGAAAAAAAAAGTTTATTGAGCTTATTTTACATTTCCTAAAAGCAGTTACATGTGATCCTTAGCTGGATAGTGATGAGGAGGCAGTATGTTCTGGCTGATTTATAAAAGAAGCTGGGTTATTGCATATAGGCTATTATATGCCTCTTTCCCACCAAATAAGTGAAAGAATCCAAGGCAAAACTTTTATGGAAAACAACTTTTCTCTCATTAATTTTACAAAGCGGTGTCATTAGACATTTCTGACTGATGCTTTTTTATTCTCTTGTTACTTTTCACCAGCTGTGAGCTTGAACAGAATAGGTCTCCTCTCTCTCTATACCAAGACAATGGTCCTACCAAGAGATGAAGATACCTTTCTCCTGGCAAGGTGATCTCACAAGTGGTCTCATAATCATCTCTTCCATGTTAATGGCTGGGAAATCCTGGTATTTACAGGCCCCACAGGACAATCAGCACTGAACTCACCATTCTTCCCAGGATGTAATGGCTGCAGCTATGAAGTAAAAGCATCCCCTCCTACGGGGATTCCTTTGTGTCCGGAATATACTATTCATCATCATATTCCAGTTCACAATGCCTAGAATAATGAGAGGGTTGTGCTGAATGTAGTCTGGCACAGCTGTGTTTTTCATAGCATGACACCAAGGATATGTGCTGCATTACCGCATGGGATAATGTGGGAGGAATGTCCTAGATGGAAGGAGTCAATCTTGACATGGGCTGCATCCAGGAACAGACCCTGGAACAAATTATCATGTCAATTGTTTCAAGGTCTTCTTTTTAGAAGGAAATTGCTGGCTCAGTCCAGAGCATAGCCTGCGAGTAAACCAGGAAATAGCTAATTGCTAATGTGGGTACACATACACCCAACCTCATTCCAGTAGGACCAAATCTTTTTACCACATTTGAGCACCAACAAGAGAATAAAAACTCTTTTTTCTTCATGTTCTCCAGATTTGAAATGCTTCTGAGATTTTGTCTGTTTGATATTGCAATTAGAGTAGCTCGACAGAGAAGCATAAACTGTGCTTTGCTATAAAAATGATGAGGCCTACAGTAATTTTGGCTGTTTACAGATGAACACCCAGAAACACAGACCAGCTGAGGAGGAATCCCGGCCCTTCACAACAACAGAAATCACGGCTGGACATAATGTGCTTCTCTTCAGGGGATATACTATCTAATGTGGAAGAAAAGCTAATGGTATGTGTCACTTGGGCTTTGATGGTACTGAGACTTTTGGTCCAGAGCTGTCTTCAACAGGGACCCATCTCCAGAGAGCAGGCTGTTATGGGTCCCATCTTCTCAGCAGCCTGTCTCTTTCAGCTGCTGAATTATGAACCAGCTGAGCATTTTTTAGCTTAGTCATCTCATTCCTGCAGATAATAATCAAACCCAGAGGTCACAAATGCATGGGAGGTTCTCTCCTCCTGGCATGCAAGACTGGCCAGTGACTGCTGACAGAGCTGAAATTGCTGTATCATGTACTGTGGGCAAGAAAAACAAAGCAAATCCAAATAGGTCAGCGGCACAGGCAGGAAAGCCTGAACTTCACGGTAGAGTAATCATTCTCTCCAGAGCAGGGCCACAAAGATGATCAGAGGGCTGAAACCACTCTCCTATAAAGAGCTGAAGTTGTTCAGTCTAGAGAAGTGAAGGTTCTGGTGAGACCCATTGGAATCCTTCCAGTGCCTGAAGGGAGCCTACGAGAAATCTAGAGAGGGACTTTAGACAATGACAGGTAGTGATAGGACAAGGGGGGATGACTTCAAACTGACAGTAGGTTTAGATTAGAAATTAGGAAGAAATTCTTTACTCTGAGAGCGGTGGGACACTGGCACAGGTTTTTCAGAGAAGCTGTGGATGACTCTTCCCTGGAGGTGTTCAAGGCCAGGCTGGATGAGGTTTTGAGAAACCTGGTCTAGTGGAAGGTGTCATGCCCATGGCAGGGGATTTGAACTAGATTATTTTTATGGTCTCCTTCAATCCAAACCATTCTATGATTCTGTTACTCTATGATTCTCTCTTTACCTTCCTTTACGGAATTCTGGGGCTCTGGAAGGATTAAGCTTTGCTGTCTCAGACTGTTCTCAATGTCTGCATTTACAGTCACATTTCTTCTTTATCCTACACTTCTCAGTTCAAGTTTTTCAGCCTTTGACTTTGAGGTGTGAAGACTGGTTGGAGACAACTCACTGTCCGTGTTGTGGACTCATGACTGCGTACCCACAACATGAGAACACTCAAGATTCAGCATCTCAGAGACACGTTGTGACACTTTCTCTCTCCAGACGGAAAAATACACCTAGAATTTCAAAGCACATTTCCAGAGCATGGGACTCACCCCATCCCACCAGCTCCCCTTGAGGATGCTCCCAGATTCAGCCGTTGACTTCTTTATGCACCTGAAACACCACCCTCTGAACACCTTTCTCCTGAATCCAAACCTGAGTCTTATGCTTTTCCCCCTCAGTAAAGACACTCACCATCTCTGTGGGGCCTCACTATTTATATCCTCTTCTCCTAGCACTCAACTTCTGTGTCAGCCTTCGGCCCACTGCTCCAGTCCTGCAACCCCCTGATTGCTGCGGCCTTGGCCAGCCCATTGCCCCAAGGTGATTCATGCTCAGTTGTTGCCTGTTAGGATTTAATTACCACCTTGCCAAGCAGGTCTCCTCAAGCCAGCCTGGACTGACAGAGAGGTATTCATGACACAGCCATTTTCATAGTAGTAACTCCATAATAACTTCATTATTTGAGTTTACTGAGTTCACTAAACCAACATAATGGCCACATTTGAATTAAGGTGTTAAGGATTGTTTCATTTTACAGACTGGATTTTTATTCACTATCATTTAATTATGGTGGCATCTCTTATTTTGAATTTTTTGCATCTTAAAATTATGGATTAGTAATATAAGACAACTGCATTAAATTGCATAAGAGCTCAGGACACAACAGTAACTAGTTTAATTTTAGGAATTAATGTATATATTATATAGTTTCAAGTTAGGTAGTCACTTCAGTTTTAGAAAAACTGATGTCCTGTGTCTGGCAACTCCTTGAACACCCTTTTCATGGAAGCAGGAACCAGATCTGTGTCTCAGGGATACTTGCTTTCCATTTCGTCTTATCCTAATGCTACAGGTGATTATCTAACATTAGAAGATATATGCTGAACTGAGCTGCATTTTCATCCAAATACATCTGTTAGTTCTAAAAATTAAAGAGACCCTGCTTTTCTTCAAATGATACATTACCTCCATCGACTGTGTGAAATTTTGTGGTTTGTTTATTAAGCAGAATTTTAGGTGAAATGCTACATATGTTTTAAGAAACAGCGTGGGAAGTTGCCACTCTGGGAACTGGTTTATCTGTTGTGGAGAGTCGGGCATCTCTGTCAAGTTTTCTACTCTGAGCAAAACCATGACTTACTCTTTGGCCTATTCTCTTCCAGGTAATAGATGTATATTATGGATTTCATATAACATAATTCTTATGATTCTGGATGGAATTAAGTAGATTATGTCTTCTAGCTTTGTACAAATTTTAATGGGGATGGAGAATACTGACATAAAGAAATGTACCATGAAAAATTACTGGTTAGGTTTTTTATGTTTTTTATTCTTTATTTTAATTTTACTGTTACTTTATTTTTAGTATCGATTGGCAGGAGACAAACCCCTGGTCTGTCTGTTTAGCTTCAGGGGCTATGCAGTTTAGCTTTTACTCTGTTTTATCCTGGAAGATGTCCTATCAGCCTTGGTCACCAGACCATCTTAATTTGGGAGTAAAATCCACAGCATCTCAAGTCAAACTCTGTATTCCAGATGTTGATGTTTCACCTTGGCAAACTATGCGTTCATTTAGCTTACAGGCAGGCACACAGGGTTGAGGTAATAAGACCAATGAACAAATTTTCCTCGGGACAGCTGAGCTATTATTTACAGATGTGCTCTGGGCTTTTTTGATCTCAAACAGTCAAAATCCTTTCTTGTAGAAAGCAAAAAAGCAAGAACATTTAGTATGCTTCTGGTGCTGTCGCTTGTTTCTCCCTTTCTTTTTGGAAATATAGACTGAAGAAAAAAAAACAAAAACTAATGGTATGGTTTTGGATTCAGAATTAAAACAACTATGAGATACTATGGGCATGGTTTGTGCTTGTAATTTGTGGAATTTGTGGCTATTTAGAAAATAAAATTTTTCCTTGAAAAGGCTGACAACAACTACATTATATTTAGTTAAAGCACCAGATGTACCTACTTCTTAATTAAATGCTTAGACTGACATTCCTTAAAATGGAAAACACATGGTCTTCGTAATTCAAATATATCCACATCAGGGCCTCTTTCAGTGTTCAGTCAGGTCCTGATGGAACAGTGAATAAAAGAAAATTTCGCCACGAGTAAAAGAGGTCAGATTAACAGGAGTTCACTTGTAAGAGTGTTTTACATGGCTGCCTATTATAAGAAGCCACATGCAGCTGCTCAGGATCCTGGGTAGCACATAGCACACTCCAGAGGTGTGTCAGCCTCGTGGTCCCTCTGAGGTCATCATGTGGCTGTCCTGCTGGAAAGGAGGAGAATGAATCCCAGTCGCAGTTTCCCAGAGCAGCACCCTGTGGAGATGCAGCTGACAAATCCTTCTCATCCACATGCTGCTTGGGTCTCTCTAAACCAAGGACTAGAAACCTTTCCAAATTTCCAATTCTTCATTAAAAAAAAAAAAAATCATATTTAGCATTAGAACAAAATGTCCTTGTATAGAAACTACTTTCAGCGAGGGACAAGATAGTATATAGGATGTTTTGTGTCCCCTCTGACCTCACCTCAGCTTATTCATCTAGTATACATGGCTTTTGCAGTCTGTCCTCCAAATTAAACCTGGTTCCTCTCAAAGTTAGTGCTGAGACTGTCTCTGATATTGGTGGCTGGGAACTGTACCTTTCCTCACTCTGATTTAAGAATAGGAGGATGCAGGCACCCACGGACCTATAGAGGAAAAATTAATTCCCGGTAGAAAAGTACTCATTAATGCATTACTTTTTTTCAAAAAAAAGTAAAAAGAACGAGCCACAAATTAGAAAAAGCTCCAAATTATTATTTTTATCTTGTACTTCTACAACATACCTAAGTGGAACATCATCAGTTCTCATGCATGTGTGAAATGATACACTGCTCAAACATGTTTGTCCCACAGTGCAAGAAAGACATATTTTGATGAAAACTACAGCACTGCAACTGAACTCATTCACAGCACAGATGAAAGATAAGCCATTTCTCATCAACTGTGCCATTCTGAAGAACAGGCGATGTTCTTTTTGACTGAGCTCATCAAGACATTTCTGAATCAACTGCAGCAATGTTTCTGTGAGCAAAGGGTTGGCTGCAGGGGATGCACTGGTGATTATCAAAAGCCAAACCCTGAACTTTCATTACATCTTGAGGCTTCTCTTTGGGGCTGCAATACATGAAGATTCTGAGTGATGTTGTGGGTATTCCTGGGTGAGAGAAACTGAATCATTGGTTACACTCAGGAAAACACCCTTAGAATTTCCTTGAGTATCTTGGTTGGCATGAATTTGCTTGAATTTTCTTAGGAATTTTTCCTGGAAAGCTCAGGCATCCTAACTCTCTGCAAGTGCAGTTTTTCTGATGGATTTGCTCCCAGAACAAGCTGTAGTTTTCAGATGGTTGGATGGAAAATTTTCTGTGAACCTGGTCTCTTTGTGCTGAAGCATCTGGCCCATGAAGACTTTTCAACAGATCATTTTTCAGGACCTCTCTTTTCTCTCAGAGCTGAAAAGAACAGTTATTCCTGTTTTTCATTTTAGCTGCCTTGTCTCCTAGTTTAGGCCCTGTTTCAGATTCTCACTGCAGCCTTCACCGTGCCCTGCACCAAATGTAAACCAATATAAATTTCATAGAAGGAATTCATTGCCTTACAAGCCAATTTTATCAGACAGGAAACGTTTGTCTATCAATATAAATATAGTTTCAAATTTCACAATGTTCTAGTACAAATATTTTGTTTGGAAAAATTTCAATTAATCTTGGAAACGCTTGCAGTGATATCTTTTCAACTAGAAAAAAGTTACAGGACAATATTTCCTGGTTCATTCTATTGAAATGCGACTGTTACACACAATGCCCAGTGTGCTGATTTAGCAGCACTATGAAAATACTGCTTGTGATCTCTATAGATCCACAGCTTTAAATTCAGTTCTAAATATATGATCCTCAAATGCTAATACCATTTATACACACCAAATGAGACAGTGAAATTTCCATGGCATTTCCTCCAATCCTGTAACACAAAATAAATTTCTCTTAATTGAAGGAGGTTCTTGACTCATCTGCTCTGCACAGTGTTTTGTTTTTCTTTCTCATTATGCATCATGTTATTCAGAGCCATGGTTGTTATTATTTAATTTCAAACAGTCAGATCTGAATACTTGTGAATGCACTTTGAAATATGAGTCTCAAATACCATAGATGTTAAAAATCACAGTGCGTGTTGCCATTTGACAAAGATGTTCTTCAGGCAAAGAACAGCCCAGCTTCCACCTCATCTGTAGAATCAATCTGCAGTGCAAATCCTGACAATAACTCATGCTAGCAAGAGCTTCTCTTCTAATATGCCTTTGTACTTGCTTCTAAGAATAATGAAAATGTAACAAAATCATACAAAATTAGTCAGATAAATGGAAATTAGACCCTTCAGACTCCCACTGCAGTCAATCTAATAAACTGACAAGCAAAATTAATTTTTCTGTGACGCACAAATGTCCTTTGATGGCAAAATGCAGATACCAAACAGTTTTCAAGAGACACCTGAACGTGCTCGGTCTTTCCTATCAACCCTCAGAAGGCCACCCACAGCACTATTATTTTTTTCTTAACATTGGGAAGCCGTAACGCAGAGAATGTCTAATCTCAAATACCAATACAAATCACAATCTCATAATCATAAACGGTTTTCCCCCATATTTTATAATTTTCTACAAATGGTTTTGTATAGGAAACCTGTTAGGTACCCATCAGGGACTTAGTTGTTGTTGTTGTTGTTGTTGTTGTTCCTTGGGAGGGTGAAAGACTTTATTACTGCTTGATCATATAGGACTAGCTATAGCTTGAAATATTATCTGCCATCTTACCCAACCAGTTTCTAGAGTTGATAATATAAATCTCTGCTTGTCGCCAAATATTTGCCTTTCATTACTAAAATACTTCTAAAGATACTTCAGTCATCTAATCGGCGGGTTGATTATTCCGTGCCCTACGAATCAGGTGACTGATCGTACATCAAGAATAAATAACTGAGAATAGGGAGGACCCAGCGAGCAACTGATAGGAAGAATATTGGTGAACCTAATCAGTGACATGTTGTGATTATAGCATTTGTATGTATGATAAACTTGCAATTGTTTCTGAGTATAAACAAGTGTAAAGAACTTTAATTTGTAATATAAACTAGTTTCAGGTGGCATGCACGCTGAAGTGCTAAATGTATGTAAGAAAACATCATGAAAAGATAGACCTTTTATTTGAAGCATGGGTATGAATTATTTCTAGTAGTGAAAACATTTTTTATTAATATTATTTATTTTAATTAGCAATAACTATACTTTCTTTTTCTGGAAGGTACTACTTCCTAGCTTACCAAAACCGATAAGGTGTTTCTTGAACTGACATCAGTTTAATGAAATCTCTGTGACTGGCTGTGTATCAGCAGGGCAGGCAGTCTTACCTCTACCTTTTTTCTATGCAAGTCTGCTAACAAAATGACAGAGTCACTTTGGCCTTTTTCTTCCCTAGAATCAGAAAGGCACATGATAGCAAAACCACCTCTGTCCTTAATTCTAAGCCTTTGCACATGAGGAAAAACATGATACGTTCCCCACCTTTACTGCCAATGATTTGAAGGCTAAATATGGCTGCACAACTAATTAGTGCGCGCTAATTCTATGATTTTCTTTTCCAGGCAGACCAGGTTTCCCCATGCCTTCCTGATTGTTCAGTGTCCATTCTGTAGAATTAACATAACACTGAGGACACATCAGAAAAGATATAAAACCTCTAGTTCTGCATAAAAACAGAGCTACATTTACTGATCATGGCCAGAACTATAGTTTCACAATTTAGATTAAATCATGGGTGCAAGTGTCAACAGACTTCAGTTCAAGAGTCAGAAAAACAAGAAGGGCCCATCAGCTAATAATGCTGAAGCAGTCAGATGCAAAAAATGACTCTGTATTTTATTCCTTTACCTTTCTTTCGTAAATTTTAACCTCTTTTATTGTTTTTAAGTTTTGTTGAGTTCCTTGTTTCCCTCTTGCAATGAAACTTGGCTTGTAGCATGCAAGGACTCAGGAAAAAAATGTCAAAGGACAACCAATGTTAATGAAAGAACCCAGGAGCAATTTGAACTAACGGATGACTTAAAATGAGCACTTTCAACCCTTGCCTGTGAGAGGAAGAAGAGCTGTCAACAGAAAAATAACAAATAATACAGTATTTTATTAGTCTGCCTTTTTTACTATGATTCAGGTTTAAATCACCTGGAGAGAATATTGAAATTATGGCCAGAGAGTCCTAAAATTTTTCCTTTACCGTATTGCAGGGTATTGTGAAAAAGCATGGTAAAATTAATGCCTTAATCTATCTCCCATATTTGGGTGTGCGGAAAAGGAATGAGTAGGAAGGAAGGGGGCAAAAAAGGTGTATGAATATTTTATGAAACCCCATCCAGATTCTGCAGCTGATTGTATGCTGAACTTAACATTCCTGGTATGGGAAGCACACACAGCTGAACACTACTGGGAAATCTAAGCGTAAAATCTGTTCTGCACTTGAAAGTGTTTCTGGTTGCTTCTTTGCACAAGTATTTCTGTTTAGGAGTGTGATCTTCTCAATGTGAACCCATGAACTGTTAGTTGATCAGGACCAACTCCTTGTATATCTAACTAATTCAGATTTCAACTAGTTAGCAGCAGAAATGTTTGGTCAGAAATGCTTAGGGCTATCTACCAAGGAAACACAGTGGGCACTTTGAACTATTAGACAAAATATTTAATTGAATGTGATAGGGAGTTTAATAAGCAGTGCACACTTGTGGATCTTCTCTTTTGCCTCAGTGAGGCTGCACAAAAGTACCAGCTGTGCATACTCTGCAAGTGCCCCCACACTATTTGCAAGCTTGGTTAGCACATGAAGAATCTGAAGCTGCAGAGAGCCTTCAAGCCCAGCCAGCACAGCTCTTGGGAATGTTTTTCAGCAGAAGATCTAACAGCAATGTAGAATTACAACAGGCTCCAGGAATTTCTGAAAAACTGCTGGTTCTGCTCTTCTTCTGTGGCAGTTTAAAACTGGTGGGCACAGCAAGTAGCCACAGCAGAAGCCGCTATGTGTGGGAAACCCTATACAAAGCCCTGGGCAAGCAGAATATGATGAGGGATGGAAAGATTCTTTTTCCCAATGTTTAGTTTTGTGTCAAGTTGGACGATAAGCATATTTTGCAAGCATGAAAAAGTATACAGATGTACAAAACCCTTGCTGGGATATGATCACATGATAGCCTCCCCTGCTTTAAGTAGAAAGATCAAAATTTTAAAAATGGCTTCTTAATCATCTCCTAATTAGAAAAAGAACAGTTTAAATTACAGTAACTGTCTGAAAACCTCACATTTTTGGAAATATCAGTAATGCAGATTGCAACCCTGATGTGAGTCTTAGACTGCTCTAGAGAAGAAACCAAGCAATGAAAATGCTGCCTTCAGTCTGTGAAGTGTTTTACAAAGTAACTCCCCTCTTCTGCACTTTAACAAGCAGAAAGTCAGTATTCTAAATACATTATGGCACATCAAGTTCTGATTTTAAGTTTTCTGTAAAGTGTTATCTTCCTTTCACAATACAGTAGATGAAAAGAAGATATATTTTTGCCCCAGACAGTCTATTAGCTTTCAGTGCATTGGGTCTTCCTGGACCAAAGCTTCCACAGTCTTGCATCCACACCTTTTTAAATTTACTACAATATACTTATATTCATTTTTAAAGAAATTTAAAAATAAACATGAATTTGGGGGAAAAAAACCCCAAACTAAACTCTGGTAGCTCTGCTGTACAGATTCAAAATAATCAATTACGAAATTCATTCTTCACTGTTCTTTTGTCATATGTCCAAAAGGAATCCAGGACAACATTTTCAAAAATGTTCATGTGACTGAGGGATCTAAGGCTCATTGATTTAGGGTCCTTTGAAAGCATCTTTCCTATTTAGAAAGAATTCAGTTCCTGAAAGTTGATGAACTCTCTCAGTCCTCAGAGATTTTAGATGCTTTATGAATCCTGTGCCCACTTAGAAGGTTGAGACACCCATATCAATACTCCAGAATATATTTAGAAGTCAGTTTTAAGCACTTCTCTCGAAAAATTTTGGCTGATGTAGTCAAATAATTGTTCTACAGATGAAAAATAAAACACGCTAAAAGCAGTCCAGAGAACAACTAATCTCACACACCAACTCTCTAATACCATGCCAAGACTGCAGGAAAACATAAAAAAATTACAAACTTTATAGGGACTTAGTAGGTCACAGAGACCATCTGCCCACAAATCAAGGATTGTTCATTCCTACCAGGTCATCCTTGCTGTCAACTATCTAGCTTTGACTGCCTCAGAAGATTTGGCTGTCACCCCTCCTCAAATGGCCACCCCCATTCTAAGATAATGTGATATGTAAAAATTATAACGTGGCACCTAAGCATATTGTACTATTCTGGAGCAAAAAAGAGATGTTGTTTTCCAATTAAGAGAGAATGAATATACTACACTTGGTAGATTCAACAATGATTTAATTAAAAATTAGAATTTTGAAATTACTTTTTTTGACACAGGAAGGTACCTTCCTTTGACATAAACCTGTTTGTTTACACCTCATCTGTAGCCTGACATTCATGTATAAGTATGGGCCTGCATTTGCAATTATTATGGTTTGAATAGGCACACGATTTCTAGTTACATGTGCCCCACTTGGACTGGTCTGTAATAAAGCTAGAAAGGAAGGGAAAGAGAATTTTTATTAAAATTTTTGGCAGCAGTCCTTTTAAACATTGTGACTCAGAGCACCGGGGGATCAATAAAAAAACATTTATCTCTCCAGTTCCTTAAAATTAACTCCAATCCTACTTCATGCATTTCCTGTTTGTAAGAGGATAGGAAGAGATTCTTAGGCAGTATATAGAAAAATATCCCAAAATTTTTCAAAACCTATTCATAGTTATAGATTGAGAAAAATCAAACTTTTACGGCATTTTCAACAGCTCTGTGGAGAGAATTCTGTTTGAGTTGATAGAGTGTAGTTCTAGTGATGTAGAGTTTTAATTAATTACTCAAATTATTATATATGCCTGAGAAATATAAAAAAAAAATACTTTGCACAACAGGAAAAAATATGAAACCAGCAAACATATTGCCAAGAAAAAAATAGCTTAGTTGCTGGCTATTGTAATCTTCCTGATGTTCTGAGTTACCAGGTTCAGGTTTCACTCGAACCTGATGTTTCATTCAAGACAATTTCTGTTGGAAAAACAACAGTGAGAAGTAAGATTACCAGGCGCTCTGCTGTTACAATGAAGTAGGGCAGTAAGAGGCATTCCTGTCCACAGAAATCTGCTGTGAAACAGAAACCATATATTTTAAATTTCCTACATAAAATTCTGTCTTAAATAGTTTGTGAAGATATGAGAACCTTACTCTAATGAAAAAAATGTTCTCCAAATGAAAGGGAAGCCAGACTGTCCTTGAGCCAGAACTGCAGTGCAGAGGTGTTGGGATATGCCCTCAGGAACTGACCATGATTGGCAATAGAGCATGACTTCATTTGACATGCGGGTTGAATCAATTTACACTCAGGTTTGAATCTCGTAACCCAGCACCCCACTGGATAGCAGAGTGGATATCTTTTTTGATATAAGAATAATTTCCAAGTCTGTAGGAGCAAGTGTGGCAGTGGAGTTTTGTGGATTACCTGATAAAGCCTTTAAAAGTAAGTCCAGAGCACTGAATTACAGAAATTCTCAAGTCTAAACAAAAACAGAGTTGAACAAGTACATTATAGTGAGCTATTGATTTGCTTTTCTTTTCTGCCCATGGAACAGCCTTAGGAAGATTAGTCCATAAACTGACCTACTTCATTCTAGATTTTTAAATATTTTGTTTGTGTGTGTGTGCGTGCAGATGCTTAACTTTTAATTGTTAAGAGTGAGTTCATTGGGTGTTCAATATTTGGTAGTCTAGTTCTTAAGATTAACTGAGATACCAATAAGTCATGTAGCATGTTTTCCTTCACCTGGCTGGATAAGACTACAGCCTCTTCCAGACAAATTAAATTATTAAAGTCCATTTACTTAGCATGCCAAATGCTTGTGGACACTAAAGACACAGAGGTAGTTGAAGGAAACTACCATGAAAATATTATTTCAATATTTTTTTCTCCATTTGTCCAGGCTTAACTACAATGGCAAAGATGTAGAAGAAGTACTGCTGTTAAAACTCTATGAATGTAAGAAATATTCATTATACAAACACACCAAACTCAGTTCTGTCAGACTGGATAGCCACTACATAAAATCAGCATGAATACATGGATCACTGCAAGATTTCCAAAGAAGCACACGAGACATGACAAGAAAAAAAAAAAAAAAAGACAGTTAGTTGTAATTCATTCTAGACAAGGAATTAAGAGACGTCAGATCTATAGGGAGGGAGAAACTGGTCTGAGATTCAGACAAGGCTGAGGAAGCTGAGGATAGATCAGTTCCCAAGTTTATGCTGCTGTAACTAGAAACAGAATCTGACCCAGCAATCTGTGGAAGGTTGCCAAGAAAATTCTTGGCCTCTTGAGTTAAGGCTGTAGGTGGTTAACAGGAAAGTTGAGGTCAAATAAGGAGACCCTTAGCTGGCTGTGGTTCCATAGGATAAGACAGCCCACCGGGCAAACAGCAGTCAGACTTCAAGATTTAAAGGGCTACTCTTCACAGGAGTTCAAGACTCTGTCAACCAGAATGTTACATTTCTAGAATAACATGGGCTTCTCCAAACACTGTGACATTTAATCATTCTTTATTAATGTGCCAGGCTATTGAATTAAAAGCAGTGTTCCCATGATAAATTGAATTCTCTTTCACTCCCACTGTGGCAGGCACACATAATATATATCATATGGGTCAACCTTTAAAGAGGAGTGTTTATTTAAGTTATATCTTCCTCTTAGTTTGGGTTTGTTTGCAACCTGCAGTTGAGCAACGAGATTGAGGTGCTGAGAATATGTTGGTGGGCTGGGCAAGGGCCACCTCAGAGGAAATAAATCAGTTGCACAGATAAATAAGCTCCTGTGAATCTTTTCCCCAAGTCTTCTACAATAAATATTCTGGGTTCTCATTTTTTCATTAAAAGAAGGGGGAAAAATATCTAGTTCAAATAACTAACTGAAAATCTCACCAAAAAAAGCAAGAATTTGTAAACTTCACATATATCTGCAAGTCAAATTAAACATCTAGGCTTTCCCAGGGTCCTGTTAATCTGTGTAAAAAAGTGGACAGTATGACACTGTTAATTTTCATAGCTATTTCATGAGTTAATTCTGCCCAAAAACATATCTGGGGAAAAGATGACACGGTATTAAATTACTGTCCTACATAGTGTATTCTGGCTGGCAGTCATCAAGAGTTTGGAGAAGGAAATATACTATTATTATTTTCCCTTCACAGATGCCAGAGCCCGGATTACTGGATTCTATTCAGCTGCTTTTTTGTTACTCCCATTAAGCACCTTGCCCAAGAATGCTTTGGATTACTACCAGCTTTGGGATGATAAGAGCTTAGCCTCTACTGAGTGATTTGCTTTCTCTATGTATTGAAATCACTGAAGACAGAGTCCTTAAGAATATTCATCTCATGGCTGAGGATTTCTGTGGGCAATATAATTTGGACAGAGTCACCTACGTGCCATGCATATAAAAATGTAACGTTCATTGCTGCATAAGGAGGCAGCTACACCACCTGATGTTTGATCCTTTCTCATCTATGAACACAACCTCATGCAGAAGCAGTCTGAGGTTAGTGTCAAGTCCTATCCTGCAATACAAATCCAACGCATCTTTCTGTATGCCATGTCAGTCTGAGAGGGAGCTAGAGATGCAGCTCGTTGGCCTGGGGAAGGTGGCACAGAAATTACACTGCTCTCTGAGGTGCGTAAAGCCAGCAAGCGCTCCCAGGTCTGTGCCTGTTGCAATGAGTCATCTGCCTACTCTTTCCACCCACTTCAACAATGCCTTTCCCAAGTATTTAAGAATCCCAATAATCAAGCACATCAAGTGTCACACTCTATTGATAATTTTAGGCTATTAAACAGAGGCCTGCAAACCCTTCAGGCTAATAATTGCTCTACTTGCTAATGAATTCTGCCTTCTAGATGAACCAGTGAGGTGGTTAAGCAGTTCTGAATTAAAAACCATCTTGCATCTTCCCAGCTTGGAGCATGGATATGGCTAGCACATGATAGTCAGCCCTGACACCGGAGACAGGCCCATTCTCTGTGGATAAAACATTCTTTGTATCGCCACATATACTTTTTCTGCAACATAATGAAGAGATCATTTCAAGAAGTTATAATACTGTCACATGTTAATGCTTCCTCTTCACAGAAGACAAAGCACAGAGTCCAACTGCTGCACACTGCAATGAAGCACAGATATTTATTTGCCAAGATAATAACATTTTTATTATGGAATCACTTCATTCTGAAAACTGTATTTTCCTGTATAAGACTATGCAGGCAGTAGATGCTGCTACGATCTCTGAAAAATTGTTTTGGGGAGGGGATTAGATGGATCTGCTGATTCTACATTTTTATCAATATTCACTCTGGCTGTCATGCCAGAAGGACTCTCTATTTAATGTTGCTGTAATTCAAAAGAATGTTTACCTACAGATGGAATATTTTTGTTAAAAAGTTAAACACTTTGAAAGGGGAATGAAATATTCACTAGGCAGGATCACTAGAACAAAACGATCACGTATAAAGGGAAAATATGTGGGAAAAGGAAAAAAATCAATACTGACACATGAACATTATATATATATATATATGAATAAGAGATTATATAGAGAGAAATCTATTATTTCAGGTTAAATTTGAATAATACATAATATTTGGATAGAAAGGTAGTTTTATTTTAAGTCTGAACTGTAGAACTGCAGAACTGCACAAAGCAGACCTTTTGGCACTAAATATTTGATCATTTCTGTAAGGATTAACACTATTTGAAATATTTCTAAATACAGGATCAAAAAAAATTTCTAAGTAAGGAACACTTTTACACTGTCTTCTACAAATCTTTCAAGAGCTATAATCAATTAAAAATATACTTTAAAATCTAGTAAAATTTCCACAAACTTAGGCTTAAAAACTTGTTATCAGCTTTGATCTTCAAAAACGACACAGTGATCAATGCAATAGTCTTTGCTTTCCAGTGGAAAGGAAGCTTTTTTATGATATTTGAAAAATATCTTTCTGTGATCATTGAGTTTTTCTCTAATCTAGCTAGGCAAGTCAAGCTCCTCCAGGAAAGACTGGGTCCTGAGCCTGAATGAACTCTGAAACATCCTCTTTTTAAAGATAAACATACACTCCATAAACTTTTCATTGTTCTAAACATCTGTTTAAACTTATAAACAGCTTTTCAGCCAAGTCCTGCAATAGGGAGGTTGACTTAGTACATGCATCTCTTCTTTACTTCTTGCAAGCAACAAATCACTATTTCTGTAGTCAGTATGATGTACCACAACTAATCTTGTGCAGAAAAAACTAACAGTCTAAAAATAATTTTAAAAATAGCTTGTATACCCTGTTTTCCCATCTTAGATTGATACAGATACAGATATAGATACATAAAGGGAGTCCAGCCATGCTGAGTCTGAAAGCAGGTGGATCATCTCCTACATTTCTTCTGAACGAGTGCCTTAGCCAATGTATTATAGTCTTCATTGTTTTTCTGGCTCAGCGGGAAAAAAAAAATCAGGACAAATAGAATTGCAACAAATAGACCTAAGAAAAGTGTCGTCCCATAATATCTTTTAGGGGAAAACGTAGGTACTTACAGTGAAGACCACTCAGCTACGTTTGAGGCCATATGACAGAAGACTACTTTTGCCACTGACCCAAAAGTGTTCATCCATTAGACTTTGGACTGCTGGTTATATATAGGCTACTTTTAAAGGCTCTGCAAATGGTGATCAAGAAATACAAGACTGCCATCAAACACTCTTTGATTCCCTCTTCAGGAGCTGTGCAGCTTGAAAACAGCCACGTTGTGTTACAGAGCAACACAGCTCCTCCCTTTTCTTTCTACAGTTTGTAAGAAAGGTGCATAAACAAGCCCTTCCTTCAAGAGTCTGACACAATATCTGGATTGCTGATATATGCAAAATTCACAGCAGTTCCCAAGTTACTGGATCGTCAATCATCTATTTCAAAGCAATTTTATCCTGGGCATTGCCCCAAAATGTATGTTCCAAGATTTGATACAACTTGTTCTAACTTCCCCTTGGCATTTCTAGGAAACTACTTTAAACAGCTCATCATAGTATTTTCTGTGGATCATAATCTGAAAACGTCAAACTTTCTGCAAGGTTCAAGAGCATTTTTCAGATCTGTACTCAGAGCCACCAAGTCTCGATAGATTATCTATGAGTCAGATCATGAGCCCCATGATGCTGAGATCTAACGACTTGACAAAGCCAGAGATCAGAGCTGTCCTTCTAAAGAAGATGAGACAAGGCAGAACAGGTAATGCAGATGTGAACGTGACAAAGGAAATGAAACATAAGGAAATGAAACAAGGAAAACAAACTGCACGTGTTTGGCATTAAACAAGATAACAGAAAGTGAAAACCTTTTTTTATTTGTTTAGTTAATAATGATTCATTGAATTATATGGTTTAGAAGGACCTGATCAGATAACATGGCTTAACCCTGGTTTTTATAACCGTGGGATGGAAAACAATGGGACAGTAGGAAACACATATTTAGTCTAACTTTTGTAAAGTTGACAAGCAGGGTCATTGGTTACACTATTTCTGCTCTGAACTTGAATTACTGATGGGACTGCACATTATTTTTTTTCAGCGTTCACAACAACTATGCCCATGAAAATGCTGAGCCTGTCTGTAGGGCAAAAAATTGAAAGCCATTTGAGGACCAAATGTGAGGCTTGTCACATTGCAGTCATGTGCTCCCAAGGAATGCATCAAATGTGTAAATTTAACCTAGTTAAAGATGTTATTATTTTAGTGTTGGATATAGGATGGAGCAAAGAAAAAACCTCTGAGATAACATGTACAATTTATTTGACACCGTGCCCCACCCTTGGATTAATTTTTTAGCTTTCTATTGTTGGCAATGTCTCAGCCAGAAATTTCAGTCCTGAGAAAAGTAAAATGAAACTTTAATTCTTGGAACAAAATATATTTTCTAGTCCTGAGACCACAAAGCAGAACAAGGCCAAGATACAGAACAATGAGTGCCAAACTAGCGTGCAGCTGAGTGCAGTTCCTTCGTGATTTTTTTATTTTAAGTTCTGCTTTTCATTTGGGAATGGCTACTTCTGTCCCTCACATAAATAAATAAATGCCACCACTTAGGTGAAACCACTAGCAGCTCAAGGGCTGATCTTCCTGGTTTATCTATAAAGATTCTGGAACGAGTGTAAAGTGTAGGATTTAACAGAGTTTTGTATGTACCTGAATATTTTTTCCAATTCTTTTGGCTGGTATGTGAACTTTCCTCACTGTCTCATCCTGTAGAGAATAAGTTTATCAATTTTAAATTTAATCATTCCAGGCCATCTGTAAGGAGGGGCCTTCCTTAATATGCTTTCAAATTAAAAAAGAATTTTTAAACAGCAAATGAATGCATGATGGTTTCTTGGGGTAGTGTAAGGGTGTGTTTGTTGCAAGGTTTTTTTGTTGTTGTTTTTTTCTTTATTAAATTGGGTTTTCATATCTTCATAATGCACAACCATAGAGAACAAAAAAAAAAGCTGATTAGCTTAGGGGATTCGCTATATAATCAGATACTCTGAGTAGAGGAGACAGAAATAGGCTTTATTTAGGGAATATAAGTTTTGTTTTCCTTAAGTATTTGAAGCATTACACTTAAAACAAACAGAAATTTCCTTGCTGATTTTTTCTGTCACTGTATGAATTTCATCCAAATACAGGACTATCAAATATTCACCTCTTCAAAAAGTTAATCCTCTTGGAGTTCTTAAATTCCACATGGACAAAAGCCACATATCAGTGTGCTGACTACAATATACAGGCAAATTTTTCTACTTTAGCACTTTCTGTTTCAAGATCCAGGGAAATGATTTAAGAAGCTCAGTTTCATGTGCTCTGATACCACAACAACAGAAAATGTTTCACCTTTTTGTCTTACTAACTGTATCAGAGAGTGCTCACAGTAGCATAACTGAAATATCAATTTTTTGTATAAGACAGAGTTCAGTGGACAACTTGTCACAAGATAGTGATTTTTCTTAAAGATATTTATTCTCTAAGCTATTCTCTCTAAAAAGATTCCCCATCTTCAAAACCATATTCAAAAATATTTTCAAACTAATTTTTTTCTTGCTTCTGAAAATATTTACTCTCTGAAATGTGACCTTTTTCCATTGGAAAAAGAGGTCACATGGTATTTCAAGAGTCACATACCTGAAGCCTGTGCCCTTTTCAACATGAGCCCTCAACCATTGTAAATACAACTTTTGCTTTCTAAGCTTGTGATAGTTGCTTGACCTTTGCTGGATCTGTAAAAATTCTTACCAGTTAATTTTGGTTTTAGCAAATGCTCTAAAACAAATAAAGAGTGGCACAAACACTGGCAAAGTGAATACATTTCGTACCATGAAGAGATATTCACATAGTGTTTCCTGCAAATATTTTCCTTTAATGTCTTGATACAGAGTCCTTTTCTTTGCCTTGCACGTCTGGCTGTGCATTCTTCATGTATTTGGATAGGTGCTCCTGCTTGGTACCATGCCCTTGCCGCAACACTGCCTCTTTGGTTCGGGAAGAACAGTTTTTGTCCCTGTGCACAGCCTCAATTCAAGCAGTGTGTGCCCTCCTACAGAGAGGTCACTCCTCTCCACGCTCATGTCTAGCACGTGCAGACAGCTGAGGTATTTTGGCAGTCAGTCCCCAGGGCACATCTGACAAGGACTGGAGAAAAGCATTTACAGTGTCTGCCTTTCTCACTGCAAAAAAGCTTCCAACTAAGAGTTGTCCTTTTCAGAGCACACTACAGGACTCACCATTGTCTGGATGTCTAGGATTGCCAAATACGTCCTAGAGGGTCTTCTGTGTGTGAGTAGGTGCTCTACACAAGTGCAGTGTCCACTCTTTAATTTACCCTTAGCCAGCCTGAGATGTCATTCATCACCTTCCCTTTTTAAAGTTGGTTTAGTTTTTTCCGCCAATGAGTAGAGAAGAAATCAAATTCCTCATACTCTGAAAATACGTATTTGTATTTCTATTTCAGAAGAACTGAGAAAATAACACAGAAACAGGCCCTTTTACTGTCTCTGATACAAAACCTGATGTTATTTTTCTGTATAATAGCACCTGAAAAATCTTAATTAATCATATTTTCTTATTTCCTCAATCCTTCATGACTTTTGTGATGGATTTCTAAACCCATGGGTATCTGCTTTTTTTGTTTATCTTGTGTATGATAGACAAACTACACAGCTGATATTAATGTATAATACTATTATTTTGCTATTAAGTTAATGTAATCACTAGAAAACTGAAAGATCACCTGGTACACTGCAGTTAACTTAGGGAATACAGCTATGATAGCGCTATCACCAAATGGCCTTACATTTGTCAGCTATAAAGTTCACTAAAGATCTCACATTAAACATTTGCTTGAAATACAGCCAAGTGAAGATGTGTTTCATGCCTCTGGGATCCAGAAAGCTACCAGCTGTTTCCTACAAAGTGCTCTGCTGTGTCCAACACTGAAGGTCCATATATTCAGTATCCTTTCTCCAAGAGCTGCTGGCAGCAGATGTGTACAGAACAGAACAAGAACAGAGCCCACATTAAAGGGTTCTTCCTGTGTTGTAATCCCCTGTTTCCAGCTATCAGTGGGAGTGTCTGACACGAAGCTTGCATCTAATGGCTGCATGGAATGGTCACAAATGGACTTAATCTTCACTAATCTATCCAGATCCTTTCCAGCTCTCTCTATGCTTTTGGCCTCCAAAATGTCCCACGAGGATTCTTAGAATTTAATATGCATCATAAAGATTTCCTTTTGTTTCCTTTAAACCTGCTGCAGGAAAGCTTTGCTGAGGCCCACTAGTTTTTCTGCCTGCAAAAACAGTGACTGATCACTCCTTGCTCACATTTTTCACATGTTTGTGATTTAACAGAACATACCCCTCCCCAACTTGGCTGTTTATGTAAGTTTAATTTAATTTGATTTTATATGCTTGTTTTCTACCCTTCAATAGAAAAAAATTGTCCTATTCTAGATAATTCCTTCACTTTGGTTTTTATCACAGGATGTTGCAGAAGAATTCAGTCCAAGTGAGGTGAAGGGAACAATTTCAGTGTCAGAATGACTCTTGCAAAATCTCCAATATTATCCATTCCAAAACTATTTCAAAGTTTATTCCAACACCTCACATCACTTCCCTAGGAACTGAAAACCACACCCTTTACAATCAGAATTTGGTAGAGAAAGATTAGCTGTTGCATAGGATATCCAAGAAGGTCTGCATTATGCTAGGAGATGGAGAGAAGAATTTCTATGCTCAGGCTCTTTTCCTTTACTCCTGGAAAGTCTTAAATGTCCTTATTCTGTCTTCTGATTCAGGAGTAGCATTATGAGCCTGAGTGGAACAGGAGTGCTCTATAAGGGACTTACACAGTTGGAAATCAAATTATTAATCATGATAACTCATGTCTTGTGCTATAAAAGATAAGCACAAGAAAAGCAAGATAACAAGAAATACAGGAAGAGAATATGTCAGAGATTTGCTTCTTAAAGTATATTTTCCACTGTGTGTCTGAGTAGATGGAGGCTTGCACACCTGACTTAGTAAATTGTTTCAGCCTTTTACACGACAGAACAAAGCAACTCAAGGTTTTCTCCTAATGATTCAGCTAAATCACCCTCTCTTAATCCCTGCCTGATGCTCCTAGGTATGTTGAGGGCAAAGATGATAGACCAACTCTGTTGGCCTTTTCAGCATTCCAGCATCTCATACTTTATTTCCTGGGGTCAAACTTGCCAGTCTTTACATATTTTGGTATCTTCAAACTCTCTTTAAAAGTACCCCTTAACACACACATCCACTCCAAGATACTTACTTCTCTTGCTAAGTGAGGCAGTTCCTCATCTCCAGGAGACAAGAAATTGAAGTCAGCACATCAGGCCCACCACTTCCCACTTGAGGAACAGAGTATGGGCAGGCCAATATCATCGAGGCTCCTTAAGAGCTGGACTACACTGCAGAGTCAGAGCATTACTTTCTACTGCTTCTTCATTTATTTGGGGAATTCTGTTTTCTACATTTCCCCTTCAGGCTAAAACTTAATTTAAGTTCATTCAAGTTTTCCACTAGGAGTGCTTAAGCTGTATTTAAAAAAAAATAAATGCCTTGCATTATTTATTATGAACATTTTCAAGATTAAATCAAATTGAGTATATGGTTTTCTCATTGTTTATATAACATATTCAAGTACTACACTGAAGGAAGTATCTGAAGTTCTATATTTTATTTAAGATAGGCAGAAAAATCTCAATTACTTTAATAACTTATTAGTGTTACCCAGATATGAGCTGACGGTTGGGCAGAATAACATCAATAAATGGTCATGGAGAAGTTAAAATTGTTTCAGCATCACGTATGTCTAAAATCATGGTCTGTATCATACCCAATTTTCTATAAATTCATTCCACCTATGTTCCTTCCATTTTTATATCTGGCACCCCCTAATTCTTGAGGAAAGAAAAAAAACCCACCCTCCATAGACAAACCTTAGTCAATAAAAGAACACCCAGCTGTATACATAAGAGAACAATAAAGGCATTTATTGTCTACCACTACAAGACTGCCATTTGGGAAAGTTATAGCCAAGTTCTTGGCCTAGAGCACAGTCCATCTGGCCTTTTTCTTCTGTGTACTGCCCTGGTGGAACCATATAAGTTACTGTTTAGATCTACTACAGAACAACAAGAGTTCAACAAAGATTCGTGTAGCCAGGGAGCAGTGACCTGCTGTGTCATGAAGGTGCTGGTTGCTTTACTGCCACAAGAGAGAAAAGCATCAGACAGCTATTTCTCATCAAAAGGACCACAAGTGTTGTGAAAGAAGTGAAACAGCTGCCCTAAGAAATGACATTTAAGAGGATGAGTGAAATCTGCACGAGTCCCTGAAGATGGCAAGAGGGAGTTGAAGCTTAATAGAAAGGATATGTAGGGCTTAACCAAACCCAGGCTTGATGTTGTTTGGCTGATTTTCCTAGTGTCCCTGCTTCGGGCCACTGGAAGAAGAGTGGTGTCAGCGTTAGAGGCTCCAGGAAGCATGTGGGACGTGACCACAGCATCAACTAGCATTTTAAAGAAAGAGAGAAGTTGATGTTTAGGCTTGTGTATGTGAGGGTTTTATGCTTTTGGTGTTCTTTTCCTCAAAGTGAAAGGAAGGAGGAGAAAAGTTTTAGCAGATAATGTAGGGTAAAAAAAAAAAAAAAGAGAATGTTTTGGTTTGGTTTATGGTGATGCAGTGTCTGTGCTTCTGAATAACCTGGTATCTGCCTCTGATGGAGGAAAAGAAGTAGAATAGGTTATAAAATTCCTTTATTTAATATGGACCATTAATTCACATGGACAGTCTGTTGAATCTAATAGAAGGTGTGGCTGCCATCAGTAGAAGATGGTATGTGAAGTTCTGGAAGGATCATGAGAGGACAGTCCCTAGAAATGGTGAGAGGAGTAGGAAAGAATATCCAAAACAATAACAAAAAGTGATATTTGAGAGAGAATCATATTATATCAAAAATGTAAATCATCAATCTTGCAAAAAACATCCTGAGGTCAGGGAAAAGGTCAATCTTAACATGAGACTGGACTAGAAGTTACTGAAGTTGCTAAGAGGATGTCTTCTATCACAGATCTGCTAAGTAATGTTAGTGTGTAAATAAGAGAGTCCTTTTATTAGCTCACTTAATTTTTTCACCCTGCTTACAAAACAGAATCATAAAAGCCGCGGGGAAATCCAGGATATTTTCCCCTCTTTATCCTTAGATGTTTACATATATAATGAAATAGTGGATCACAATTACCCCATTTCAGTATCGCTAAACCAAGGAACTGGCAGTGTTAGCATTCAAGTAGCAGGATGCACTACATTTATATGCAAACATGTGTGAAGAAGGACATTATCTCAGAAGGAAAAGTTTACAAATATAGTCTGCTCACCACAGCTGAAAGAGTTTGGACTGAGATGAGAGTGAAAACAGTGAAAAACAATAGTCATAAGGAACTGTTATTCATCTCCAGGGTAGGATTAGAAGGCAGAACAGGAAGCATTTATGCATGAAAAAAGGAGAGTTGTAAAAAAGCACACACGTTGATCATGGGGATTTCAATTATGCTGACATTTACTGGAACACAAGTGACAAGCAAAAGCATGTTCTAAAAACTCTCAAGGCTGCTGCCATATGGAACTTTCTGCTAAGTCAGCCAAAGGCATCTTCTAGTCAAAGCTAAATTCTAGGCTCTGTCTGTGAGGCGGCATGAGAAACTGCCCAAGCCAGCTCCAGGTGAATGAACTCGCCGACTGGAAAACTACAGGTTGCAGCCACACAGCAAGCCAACTGATTTTGTCACCCATCAGATTTAGCAGCACCTATATTTTCAGCAATTTTCAGAGACTTGCTTGCCATTGGTGCCCACCGTTGGCCTCTTTCTCAGGACGGTAAAATGTGTGGAAAAAATAAAGTGAGAGGAAGAGCAAGAAGAACACTTCAAATTATTTGCAGTTAACTAGCTCAGCAGAAACTTCAAAATCCATCAGGTCAGCAAGGAGGGTGATTAGCTGAAAAAGTGTCAGTGAAATAATGGCTTCCCTTATCCTTGCCAAATTCATCAAAGGAGGCGAATATCTTCTATTTAGAGCTGATATGAGATGACATCTAAGAAAGAAAAAAAAAGGAAAAAAACTTGTTGAGTGGTGAGGTTCCCAGAAAACACAGAAATGGTTGTTCAGAGTAGTAGTGATTGATCTTGTTCCTGTACTTTCTACCTAACTTGGTCCTGACAGATAATTCTGCAGCTCATACTGACAATCTTCATTCCTTTATTCGATGGGTGATTCTCACTTTAAAACCAAAACAAATGTAGAGCTAACTCTCCATATTTCATTGCAATGATGTTATTCACCCTTCTAAACACTTTACTAAGCAGGATCAAGTCAAAACTTGGATTGGAGAGAAAAAAAAATGGAAAACTTTTCACGTTTCAGGTTAATACCTACACAATTAGGAGGAGCAAAGAAATCTCTTTCTTTAGAGCCTCTGACTCTCAGTTTACATCTAACTCTGTTCCTTTTGTGTTTCTCTGTATTTTCCTTCCCTGTGGCAATTGTTTGCACAGGACTAACTTATACAGGCTATTATATTTACATATTTTAAAATATTTATCAAGGGGAAAGTGAGCCCCAACTTCAAAACACTTGATGGCAGCACCAAGGGCAGGGCAGAGTGTGGGGGGATGGGGTTTGTTTTTACATAAGCCCCAAAGAATCGGTGGTGAGGGAAGAGAGCATGCTGGGGAGCACAAAGAAAAGCCAAGGTGATTCATTTCTCTCATGCAATCTCATTCCTAGACAGAAAGGAGAAGAATAAGAGCATAGGCAAGTGTGTCCCTCCTCCTGAAAAACTCTGGTTACCTGGATGCTGTAAAAGGCAAGAGGTTAATTTAATTTTATCACTTAAGAAAACTAACCAAAGTTTACTTTTATGCAGAGAGGGTCACTAAGAGGTTCAAGTAGGAAACACTAACTATAGACTGTACTGAGATCCTGTGCTAATGGCAATAATATGAATAATTTGACTTAGGCCACGTATTTCATCTCATCGGAGAAACACCGCTTGTTCTTTTCTAAACTTTGGAAGCAACTCTTTGCCAAAAATCTCATCTTTAAATATCTCTGGCTATTTTTTTATTTTAGAAAGATAGAATGGACAAACAAATATATATATACACAAACATACATATATATATATATATATATACACACAGACACATATATGTACACGCATGCCAAAACTTATGAACAAACATAGCACAACTCAGACCTGAAGGAATTCAGAAAAATACAGATCCATGTACTAAGAAAATTTTACTCATCAAAGTAGGCTAATGATACAAGGCTATTGGTCAGTGTAGGCAAGAGAATAAATTTCTCCTCAAGCTCAAGTTTGTATCAGAAAAATAAATAGTCATTACAAGATAGATACAGAAAGAAAAAGTTGAACATTTTTAAAGGGATGGTGTAGAACAATCTGACCCAACGATGCACCTCAGTGTGAAAACTAGGCAGGTGTTTCAGATCTCTTTATAACCAACACAAATAACCCATTTACTAGACTGGAGCAGGGGTAAGCAAAGGAGAGACCCACAAGATGTGTGTGCACATGCACATGCTTCAAATGGGGCTGTTTCCACAAAGATGAGGAGACACTGGCTAAATAGTTTTTTAAGACCAGATGGATCAGATAGCAGGAATCCAAGATTCATTAAATGGCTGGACAAATTATATCAGAGTTACTGATATTCCCTGTGTAACAAGTCTGGAACACAGTAAAAAATCAGGAAGAATGGAAACTATAAATCTTTTCTAAAAGGTCACATGGCATCAGCCCAGGCATGGTGGTAGAACAGATGATAGAAGGTTGTATTAACAATGAACAAAGCAAAACCAGCAGATTTGAAAAATAATCAGTACTAATCATTATAACTTAATAGCAAAATGATCACAGTAAAACCAAAACAGATTTCACTTTTTGAGACAAAATTGCATGCTTGATTAATAAAGGCAACTGTACTTTTTAATGTTTAGACTTTTGGAAATATAAACCATTTGCCTTACTAAACAGAAACACCTCATCAGGGATATAGATGAACAAATATGTGAAATATTCATTTAAAAAATCATCACTGATTAGAAAATGAAACATAGTGGCATTTCTCAAGGAGGTCTAGCATTCAGTATTATCAGCAACAATTTGATACTACAAACTACATACTATTCATGAAGTCTACCAATGGGATGACTGACAAAACATTAAATGACACCAAGGTCTAAATGGTCATATATAATATTTGGATTTTGATCCAGAGAAACTCATCTATATGTCACAGAATCATTGAACTCTGATTGGATGCATGTCTGGAGGTTATCTACTCCAGCTTTCTATCCAAAGCACAGCAATCTCCCGCATGAGGTCAAGTCAGCTGTAGTTTTCTCCAGCTTGTTCATCCCTTCCAAGGACAGAACCTGTTGCAGTGTTGCATAATCCTCCAAAAGAAAGTCTCCTTCCTAATGTCATGACTAGCAAACATCCCAAAATGCAGGTTTTGACCTCTTTATACCTTCTGCCATCAATGAAAAGAACTTGGCTCCACCGCCTTTGCAGCCACCTGCAATTAACTGCAGGCAGTTGTTAGACCTCACCTTAGCTTCCTCCTGCCAGAATAAGGATCCCCAACTCCATCAGCTTCTCCAGGTAGGTCCCGTGCCTCATGCCCAATACCATCTGGAACCTTCTGCTGATGTCAGCCAATCTCTGAACAGATTTTTTGAACGGGAAACCCAAAACTGGAAGCAAACTTCCAGTACCACTGGTGCTGAGCACCAGCCAAAGATGATTTGTCTCAATCAATTGGCTTTACTTCTACTCATCAGGGCCATGAGAGCACTCTCAACCACAGCTGTCTCTGCCCAGACTTAATTTTATTGTTATTATTTTGCCTCCAGTATGGAAATGTGTGATTTTCATGGAAATTTGTAACCTTCCTGTTGACACAGTCCTTAGGATTTGCTTGACTGAAGTTCTACCACTCACTGGTCAACCCTCCACATTTAATGCTGTGTTTAAACTTTCATGTTCTCTTTTCATTTTCCAAGGAATTTTATCCTCCAGACTGTTGATAGAGTTATTCAACAATAGAGGCTTCTCTATTCAGGCTTGATACATGGTATTTATCCACTCATTACTAGGCATCAAGTCATCATCTGAACCTGGAAGTCCAGACAGTTTTAACCCACCTAAAAGAGTCCAATCATACTGTCCATAAGTTAACTTCTAAATGAGGATGTTGAGGGAGGTGGTGTCAAAAGCTTTACTGATGTCGAGTTTCATCTATTGCTTGCTGGTCATCCACATCGAAAATCATTTAATTGTACAAGACAGCCATGCTGGTTAATCATGGTTTTCCCTTGGCAAAATAGGTAGATTATTTCTGACTGTCTTTTCATCCTTCATATGCTTGGAAATTAATTTCAGGAGGACACACACCATTTTATTTTGTTTTTTTTCCAGCCATCACAAACCACCCCTAGTTGCATTATTTTTTATAGATAACAGGAAACCACCTTGCAGTCACAGAAGCAAGTAGTAAACCCACGAGTGAACTATGTCATAGACCACAAAGGATATAGCTGTAGCCAGAACTTTAAGAAAAAAATAATAAAACTCCATTTCTCTCGCTAAAGCTAGAAAGACAGCGGTGAGAAAGAAGAAAGAAAATATGATGCTATCTGTATATGGGATATTTTTTTTAAAGTATGCTGGATTATGCCAGGTGTTTCTGATACCCCTCTGTAATGGGGATTTTTTATACTGCATAACGTAATAGAGAATAATAAAAATGACTGGGAAAGGGAGCAAATACTTTTCAGTCGGGGTTTTACTGTGTATTTTATTTCCAAGATGATGTAGAGAGTTCTATGCTCTGTAAAGACAGTACCCATGGCCTTTAGAAAGGGGGAGTTGGGGTGATTAACTTCTCTAAATTTTTGTGAAAGGTGTAACAAGGGGTACTGCATTATATTAATTAATCAAGTGCATGGCACTTGGCTCAAGATATCGGTAGCTGGGTTAAATATAAGACAAATATAAGGCATCCACAGATCAGGGAAGATGACAGAATGATTCCTTTTGCTCTTTTTCTCTGTGAATCTTAAACTTTATCGTGGTACCAAAATTATTCTGAAAATGTTAAATATAATACAGCCAGTAAATCTGTATCAGAATATCAAGTATAAATCTTCTGGTACTTGTTTCAGAATATCTGATCTACAGAACAGAAAACCAAATGAAGTGTAAAATAGAGGATCTCCTCCCCATAATAAAATAAAAGCTCATTTTTTCATGTGTCAAGGCACTAGCGCTGTGACCAAAATACTGAAGAGTTTAATGTAATATACAACTTTTAAAAAACCCTTATGCTTTCATGTCAATGTGCAGCTGTAGCCTTAAACAGAAACAGTGCTTCGTTGCATTAGGGAAGGAAAAACAATTTATAAAATCACTAACTTTTTTGTGTAATAAGGGTTAGGACTGGGTATCAATATATCCCAGTGGTCAAGGAGACACCCACCCACATCAAAGTACAGAAAGAGCTTAAAATATTAATTAATCCCTATTTGAACAACAGATCCCACTCTGAGTTTAAAAAAAAGAAACAACAAAAACAACAGAATAAGTTGTTGTGTTAGCAATAGATAACTAAGCAGGTTTTTGTGGAGCAATAACATCCTACTGCCTTAACTCTTTGATAACACTTGAGATCTTTCCCAGGGCAACAAGTACTAGTAACTGGTAACACAATCTTGGCAAATATCAATCCAAATCAGAATAAAAATATGTAGAGAAGTTTAATGTTTCAGGTTTTTCCTGCTCTTTTCCAGTGACCTCGGATTTTCAAGATGCTAATGAGATCTCAAAGGAGACTGATGCAAGCTCCCCAGAAACTGTCTGTAAAAGAAATACTGACAAAAGTACTACAAAGTAGTAGATATCCAAAATACTTTTTCCTTATACCAGACTGTGCTCAGCTGGCTAGACAGTGCTTATGTAGTTTTTGGATAGGATGCCAAACAGGGGACAAAAAGTGGAGAGCATTGTTTGAATGTGATTCCTGGGGAGAGGGGTGGAAAGGGTAATAGAAAAAGGACAGGAGAAGTAGGAGCTGAAGACACTGAGGTTAAATCAAAACATATAAAGCTGTAAGAAACACGGTTTCTCTAACTTTGCTTTCCAAAGAACTCCTTGTTTTTCTGAAGAGTAGCTGTGCCCACTGCCACCCCAACGCCGGGCTAGTTTTGAATTGTAAGTCTCAAATGGCCCTGCTCTTGCTTGGCATAGCTGACAGACAGGGATAAAGGGGGAAGACTCGAACAGAAGGACAGGCATGTCTCTGTCCCCTCACATACACAAAGAAATAGAGCAAGACTGTAGATAGAGAACAGTGGTAGGGGCCAGGTTGTGTCCTGTTAGTCAGCAGGGCTGTGGGAATGATGCAGGGTCAGTAAGACACCCATACATTTAGAGCCTTTTAAAGCCCTCCAGCTTCTTTTAGACCACAGATCTGATTTACATATGTAGCACAGTCCCCATTCAGAGAGTGTGAGTGAAACTTGAGCCAAACTGCTTTGTTTTCCTGCTTGCCTTGTACCACTGACATTTCCCTTGCAGTAAATTACCATAGATAAACAAGAAGTGTCTTAAACATTAGCATCTGATTGCCCTCAAATTAAACCCTTGTTTTTACCCCAGACAGCTCAGTCGAAGAAACAAGAAAATACAGTGACAGTTTTACTAAAACACTTTACTAGAAAGGTGACACAATTGAGAATTGATTCCCTAATAGAACAAGGATTGATAGAAAATTTTATAATGGAATTCTGTGAAAAGAGTCAGTAAGTGCAACTCTCAGTATTCGTTTTCCAGGTGTATTATTTACCTGGCTGTACCTAATATTACAACCACAAATCCAGGTGGGGAAAATCAGCACTGCTCGGCTACAAAATATTCCTTTGCTTCTTGTGACTTAAACATGTATTAAATTAGAAACAAACGAAAACATTCAATACCATGGGTAGTGCACAGATAACGCTGCTGTGAATGGCAAGCCTTCTAGCAGATTTAACACAGCCATGACTGCACTAGAGCAAGGTTTGGGTAAGTGAAATATGTCACCGGACTCTGTCAGCAAAACACAGACGTCCAGCGCCTAAAGGATCCCCTCTGACCCCCAGATGGCAGCTGACAATCAGGAAGCAACCCTGTCTCCTGTAGGTTCCTCTCTCTTCCCTGCTATCCCTATGCAGATATCTTAGGTATCTGTGGCACCCAGTGTGTAGGGATCCTCCCTAAATAACCATATTGGTAAAGGAAGTTCTGGATTGTGTCTATGACACAAAACAGAGAATCATGTGATTTTCTTAATTAAATAAGGAAAAGTTTTATCAGCAAAATACTTCATGTTAATTTTCTTAATATATTATTTAAATGTATTATCAAACATATTGCTGACTTGCATGGGAAATCCAAATCCAAAAGAAAATATTTTTTACAGAAAAAATAAAAAAAGATGTTAAAAATTATATTCTAACATCTCCAGACCAAAGAATAGTAAACATAATTTAAAGGGGGGGAAATGGAAAAAAAAAAGATGGGAAGAAAAACAGCAAATATATATAAGTCTTTAGTAACTTAGAGAAGTGTTGTCTGTAAATATCTTGAAAGCAGATAAGGGTAGTCAGCCTTGACACAAGGAGTACAGCACCAAGAGCCCAACGGGACAACGAACATTCTGCAGGAGACAGAAGGGCAGTTTCCTTCATTAAAACTCATGTGACTGCAGAAATTATCTAAATTTTTCTATTTAGGGTAAAATAAAGATCTGAATTTCCTATCCTTGTCTTCTACTAAATATCACTCTCCACCATCCAAGACTCTCTACATTCTATCTATGCAAAACTTTTCTATATTTAAATTTGCTTGTGTTTTTATATGTCATCTTTTGCCATGCAATATCTGGTTTCTGAATGCCCCATAATATATCTTTTCATGCAGTAATGAAACGTATACAGTAATGGGCTAGAATTGCTCCTCACTACAGGAAACTACCCCTGTGAAACCACCACCCTTCTGACACTGTTTCACAGCTCACCCTTTACTCCCATTTAAGAGAAGCTTCACCTCGAAGAAGCCTGTGATTTCCTACAGCCTCTTCTCTCTTCCCTCCTGAAGTTCTTGCTCTCAGATAAAAAGTAGCCCTAGAGCCTGCTTAAACTGGTATATTTTAGCTCAAACCCCAGCCCTTGCATTCAAGGACTGGGCAGTAACTGGATCCTCTGTACAAAGTCTCCTCTCATGCCCTCTCCCCCTATCCCCGAGAGCACTCTAATCTGCCCCTGATCCTTCACTCATGAAATTGGCTTTGGCATTTGCTCTGGTTGTACTTTTCAAGGAGTTGTAAAATAATCTCAAATGTGTTTCTAAATACACCTTTGCACTGTTAGACACTCATGATTTCAAATTTCAGGTAGCATTACAGACAACACCACGGCCAAAGTGTTGCTATCCTCAGGATTTGAGACCAGAGATCAGTAAGGGATTTGTTCCCATGCATTCTTCTGGGGCATTGTCATCTGTTTCCTGACAAGTAGCCAGAACACCTTCGTCATTCATCAATCGTTTCAAATATACTGCTATGGCAATAAAAATTATGAGGTTTTGCTTTGTTTTGCTTTTGCTGCTCAAATATTTTTTTCTTGCTAATTTATTCCCCTTTGCACACAGAGCCACAGTCATTTCCTTCATACAGGCTTGGAAACTCAGATCTCTGATAACACTGCAGTATGTCCCACCTACACTGTATTGAGCTGATGCTTCAATTCTTTTTGTAAAGTCTATTTATAGACAAATCTTTTATGAAGTTTGTAATAAGACAGATAGAGTACTCCATTACAAGCTTGGGTAATTTTTTTTTTTTTTAATGTCAGATACTTGCAGGCAACCTGAGTAAGTATTACAGTAGATTTGTATCGACCATTGAAAAATGTTATTTGTGAAAATATACAGAGAAAAAGAAGCTAATTCACTCAAAACACATGCACAGTTTGTGAAATTCTACCTTGGTTTTGAATCGGGTCTAGAAAAAGTTTTTTACCTTATACAACAGCATTTTCTGCAAAATGACAAATCCTATTTACCAAATTTATCCTTCCCTTTCTTGCTTCAGCTTTCTTTCTACCTCTAGTTACCTGCAAATTCTTTCTGTAGTTTATTTTTTCTGTCATCTGTTTGTTGGAAGCATGGATTCAAATTAAACGAGGTGGCAAGGGGAAATGGCTCTCTCTTTAGAGATACAAAAAGGGATGAAGGTGAGGGACTATTTTCTAAACTCTATTGGCTACATATTAATTCAGGGTTTACAAAATTTCAGAGGAAATATCATTATTTTCTGCACTAAACAGAGTCCCTTTGATTTAAGCACAAAAACAGCAAGAGAATGTCCCATAAGTTTGGATATGCAGCTTGAACAGATAAACTGGATTAGGACCCAAAACTTGCTCTTTTAGGCAAAGTATTCCATATTTATGTATTTGTGAAGCTATTATTTAAAAATAAAAATAATAGTAAATTAGTACATGCAGAATATTTTCTGTATTTGCATAAGCCGGTCTTCATTTTCTTTGCACAAAAGAAAAAGAAAAAAGTATATATTTACTTTTTTTGAGAGAATTTTTGTTCTTTGTTGGCCTAAGAATACATCTGTCTTTTGAGAAAGCCACCTAAATATAAACATTCAGCATATATTGAAAATTTGCAGCTTGGTTTTACCAATGTTTCTCAGTCTAGCCACCAGTATTCTTTGCTTTCTCCAAATTCTCAAGCAAGAGAAAGCAATTCCATCCTTTTAATTTCTAGTTAAACATCTTTAGACTATCTTGAAACTGTGGGCTTGAGGTTTGTTTTGCAGTTTTAAATAGCTAAGGACATGCCTGCTGGCAAAATTCAATATAAGCATTCCTGTTGTCAGTGAATGCTCTTGTATAAAATACCCACTGACTTCACATGGATAGGCCTTGAAACATCAGAACCTCCCCATTCTTCCAGAAGAGTTTAACATCATTAACCTACACAATGTTGTTTAAAATATGAGAAAATAGACAGCATTTCTGAAAAGTGGAATGAAAAAAAAAGTTCTCTGAAGACAGTTGGCTGATTAAATAGACAAAATGTACTCCAGAAACATGCGTTGGGGCTTAAGAAAAATAAACCATCAATTAGCTTTGTTCAGTCTTCATACTTAAATCCATCTACTGCTTTAAAAATAGTCCAGTTAAACAGGATGCAGAGCTATTTAAACTGAAATACTATTAGTTCTGGGATCCAAGATGAGGAACAGACTCAAAACCTGTCTGGTTATGGCATGTGCTCTGACCTAAAAGCTATTTCTATTTGTATTTTCAATGCAAACCTTTGGCACCCAGAATAAAAGGATTCTCAGTGTTTAACCATCATAATCTCTGGATTTCAATTTCATGGAAAAGTATAATGGGTGTTTTCTCTTTTTGATTTAGAAGGATTTTATAGTTTTGTGGGGTATTTTTAAAACAGTTTCAGGGATTTATTTTTAATTATTTTATTTACTATGCCTTCATTAGCCTGGTATTCCTTGTCAGCCTATTTTAACAGTTCATGTTATTTTCTGTCTTTGAGCTATGCATAAATTTAAAACATTTCATAGAAGAGTTTCTTAAAATCTTTCAAAAAGTTGTTCTTTGAGTACAATTTCCCACAATTAAAGGATTTTATCACAATATTAACAAAACTTTACAGATGTATCCATTATCCATCTATGGGCAACTGGCCCACAGGAAAAGCATTAGTACAAATTGTGGCATGATTCCTAAGAAGGAATCAAGATGCTTCACGCCTGATCCAATTTGGACAACCACCACAGAAACAGCAGTGTCAGCCAAAGACAGGAATACACAATCTGTAAATAATAGATTGCATCACCACCTGAAGCAATAATTGGCCTCCAGGTACCACAGTAGGAGAGATTCAATTTCTCAAAGTTACTTCTTATCTTTCAGCTCATACACAGGAACAAGATGTGCAGCTGGGAATTTGGCATTGACCAAAGGAGAAAAGAGGATTTCCAGCTGGATCCCTGAAATTCTTCCTTTCATCAAGAAGCACAGTGTGGTTAATGTCAAAAGAAGCATTCAAATGGATTAGCAGAGATCCAACTTCTTATTGTAACAAATACATGAAGAGCATTTAGTGCACAGCAATACCTTGCTGCCCAGTAACATCTCTAGATATTAAATTTGGGGTATAAAACCTGAAGGTAAGGGGTAAAGAGTCATGACAATGAACAGCTTTGTAGGTGGGGGAAAATTACATTGTCAAATGTTTACAGACATTACCGCTAACCAATCAGTTGAAAATTTCCCAAGATGCAAAAGGCAGTTAAAATGGCCGATCTTCAGCTGCCCAAAGGTAAAAAAGCATTTTGAAGAATAACCATCATCTACATGGGAAGCTTTGGAAAAAGACGAGGACTTTGTAACTCAAAATAAGTGGTTGCGTGTCTAAGCCTCAGTCAAACACAATCTTTTTAATGGCAAGAGAGCTTCAGAGGAGGGACAGCCAGCCAAACTCCGCAAGTGGAGCAGGGATCAATACCCGCTCCAATGTACATGTTTCAGCTGAATAGCCATTACAGTCTGAGTACAGCACAGAGAGAGGAAATCAAAGAGGTAGAGAGGAAACATGCCAAACAGGTCACCCACCACATACTTGAAATCCCTCTTAGGACTCAGTTATCACATTGTATTGAAAAGATTATGCTTGCTGGTGACATCAGTGGAGAGACTGTGCTGTAAAGATGTCTATAAAATCTTTTCTGCTCATAACCATGGAAAAAGTCAAGATCGGGTGAGGGACAGGGAGATAAATGGTACAGACAGCTAAGAGAGTTGGCTCACATCCTCCTGAATTCTTGCCATAAACAATGTCTGGGAATAGCCAGAGGCTCCTCCAGGATAGGAGCTGTGTGTGTTCCAATGGCAGAAAACTGGAATTTCCAGAACAAGCTCTGTGTGAAATACAAGAAGGTCAAGCCATCCAAACCTGCACTTTTCTGAAGATCCCGAGAGAAGACAATTGAAGCGCCCACACCTAATTTCATCATCATTATTGTCTCAAATCTTCAGTGAAACTTAGGAGAAAACTGACTTGGCAGATCTGACAGCTGCACTCAGAATCAGCTGGGAAAGAGCACCGGGTGGCGGAGAGAGAACATAGTTTTTAAGTTTTACCACGCCAAGGCAACCCTTTCTTTTTCTCCTTTGGTCAGCACAGCCCACTGCCTGTCCTATCACCTTGCAGAATCAATCAGCCATAACACCTAAGTGACACATGAATCTACTCTTATACACAGGATTTGAAAATAGCAGGAATACAAGAACAGCTTAAACACTGTGTTTTCAAAATGTCCCCAGTAATTACCATTCAGATGATGGGAGAATGGTTTTGAAAAACATTCTGCATTCTCTTTGTTAAAAAAACATCAAAGTGATATAAATAAAGTCTTGTTCTCATTTTATGAAAATAAAGCATTTGTTTAAAACTCCAGATACTCACCAGGAACACTGAGAATACTAATAGCATTTGGATTTTATAATGATGAATTAACAAGTAAACAGGAAACCATAATTTTTAAAGTCTCATGAGGCAGATAAGGAATGAGAGAGTTCTGGCCCAACATATAGCTCTCACACATCTCTATGCATACTAAATAACTACACTTTACATAAACACATATATGTTTGAGCACATGTGTGAAAAGAGTCAGAGAAAAAAATTTTCTTTTTAGCTTAAGTAACAAACACAAATAGTTTTAATTGAATGCAGTACTAGGGCAGCATAGTTAAACTTTCGAAGTCTAAGAAGTGTCCACATGAGTTTGCACAGAAAAAATTACATTTTTCTACTCTCTGCTACATGCCAAGACAAAGTTTCATTCAAATATCATGCATTTATTACCCCCCAGAGAGTATCTGACCATTTAGTGCACAGGATGGACTGTTCTCAATGGAAAAAAAACTTTTAATGAAAACAGATCAAAATATTTAGACATCTAAAAATATAATCTCATGGTTTATTTACATGGTGTTATCAAAAATCTGTTCTGAAGGCAAAGTAAGTTTCATAAGGTCTTAATTCTGTGGAGTTTATCAGCATAGTATGTATTTTATGGTAAAAAGTTATTAGTTAAATAAGTTTAAAAAAAAAAAAGTAAGAAATTGTTAATTAGCAAAATAGATTTGTGGGTTACAACATCAAGTCACAAAGTCACGAAAGCCCTCTTCTCTTCTTCAGCAATCCTCTGTCCTTCGACTTTACTGGCCACAAAGAAGGAAGGGATTCAGAGGGAGCAGCTGCCTTTATGGCACAGCCCAAATTCACCCTCTGAGCACTGGAGGTCCCTGGAAATAAATGGCAGAAACGACTAGCACTCCTGCAGTTCAGAACTGCGTAACAGTGCACACACGTGCACGTGAACTCCTGTGTAAGAAGCTGCATAATGGCAGCTTTCAGCACGAGGCTTTCATCCGTCTTGTTTCCATTCCTGTTCCTCCTCCTGTCCCAGTGCCTCCTTCTTCCTTCACAGTGCCAGCAACCATCCTGCCATCTGCACAAGGCTCCTTCCCCCCAACAGGCTGATCTCCATCTTCTCTTTCCTACTTGCATCTTTGAATCCCGAGTCCCAGGCCCAATGCCACGGCAGCTCCCGGCCGTGCTGAGGGCCAACGTGTCCCATGCCACTCAGGAAGGGACAGGTTCAGAGCCTGCCTCTGCTGACAGGACATTTGTGCTGGCAAGGGGTAGGAGAGCACACATCATCATCATTGGAAAAACTAACTGCCAGCTGTCACACGTCTGACCATCTGCAAGCAGGTTTCCAAATGCATAACCATGGGTACGTTTATGAAGGAGCAGCCACAGGAACCACCTTCCCTGCCACGAACACTCTCTACTGTCCTTGCTCTCAAATAGGCAGGTAAAAAAATACACATATTTCTAGAAGAGAAAAACAGATAAGATCCTCCAGGTCTTTTAGGGCTATCTGTTTATTCTCCTTACCCACTATCATTCCTTCCTCTCTTGCCCCTTCCTGCCCCTCCACCCACAAGAATAAAGCATTTACTGTAGAAAGTTAAAAACAAACTTTGGAGAAGTTAAAAGTCATTGAAAACAGTATTTTATAATGGAAATTGCCAGGTAGTTTTACCTAGAGCCATTTCTGCTTGAGCTGCCTGTAATAACTGTAATGAACTGGAGGAGCCTCCAGACCCTAGAGTGGCAGGAGCAGTCGGGATGGGCTGCACAGCTTTTGGGAAAGGCATCAATCAGGAAGTTCCAGCCATGTGGTCTGTGGAGCACTTGCCTGTCATCCACAAATAACTGCTTGGTTACGTGATGCTGAACCTCCTCGTTTCCAACTGCTAGACTGCGTTAAAGACACATCAGGTTTCCTAATATTTGTCTCAATGTACACCAGCAACCACAGAAAGACACATTAGTGTAGAGCTTTGGAGCAAGGGAAAGCTGGAGTCTTCACCAGCGGAAGAGAAGCACATCTGCAAGACAAGCACTTTTGGGGAATGCAATCTGTGTTATGAATCGGTGGGGAGCCTTGCTGGACCATGAAATTCACTGGTATTTGTTGAATACTTATAGATGAGGAAACCTTGCCCACATTCTTCTGCCTCTCCACAACCTTGCAGCCAGTTGTTTACTGCATCAGCAGGGAAACAGCAGAGCCATTCCCTGTGCACCCTAGGCCTTACTGATTTCTGCGGGAGTCCTCCAAATCAGTGTGTTGTTACCATTATTATCACACTGAACCCAAACCACAGCACTGAACTAGCTACTAAGAAGAGAAAAAATTCTATCCTGGATGAAACCAGGACAACACGCACTGGGGAAACCTCCTATCTTTCTCAATTGCAACTAAAAAAATAAATTTCCTTCAGGGTCTTGCTCAACTTTATCTGAAAAACTTCTTCAAGAAAAAGAATTGCACCAAAAGAAGTTCCTCCTTCACTCTGTATATTCATTGCAGTTTCAATACAGGCTCTTTATTGTAAACATAGACAAGAGAGAAAGGGAAACACAAAAGCAGAACTAGCTATGATCTCATCCACATCCAGGCACTGAAGGGAACTGTACAGGGTAGAGCTGCAACAAGGGGGGCAGACAAACAAAGAAGCAGTAACTCCTCAGGCTATCTCACACAGACAGCTTTGCACAAACTCACCACAAATTTAGGACTTCTCAAACCGGGATGAAATTATTTGCTCTCAATTACAGCACTGTCTGTCTTTGCAGGACACCTTGTAATTTCTATACAAATAATGTTCCTCTATGGACTGTTAGTCCAAGGTGCAGAGAGCCTCTCTGCATTCAGATCATTTTGTTTCCAAACATGGAGGAAGAGAAGGAGAACCTGCAATCTTCCTTTTTGAAACATATCTGCCAGGAATGGTCAGAAAAGAAAAACAGGAAGAGAAAACAGCCATCAGCACAAAGCAGCTGAATGAAGCCACCTACGGAGATTTAGATACTTGACATTGCCCAAGTCAAAAAAATTCCCCAAATATCAATATACACACATACAGAGAAATTTAATATAAAATATCTATATTAATACATTAATATTTCTAATGTAATTATATTTTAAAAGTACATTTATATTTTAAAAATACATATATATGTACACATTCATGCATAAATTTCTATGGATATATATATGTAGTAAAAAATTCAGTAACTTCTGTAATTTTGGATACATTGCTATTATCACATATCATGTATGTTATCATAATATACAAAAAAATTAAACTTAAAACCAAGTTCTTGTACCTGAACTAATTCCAAGATTGCAGTATTTATCAAACGCTATTTTTGGAAATAATTACTAAAGAGAATGTAAGGTATGCAAGTATTTTTATCAATAAACTAAAAAGGATTAAAACATTTTTATACCAGGAAGATTTCTGGTTAAAATTTGTGAGCAAGCAATTGCTAATTTTTTATTCATTAATTGCAGAATTATGTTTTCAATAGCCTGACAGTGGATAAGAAATTTATTAATAAATTTTGAACTGCAGAAAAAAAACATTAAGAACACAAAGTCAAATATTGAAAATATGGCAACACCAAAAAAAACCCCCAAAAAACCAGAGTATAGTCAGATGGCTAATCAGAAATCAAAGTCCTGGCATTGACGTTTCAGAGACGTTACCCATTGAATTCAGGGTGAGGGTTCCTCAAGCTGCAAGAAGTCTCTTATTTTCAGCTGAGAACCCTCTTAAGTGGCAAATGGAAATCAAAAAACAAAGAGATGCAATTTTGTTTCAATAAAGTCAGCATCTGCTTGCCAGCTACAAACCAGAAATCTTTCATTTATATGAGTTGCATAGGAGCAGGCTTGTTTTTCTCCTCTACATGGCAGCAAAGAAGCAGAGTCTGGAAGCCAGAGGCCTGTGTCAGAAACTGTGGGTTTGGCACTGTTTCCAAGTCTGTCTTCTAATTGAAGATAACTTAAGTCCAAATTGCAGTCTTTATTGGATTGTTATGGGTTAAAAGCTTTATATATCACTTTTTAATTATTGCTGTTATTATTTTAAACCAACTCTTTTTTTTTTTTTCCTTGTAGAAAACAGTGATTGAAAGATTTCCTCTGAAATATCTTTTGATGTCTCGAGGTCTGGATTCATCTTCTTTAATTTCAGACACTTGCCTAAAGCACTAAGTACTCTACTTTTAGTCAGTGGATACTATCTGTCTTTAGAGTCGTTCTGAAGGATCTTCTGTCAACTGCAGATAAAACCTTGTGTGACTATATATATTGTCCCATTTTAGGTGGGATGAAACCAAAGGCAAGATTGCATGGCAAGATTTCCAGCTTTTTGTATTCTGAATAATTCCAAGTTCTAACTGAAGGATGAGGAGAACAATCACAACTGTTTTATTTTGATGTTCATTTGTTTGGGGTTTTATTTAAGTTTGTTTGAGTATACCTCTGCCATATATTTCTCTCAACTTCTCAAAAGATTGAGGAATGCTCTCATGTCTTTTCCTTCTAACCAGATCCACGGATGATTGCTCTACCCACATACAGCAATGGTTGCTCTATAGTGTAGCCTGATGATACCTAAGTAAATGTTTTATTTCAGCAAGACCACCTTCAATGCAAGGAACCAACTGCAGCATTTCAATAGCCTTTCTTGGCCCAGAAGCCCAGAGCAAACTATGGTGCCAGGAATCGTATTTTATTCCAGGTCAGCATACGTGTCTTTCTGTGATGGATCCTCTAGAAATTACAGGGCCTAACTGAGAAATCGTTTGATTAAATTGTAAGCCATAACACATGTCCATCAGAGCAGAAAAGGCTGATGGGACCCAGCTGGACTATCACCCAAACCAAAGAGTTCCCATCTGCTCCAATGGTGTGAATGACTGCTCCAAAGAAGGATAACAGACACAATGCTTATTTACTGGAGCTGAGTGAAAAAGGGTGTCTGCGAACAACACCAGAACAACGAAAGAAACTGCAAGGAAATTAAGTAATTCATGGATTTGGTAGAAAAATTTCATAAAGAAATTGGGATTTATGCTAATTTTTGCTTTAAAATGTTTTTAGCCTGACTGCAGCCACTTTTTCAATCACTGCATGAACAGCTTAGCATTCACTCAACACATAAGAGATCATTCCTAGTCCCAAAGACAAACCCAGGAGACACACACTGTGTTTTTCTCTATATGCAGCCATTCCCTGTAAGCTTGATCTGGCAGTCCCCAAGGCTACAGCTCACTGGTGGTCCCTTTGCCCCCTGCCCAGGTCTGGACCGGAGAACCATAAAGATTGGAAAAGACCTCTAAGATCATCAAGTCCAATTGTCAACCCAGCAGCACCACCATGTTCACCACTAAACATGTCTTCAAGTGCCGTATCCACATGTGTTTTGAGCACTTCTCAGGATGGTGAGTCCACCACTTCCCCGGGCAGTCTGTTCCAATGCTTTAGAACCCTTTTGGTGAAGACGTTCACTTAGATTTCCTAAAATCTAATCTAAGCCTCCCTTGCTGCAACTCGAGGCCATTTCATCTCATTCTGTCACTTGTTACCTGGAAGTAGAGGCCCACTCCCACCTTGCAACAACCTCCTTTCAGGCAGTTGCAGTGATAAGGTCTCCCTTGAGCCTCCTTTTCTCCGGCATAAACAACACTGCTCCCTCAGCTGCTCCTCATAAGACTTGTGCTCCAAGAGCAGCTGCCGCTGTGCTGTCCATACCTCTCATGGAAAGGTAGAAACATAATGACAAGGAGCACCTCTGTGGGAGGAATTGGGGGAGGGCTGCCACAAGGAGATGCAGAAGCAGAGTGAGAGTGTGGGCGGCCAGGGCTCCCCAACACACCAGTACACTCTAGAGAGAGGGAAGACACCCGGATGGGCTCTCAGCATTGACTGAGCACTTAGGGCTGCTCTTTGGTGCCCTCACTGTCATGACCTTTTCACAGGTTTCTCTTCAGCATCCTTGCAATCTGACAGAGCTTTAACAGTCATTTTCTTCTTTTTTCTGTCTGCTTGCAGCACCTCTTTGACAGCTCCTGTGCTTGCCTCCTTTCTTATGTCTACCACTCTAGTTATATCCTTAGAGGGGTTTTTCCCCTCTTCTTATGAGCCTATTAATGCATCCTCTTGGGATTTCCATTTTGTTCTCAACTAGACAGATCATGTTTAAAACAATCCATGAAAAGAATAATTTTAAGTGCTGTCACCAGACCAGCTGTTTCCACGTTTCCTCCCTATGCTGTAAACTTGTAGCAAAGGGAGTGTCCCACACACACTACATTTATGCTCTGTGTATCCCTACACATTCAGAAGGGGACCGTTCTCAGACAAATATTCCTTTAATATGATCCCATAAGTTAACAATAACAATTAAAAAGCCAACCAAATTTTACAAAAAATCCACTCAGGTTTCTTTCCATATGCTAGTTAAAAGAAATATTTATTTGCTGTGCACGCGTATATCCTTTTTTGTGGTCATTGCAGTAGATGTTTTGTATATAACCTCAGCTCTCTGCTTTGGGTGTGCAACAGCATGTCCTGGGAGATGACTCAATGGCTCCAGCCACGAGTTAGACGTGTCTCCCCTATTACCAGGAATAGGATTGCCTAGGGATATTGAAGAGCCTACATCACAGGTTGGATATGTCTGTCTACCAGACTTAGGCACAGCGATATACTGGCCTTGGTACGGCAGAGCGGCCTGTATCAAATCTTCTCAGCATTCTTTGCCTATTCCTTCAAATAACAGAATTTTTCATGCTTCTCTGGACGGGGATATTGAAATTCCATACAAAGTCATCACTGCCTACTTGAGTTTTCAAGAGGACCCATCGGTAGGTGTTGCGAGCAAGTGCAAGGCAAGATAGATGCTTGACATCCTCAGATTTATAGCTATACCATTTTTACATAGAAGCAGTGGCAAAAGGGGAAGGAGAAATTATACCAAGCTTAGTTCCAGTACAGACCTCCTATAGCAAGCTTAATCAATTATAGCTAATTGAAAACACTAATCTATCCCCATGTCCTACTTCCCTTCAACTAACCTAACTGGCTAAAATGAAAAAGGCAGGCGGTGGGAGAAGGCAAATTTCATTAAAAAGGAAACCTTTAAAATTTAAATAAATAAAATATTAAAACAAATCAGTGATACAAACAGCAGTGTTTCAAACTATCTGTTTCCAGATCTCTTTCAGGGGTTCTGTGGAAGGAAGTAGAAAACATGGACCTGGTTAGTCATCATGGTTGTAAAGCATTTCCAGTTGTTTATTATTGTTGATGTCATGATTAGAAGTTTAAAAAGATTCAACCAGTGGCTGAAGTTGGAGTGAAACTTTAAAATATTTGGACTTTTAAGTCAGAATTTTAAGACGGAGTTTGCCATTCTCTGAGAGAGACAGACAGAGACTCTGAGAAGTGGTAACTGAAGAAATAAAACAAAACACAAAACCATACCACTTTCTATGTGAGAAGACATAAGGATGCTTCCTTATTTTGGTCACTTCCTCTTCCCTCTTTCTCACCAGCAGACATACACATATGCACAGTATACATACACCCCCAGACAGCTCCTGAGCCTGTAATCCTCTGCTGAAAATCTGTCTTGCTGCTTTAATGAGCTGAATTCTCTTTGGAATGAAAGAGATTAAATAACAATTCCAGCACAACAGAACAGTCAAGCCTGAGGCAGAAATGAATGGCCAGGGCAGGATTATGATAAATAAATAAATAAACAGGGATGCAGAAGCAGTGTCAAATCAAAAATTTCATCAAAATACAGTTCTTGCATGTCCCTGTTTCCAGCTGGACATTAAATCTGTTGAGTTCTGTTTGGGCTCGGAGATCTCTTAGACACTGCCCTGTGAGGTCAGGGGTAAAAGGCTGACAAAAGAGGAAATTTCACAAGAAAAAGCCTAATCATAGGAGTCTTTGCTTTATTCACTCACAAAAGAGGACAACAGAAAAGAATCAAAGACCAAAGTATTTTGGGAACAGATTGAAAAACAAGAGTACTAAAATTGAATTAACACTATAGCTTATTTAAATTTTTAGTGTTTGGAAAACACTATATTGCCTAGCACCGTACAAGACAGAGGAATTTAGGAACAGTTGGTTCTGCTTAATCAGGATTACGTTAACTTTTCATTTCTACGTTTTATAATTCTTTAGTTCATGACTGGGACCATTTGTTTCTTTTGCAGTGCCATTAGGGAAGGTGCTGCAGCACTACAAATAACAATAATGAGATCATGACTCCCACTAATCTGATCAGAGCTATCAAATCTAGTTCCCCAGCACAGAATGTAACCATACAGCAGAATTTAGACCATCCCACAACTTCGCCAAAAACAAACACCATCCACCCTATAATAAGCTTAAAGCTTTTCACATACAAAATAAGAAGCCTCAAGAAAAGCAATTATGTCACAGAAATGGGAAATATTCCTACAATAGCAGGCAATTACTTTAGTGAAAATGTCTAGAGATCAAGAGGTTGTCCAGAGCTGCATCATTACAGCTGCAGCACTTAGGCTGCTGTTTTCAGACTGCTTCTACCAGAAAAAGATGATGGGCTGGCTGGGAGATCACCAGCTGGACCAAAGACCCAAGTAACTGCAAGCACCAGAAAGTGCTGAAAACCAGAATGAAACAAAACAAAAAAAAGGAAAACAACCCCAAGCAACAATTCTTGTCAATTTGATAGAAAAACTTTTTTAACCTTTAGTTTAACACTGGGTACATGAGAAAGACATATCACTGAATCATCTGAGACTGAAAATGAAGCAAACAAAGAAAATATCCAGAAGTCCACATAAGGAATAAGAAAAACAGGGCAGGAAGGATGGCCCTTGTAGATAGCTACTATATAACAAGTGTCAGTGTTTGTTGGCAAATAACATGAGTTAATACTAAAACTAATTCCATGCCTCCCCTGAGGGCATGAATAAATCCAAACACCCAAAGTCTTCAGTGTGTTATGGAGGTGACTATGCAAAATTGCATTAAATGTTCATACAATTCCCTCCACGTCAAGAGCAACCATCTAATGCTACTGGTGCTATATGATTATTATTCATATTTTAAAGGTCATATAAATGGACATATGGTTTGTGGGGCAGAAATTCAATCAATCTTACCCTTCTCTAGATTCAGCTATCCTCCCTCTGAATCTAAATAACTCCTCAGAAGTGAGAAACACTGCTTAATCTGTAATTTAGGCCATTACAGAAAACATTCAAGAAATTTCACTTAAAATTTGCAGAAGCTTCATTTTAATTGAAACAAAAAAAACCTAAACAAACAAAAAAACCCACAATCTTGAAGAGGATATCAACATATTCAAGAGTCCAGGCCTCGCCAAATGTCCTTGGTCTCACCAAAAAATAAAAATCAGGACAGAAAATCCTTTTGTCTACAAGAAACTCACAGGAGATGAAGAGTATTATTTCAAACTTTTAATTATTTGCAAGCAGTCTTCATCCAGATCCTTCTGATGTATCTGAAAACAGTTTAAAATTTCTGGTATGTACCAGCAAGAATGCTGCCCTTGAAAATATATTTCTGCCTTATCAGAACTGATAATGGTTCAGCCTAACAAGTGATGCAGTTCAGGAATTCACAGTTGAAAAAAACCAAGCCAAAACAAAAGAAACCCCACCAAACAAAACCAAAGTTAACTGGAAGATTTCTGGAGGGGAAAAAGAGAAAAATATTCAGAAGAGTAAAACCCCTTTGATTCCAAAATGCAGGCTGCTAAACATATACAGAAAAAACCAAAGTTCATAAACAACATGGGAAAAAAAGGGCATGACTCCAAGTAAATAAAAAAGCCCTACAACAGATCTGCTTATGATGGACAGAATAAAAGTTGCATGAATGACACACAATTGTATCATGGACTTATACACGTTGCAGTTACATTTAGGGAAAAGTTTTCTAATTGAAAGCACAGTGAAGTAATGGAATAGAAAGCACACTCTAGATCTTAAAACGTTACGTCTATAAGTGTAAACATCTGTTAACTTGTTTAAAAGCCAACTTAATTAAATTAGCACAAATCCCTCTGTGGCATTTCACTGAGTTAAACTAAAATCATAGACTCCTTGGACTGGAAGAGGTCTCAAGAGGTCTAGTCCGTTCCCTCTCCACAGGCAGGATCGGCTCATCTCACATCATCCCTGACAGATGTTTATCTATCTGGTTTTTAAAAGACCACCAAGAATGGAGAGTTTATAACCTCTTTAGACAATCACTTTACTATGAGATTTTTGCTAATCTACACAGCACAATATTACACAGCCGTAGCAAACTGGGGGCATTCATGGACGCCAACATGATAAAAAGCAATATATTAAGCCATGATGATTACTTTTAGTCATGTGAACATATATCATCTCTTAACAAATTACTGTGCATCAGCTGCCAGATGGTAATGAGTCAAGTACACACAACACCTATCATAAATGTGAAGTGAAATAAAATAAATTTGCTTAAACTGAAGTTAAGCTTTTTACTTCCATTTGCCAGGGGCTAAAACCATGCATGTGATTAATTACTCTTCCTCAACTGGCAGCCAGTTAAGTCAGGATAAATCTATATTTCCTCTATGTTCATATGTTATTTACATAAGTTAATTTAAATGCTGTTGTTCAAGAAGAACATTATTCTAGTTATAGTGCTAGTACACTTTTCTTTTCCTGCCTATTTACTTGACTAAGTCTGGGGGATTTAACAAGACTTTGATAAAGATACAGAATAAATACATCCAACCAACAACAGCATATAAAACTCCTTGACTTTTCTAAAAATACTTCCCACATTTTTGACACAGTCACCAGTACCAGCAAATTAGCATCTGTTCTCACCTCTGCATTTAGCAGAGAAAAAGTTGTGCTGGAGAATTATAGAACCTTAGAATAGCCCAGGGTGAAAGATCACCTCATCAACCTTCTGCGGAAAAGTGTGCCTAGATGAAATTATTGAGTACCTGCTCAATAGGATATTGAAAATCTCCAGCAAAGGGGACTCTACCACATCTCTGGGGAGGTTGTTCCAGAGGCTGTTCTCACTGTAAAAAATTCCTGTCATACACAAACATGAAGGCACTCTTCCCCTCAAGCATCCTTTCCTTGAGTTTAAATTTAGCTCACTTTGCAGCTACGTTAGTGCAGCACAACAGGTATGCTGCTACAATGCATTGTTTGGCTACAGAATAACACAAAAAGCATTTTAAATATGTTGTGCTGAGCAAAGGCTCTTGCCCCCTCTGGCCTCTGCAAATGACAGGTGTGCACACTCTTAATGCCTGCACTTCCCTCTGCTCAACCTTTTTGGATGAGAACATAAGCATAAAAGACATTTTTATCACATTGAAGTGTACTGCCAAAGACAACTTCAGAGACAATCCTAGAAAGTGGCATTGTCCTAGAAAGTCAGTGTTCCTTTGAATGATTTTAAGGTATCTCAAAGAGTCATTCATTTCTCTCCCTTAAAACTGGACTTATGATATCTTTTTCTTCCTCATACTACCCAAAAATTTTTTTTTTACAAAAAAATGATCAGTAATGATAGGTTCATTTTCCTTTGTTAGACAGAAAGATACCTGACACATATTACATTAGTTGGTGGTGAACTTCTATAACCCCAAAATATAAGCTTCTTTTCCTAGAAAAAGGCTAAGAGTAAGAAAATTAACATTTTACAAATACTTTTATTTTTTCAGGTCTTTTAACATTCCACTTTCTCCAGGATATAAATTCTAAAAATTAAGGAAGATAATAAATCTACTGTGCAAAAGAACAAGGTGAAAAAATTATTAAAGTATTTTATACTTTTTGAAATACTTAGTAAACAATTTTTAAGAAACTTCCTGAATATTAAAATTCAGTTCTCAAATTAAAAAAATATCATTTTCTAATTTTAGAATCTAAAAAGTTACGTTAAAATAGAGAAACGTTTTTTTATGTTGCAAATGTCTTTTCATTCAGATCACATATTTTGGGGGGTAGGATAGGGAGACTGGTTTTTTACAGAAACATCTTAAGCAATTGCACTGTGTGTTAATCAGTGCTAACAACAACATTCAAATCCATCAGATTAAAAAAAATATTAAAAAAGGATTCATCCTGGATAGAGGGATTTGGGTATATAATAGGGATTTTGCCAGAGTTTGGTGGGGGGTATTTTCCTCTATTAAATAATTTGTACCTGACAGCAGTTGATACTGAACCTTTGACAGAAAAAAAATCCCAGATGTCTACCAGGTTCATGAATTGAACACAAAACACAGAGTTTGGCTTGGTTTTTCAGAACTGAAGTGGATTTGAAATTATTGAGCTCTGGAGCAAAACATATCAGCATTAATGAGCTGTGCATTTGTAATGCGCATGAGGTAACACACAAAGACTAATGTGGTGAAATTTTAAGCTGCAGATAAGTGGTCCCAAGTCACTCATTATCTGAACATCTGGATACACATCTCATAATCAACTGAAAATCTGTTTTAACAAATCTGTCACTGAGGTGCACGTTTGTGATTTTTTCTGATGACTGGAAATCATATGAATGTATCTAATCAATAATCCCTGGAAACGCAGAAGCCGGATGTTTCAGCAGGCCATCAGCAGGGGGAACTGCCAGGTAGAAGACCAAAGGAATGCAGAAAGGACCAGTTTAAACTCAGGTATATGGGAAATATACTTTTGGGCTTGGGAACTGATGAGCGGGCAACATGCTCCCTTTAATTGTCACTATCGAAGCCATATATCCTTTGTATTCATGTGAGGTATCTTACAAATAACATCCCAAGCATGTTAGTATAGTGCACTTTATGTTAAAGAACGTGTTTTCTGAAGATCACATTTTTCCCTTTGTGTCACATAGAAATGGGACAGTTGGTTAGTAATTCATTTGAACTGACTTAAGTGATTTAAACATCCCGCTTTGTGGTTGTACAAGAGCAGTAAAAGAAGTACAATACATTCCAATAGGAGGCATACATTAAATTGAGAAGGTTTTATGGTCAATGCTCCCCACAAGCCTGGCCATTTTACGTAAGCTTCTGGAAGACAAAATCACTGCTCCTCAGCAGAAGCAGTCTTCACACAAATGATTTCTTGGCTACGTTACACTGTGGTGGGAGTTATCATCTCATTCCAAGTCTGAACTTGATTCACTATGTATTTACTGTGGGACCACATGGGATAGTTATTATAGTGACCTCCCTGCTTGCTGATGTTGACCAGAAATTCTAGCCCTTTGCATTTTATCTTCTCTCTCACAGTAAGGACATTCCAGAAAATCATATCAGACTGTGGATCTTGTGAAGAGCAGCTAATGTGGCAGACCCTTATTTGAGCATAAGCTGGTGTTGCCGTCTCTTTAGTAGTTTTCATTTTCACGTAACTTGTGTCAATAAGCAGCCTTAAAACAGATTTTCTACAGAAATACTAATTTTGTACTAATGAAAACACTAAAGATTTCACTTTTAGACATAGCTGATGGCAAAAAAAAGCCCAAGAATTCTACAAAGAAAGCCAACAGAACGACCCATTTTTCCCTTGTTTTATTATTTTTTTTAACAGCCATGAGGGCTTTCTGACTTTCCTCAGTGGAATAAAAACACATGCCCTCTGTAAAGCTACTCACTCCTATGAGTTATTATTAGGGTAGGCTATGCATTTACTGCTCCTTTGTGCGTGGATAATCAGTGTTATATACCCACAATTACATGTATTCCCATTTTTTCCAGTTCACAGAAAGGTCCAAGCCACCACTTCATTCACAGTCATCTGTAATTCCCCTTCCATATGACAGAACACGAGAAGGAGGAAGGAAGTAAAATTAGCCTAAACCCAACTGTTTTGATGAGCATTAATCGGGATATTTGCACTTTCAAACAAGCTCACTATTTTTTTCAGTCAATAGGTCAGAGTTCTAATGCAGATTATCCATGTGAGCTACCTCCAGAAGAATGAAGAGGTCGTTCTTTATTACACAGAGGTTTCGTGTTGCTTCACAGAGCATTTCCTTCTGTTCCATGATCTCTTTGAGCTCCCTTTGCTACCAACAGCTTTTCAGACTAGTGAGGCAGAAAAAGAAATGTAGCAGCCAGAACACCAGGTTCGTAATATTAACTTACCACTCTTCTCTCCCCATTTCCCAAGATTCTTAAGAATAAAACAAAATTATATTTCTTGGACTCAAAAGGAATGAATGGCCAGATTACTTTAAAAGAATCTTCTGGGAAACATCTCTAAAAAACACAGGGAAACAATTGCCTTACTTCATTTTAGTTTTTTCCTTTTAAAGGAAAGCCTTATTTTATGAAGATATAAAGACCATTAAAAAAAACCTTGTTTACCCACAGCTGCTTCACTTTTCCTGAGACATCTGGATCTGGTGAAGCACATTCTGGTTGACAGACAAGAGAAATATATATGCTTTTGGTTGTAAGAGTAAGGCAAATATCTTGTCTTCCTATATCACAAAATACAATGAAAGCTACAAAAATGCAAATCCTTAGGCAAAAACAAACAAACAAACAAACAAACAAACAAACAAAACCAAAAAACAAGCAACAAAAAAACCCCAACCAAACAAACAAAAAAACCCCTGTTGCTCACCACCTTTACTTACAAATATACCAGTTCAGGCCGAAGGGCCCTGCAATTAACTAGGACAAACTGGAGATAACTGAGGAAGACCTTGAAGGGGCAAGAAGTACATTGCACTCCCAGAAATGCCCTCCAGTCTTTGGTGCTTTCAGGTACAATAGCTTCCTGAAATAGCACTGTTTTCTTTGAATTTAAGTGCCAAGATGGATTTTCTTCCATAAATTACCTTGATCAAATTCATGACATAAAATGCTGTCTAAATTTCCCATGGTAAGGAGATCAGCAGAGTTATTGCTCACTTGGTGAATTATTACCTCACCTTTAAAGCTCATTCAATGCTCCCCAAATCCTCTAGTGAGCAAGTCCCTGAACTGTTGTCCAAGATTGTCCTCCTCATGATGCTTACACCTCTCTGTCCTTCTGTCATTTCTCTCCTGGGTGAAGTCCTGGGATCTAGTCCTGGGCCACCCTTGTTTCCCTCTCTCTTTTCCAGCTATAACAAACAGTTTCGAACTAAACAATATGAAATGTATATTACAAAAAAAAAAAAAAAAAGTATTTCCTAGTTAGAAGAAACACTGATTTATAGAACATTTTGTACTTTCACTTTAAGTCTACTAGCCTTTGTTTGCTTTTCTCCAGATCTCCCTGAGAAGCAGTGAAGTAATGCTTTTGTAGCTTATTTTGGCCCAAATCCTATTCCCAGGCACCAAAAGAGATTGGCCTAGAGGCGAGCACTCAGGATTTAGATAGTTTCTTCACCCCCCCCCCCACCTTGTTTTAAGTTTGACTGGATCAAACTTCAGCTTCTATTTTATTCTTTGGTAATAGCAAGTACTTCTGTGACTCTCTTCACTCAGCCTTTGAGATTCTAAATCCTTGGGTGTCATCAGCAAATTTTGATGCTCCACTACTACTCAAACCAGTTACTAAAATGTTGAGCACTGCAGATCCCAGCACATAGTCTTGAAATATTTCAATAAAACTCCAAATTTTTCATAGTTTTCCAGCTTTTAAAACATTTTTATCCTTGTAAGGGCATTATCTCTTGTATCGCAGGAACTTAGACTCTTTGATTTTCAGTAGTTTGTCAACAGCATTAAGATATATTAGCCAAGTCTCCTTTGTATGTTCATAACTTCTGCTATGAGTTCTTTAAAGATGCCCAAGCATTTGAATGTTCTGTTTACAAATACCATTTTTGCCTTTTACTAGCAGCCTGCTCACAGAAAGAGAGAACTTTCAGCAGTATAAATTGAACCCAGACCTTTTTTTGACAAAGATTAAATGTTTTTAGAATTCATCAGTTTGGTCAGAGTTGTAAGAAAAGAGCGGTTTAATTGGTGTGAATACAATAAAAGTGACAAGATGTTGGCAGCTGGTCCATGTAGGGTATTTGACTGAATGAGCAGCTCTCATGCTGCAGTCATTTTCATTTGGTCTTCATTTTGTATTTCCAGTCCCATGTCAATACAAATATACAAAAACTCATACAGCTTTGATTGCTGCTGATGGCTTCTTATAAATAAAGTCTCGACAATGTACAATGAGTATGTGATTGACATAATGACAAACAAAAGACAAGGCACCACTGAGAGAATTTTTCAAGGAAAAAGAATAAATGGAAACCAGTTTTTCTTGGCTTCCTTGATGACAATGACATTTAAATACAGTCATCAGGATGCTAACAAAATTATAGTTTGGAAACAAAAACTCAATCAAAATAAAAGGTGAATACAAGCAAAGTGGGAATCAGAGAATGAAAAATGATCATGTAAGAATCCCCCTCATTGCGTGACTGGAAGCCTGAATAGCCCTGAATAAGCTATTCATCCCATATGCAATCCATAATATTTTGTTGCTCTGACTTTTTTTAAAAGGTCTCAACTGGAATGTCTTTTGTGAAAAAAGATTATTTACATATAAATAAAAAGAATGCACTTTCAAAAAAGTGGTCACAGTTCTATGCAAGTCCCCAAAAAGAAGACTGATGTGGCTTTATGTCCCAGAATGAGGTGTTTGTGTCTCTACTAAGAGAGCATCACACCAGTTGTTTTCTGCACCAGTCAAAGCGCGAAATGTAAACTTGGCTGACCTACTTTTAAGAAGTTACTCATCCTGGAATGTGCTCCTTAGTAGCCTTCTTTATTCCTAGTAAAAGCCAGTGAAATATATTAAACAAAAATCACTGGCATGATAATTAGTCTGTTTCCTCAGAAGACTTTTACTACTTGCGTTCTGCAGCAGAGAATTTGGCACTGTTCTTCCTCACCCCATATCACTAGTTGCTTTTATTGCCCTTCAGGTGTGCAAGCAGTGTAACTTACCTCTTTGGCTGTATCTCCCAGAGAAAAGAAATCCTAAAAGGATACCGGGAACAGCTCCTTCAATTCCCTTCAGCATTATTTTTCAGCAGAAAGAAAATCCAAACTTTCAAAGTTCAAAGTTGATAATTCTAATAAGATTATGATTCCCAACATTTCACTTCTACCCCAAATGGAAAATATTCCCCAGTGCTGATCTAAACTCAGGATACTATCAGCTTTTGGAGATGACTGCAGCAAGAGGTGGTATTAAGTTTTCTCAGCCCTATTAAATTCCAGTCACCTATCCTAACTGCAACACCTCTGTTGTTAATGGTCAGCAGGGAGGTCTGTTGTCAGCTGAAGGGAACGATGGCTCACAGAGACCAGATGAGCCTGACTGCCGTACTCAGCTGTGAGATCTGGTGAGGTTGCGAGGTTAATAAGAGGGCTCTCTTTCATCCTACCACAATCCCACCTTCCTGAAGTTCCTTCCTACACCCTAAACCCTATTCTTCATCCCCGCAAGATCTCACAGATCTTCTCTGCCACTCTTGCTCTGCTAGAGTTTTTAGCTGGCTTTACTCTCAGCGATTACAAAGTTTGGATTTTGGTAGTTCAAGCCTACACAGGTTCTCCCCAACCCAATCCTGTTTATTTCTGCTCCCCTGCACATACATTACAGATTATGAAAGCTCTAACAGTCGAAACTCAATAGAATATCATTGAAAGGAGTGATAATAGGTTTTCCAATCTTTTTATGTTCTTCCATTTTTATCGGTCCACCTTAGATGTTGCTAGTTATACATTAACTTCTTGCTACATGAAGCAGAAATGAAACATCTGGCAGCAGATTTAATGTAGCATTTTTAAACCAAGAAATTCTGCACAACCAATCTGCCCACTGAATTCAAATGACAGAAGAGTATGTATTCATCAAGGAGGGTACATAGATGCTTATGTAGATGTCTGAAAAAGATATGTTCTTCTTCAAATTACATGTTACCGTTACAGGGACTGAAAACAACCATGAATAGTGGTTTTCCAGGAGTATGGAAGAAATGAAAAATACACCTGCAAGAGTCTGTGTAGAATATAGTTTTACCAGTGTTAAGTTTTAGTAAAACTTAATAATGTAGAAATTGTAAACTGTCCACTGAAGGCACCAAAGTCAGAAGATTTCGTATATCCATCACTAGCTAAATTCATGAATTTACTTTATTGGAAATCAACTGAAATTATAAGCAACTACAGATAAGAAATTGCTTTGAAATTAAAGGGGGAGCCCACCACCCCCCAAAAAAAAGTTTATTAAAATTTACATTTTGTTAGCTCTTTTTTTGCATCTGTCATTTTCCAATAGTCCAATAGTCCAGATTCAGTGTGGCAGAAGCTGAACAAGGTCAAATAAGCAATTTCTACTCAGTGTGGTAATTCTATAATGCGTTCAAGAGAAATTCTACAATAGTTCTGGGAAACCATAATTTATACCTTTTTAGAAATTGCTTATAGGTTACAAGTACTACGTATGTTTTAAAGCTCCCACAATAGGTAGAAATGTTTAATTTCCAATTAATGTTGCTGGGATATGAAAGTTAAGTCATGTGTGCCAGCAATTAATGCATAATTATTTTCAAAAGCGATGATGTCCTAGATTCATTTTTTTTTATATAATTGATGACCTACACACCTCAGATAAAGCAATTTCGTATTAGAATGTCATAAATGCAAATCATAGTTCATCCTCTAAATATGCCCGAAACATTTTCTGTTGCATTTGTTAATTGAGTTACTGTAGTTTTCTGTTCCCAAACGATAAGATTTCTGGTACATGCACAACTACATAAACCAGACCTACATACAAATTAAAAATTTTAATACTAATAAAACCAAAACTTCAATATTTTAAATCATGATCAAAACCCATTCAATCAGTTAAGCCTCCTAACTTACAGCAAAGGAGTGTCTCAGCAACACAAACTATTGAAGAAGGCAGAAAACCAAATTTTTTCCAGTACTAAACATAAATAACGAAAATCTCATTCATGGAAAGATGTTGCTGTGAGTGGTAAACTCTGACAAGCCTCAGACATTATGGTTGCTTGCACAGAAGACGCATTTGGCACCAGGCAATACAGAATACAAGGTTCCTTGCCATTGCTGCTGTTGCATTTCTGCCTGCCGTGCTTTTATTGCCATTCAGTCTCCTCTGCGCTTCATTCCTTCATGCTGACTTTCAGACTATTTAATAATACTGATTTCTGTATCTTCTAATGGTTACATGTGAAACAGAAGGTACAATTCAAAGAGAAAGGACAACACTCACCCTCAGCTTACCATCAGGAGCTCATTGCATTATACAGCATTGCTCTTACCAAGGAAAGGAAAAATAAACAGCAGCCGAGTAGCAAAAGAGCTTGTTGCTCCTACTATGGAGTCCATGTAAATGGAAAATATACGGTGTAAGAGAGAAATGCTTTCTCTCAGTGGTTGAGATAAGATTGGACCATATTTCATGATCTGTTAGTGGCAGCCAAATGTTAGGGGTTACCCAAAGCTATCCAAGCCTGCATTAGTTAACCAAGCTGTTAACAGGGCACTATGCAGAAATAAAAAAAATAAATAAAGCAGAGTGGGGGGGAGAAAACCTCTTATTTGTGCAAACTCATTAATTGGACAAAACTCATTCATTGTTCCACTAGATTTTGCCAATATCTTCAGGGCCTCTGCTAGAGAAGAGTGGCAGACAATATCTTGCCCTGCAGATGTAGCACAGCCAGATTAAACAAGGGGTTAAAGAGCTTGAAAGGCAAAAGAGGTGGGGACTGCAGGGTGCACAAATTCAGCACATCTCTGCAAGAGCATCTGCCAGCAAGTTTCCTTCCAGAAGCACACCTGGCAAGAAGCAAACTCCTTCAGATGCAGTGGCAGCACTCCCTCACCACTGAGCCCACGTTGGCACAGCTCAATGCAGAGCAATTTCACCGTCTTGTGACAAATTATGTCAAGGCCTTTTATTTTGCTAATGAGTTCTGTGTGTCTGTTTTAGTAACTTCAGCTGCTGTGCTGAAATGGAAATTTTGTTTCTCAGTTACTGGTAATTTTTACTTAGAACATCTCTGCCAGCACTTTTGATCCAGGTGGAAAGAGGAAACCACTCTATAAAGGGTGACCTCAATCTATCAGGAAACCATCTTATTTTTAGACTGTGATTGTTAGCTGTGCAAATGATATGGCAAGTTGAGCTCGCAGTTTCCCAAAGAATCAATCAGAGAACCGTGCACTAGCAAAGCAGCATAACATTAAGACATCCCCTTGGCAACAAGATGACTACCAAACTAAAAGGCAAAGAAACAAACACCTGTACAGAAAAAAAAATCTTGTGCATACTCTCATCCAGCTTTAAAATAGAGAAATAATTCAAAAGCCTAGGCATTAAGAATAGTCACCTGTAGCAAGCAACAGCCATGTGAAGTAAAATGCTTAGGTAATATCGGAGCAGCAGTGCAGCAGCAGGCAGCACGAAATCACTCCAATGAAGTCATTATGTAAGATATTCAGAGGCAAAATGCCATCTCCAGTACATCTCTGAACTCTGTTATAAAGAGCATGACTACTATGCTTGTGGCATCGGCACTACGGCTACTAACCTAGCTTGCTCAGGGGTCACACATGACCACAGTCCCCACTTCCTCCCAAAGCTGCCATCAGCCCTCAGTTCCCTGATCATCTCTGCAAGGTGAACCACAAATAAAACGTGCTGCTTGTCACGTCTCAAGAGGAGAAAGCCTGGAACATAAAGTTTAGCTGTATTAACTCTTCAAGAGTAACACAATTCCTTTCTTCAGGCCCTAATTTTGCCTGAGAAAACACATTCGTGTTTCAGTATGAGGGACCTCCCCATGTCAGCACACAAGGCTCAGAGCTGTGGATGACCTCCGATGGTTTCTCCTCCAGGGGTACAGTAGATAAGCTACCAAAGCACTACACATTCTCTCATCAGCCAGATGAGGTTTATCCTTCAGGTCACTGTCTTGGAAAGTGCCAGAGAAGAGAGAGCAGCAGGGTACTGTAAAGGCCCAATTCTACATCAGTCTGTGACAAAGCTGTGGTGTCAGTACAATCGTCCTCCTGGGACTCTGAGATTTTTTGTTCCATAAAGAGCAGAAATCACCTAAAGAGGATAAATAAATGGAAAGAAACACATATCATCAAGTCTCCAAGATCTCTGCATTTGCACGTATGTTCTTGCCCATTGATGGGCAAGGATCCTCTCAGGAGACCTGTTTCCTACCATAGGGGTGAAACACAATGTCAGGCCAGCCAAGCACCATTCTTCTTTCAAGGAAGGTAGCTGCAGTACCATTCCCAAATCACAGCATGCTGCCAGAGGGGCATAGCAAAAATTTCATCTTTGTTGCTTGTTTCCTCTACTTTTTGCTCTTGGGAACTGGACGGGGCAATCAGCTTTCCACAACGTCAGCAAGATACTCATTAGGACAATTTAAATACAGGCTGGTGCAGCAGACAATACAGGAGCTGTGCAACAAGTACCAGTGTTTATAGCACCTGAGTCATGGGCTAAAATAAGTTTCAAGGAAGGAAGCCAAAAATGCTTCATGATAAATGCCCTACACAGACACACATTAAAAAAAAAAAAAAAATATCCTGTTCAGCAAAGTTGAACAGTGAGTTGGCACCAACCTGATCCTGAAGTAGAGATATTTGTTCCACAACAGGATGGCGTCTCAAGGACAAATCTTTCCTGATGTCAGTGGAAAGAGGGACAGCTGCAGAAAAATTCTCTGCCTCTGCTTTCTCCTGTTCATTCTTAAGCATTCAAAGGCTGTTGAGAAAAAACCTCTGATTTTCATATCTGCACTACCTAAACCTAATTTTTTTCTCCACACCTGTATTATGGAATGACCTCAGAACCATATGGGGCCACAGCACAGCCTAGGCTCTCCCAGCTGCATAAACTCTGTTACTAAGGAAAACGGATGCTAAAGTCTCAAAGAGCATAAAGAAATTTTAACAGCAAGCTACAACACAACCCAAAGCCTGAGAGGTGTCCTTATTAACAGCATGAGTTCAGCTGCATAGGTACTTACAGTCTGCAGTTTTGTGGTTCACAGCTCACAATTCTTCCTTCTGAATTCTCCCTGTTGCTTTGAGCTCTATATTACCTGTGCTGAAGTCTATAATGAATAAAGGACATGTCTCAGCTGTTGCTTTCACAATTGCCCTCATAAATTACGGCATGGAACTACATGTACTGCTAAAGCCTGCAACACCCTTTGCAGAAGAAAATAAAGAAGCAATTATGCAAAGGGACAATAAAAGTAATGGTGAATGATAGAGCTCTCTTCCAACATCTATATCCACTTAAAGCAACGAAACATTTTCGCTTCTATGTTGTCTTTGGGATAAAAATCCCATATGGAGGCTCTGTTACAGTCTACACCCTGAGACCATTTTACCACCAGTGCAGTCACTCTGTTCACGTCCCAGCAGAGTCTGAGTGCAAACTAATGCTCCCGTAGCACACACTACCAGGAAAGCATGCCCCCAACTTGAGGGCAGAAGGGCTAATCTGACCATTTGTATTTGTGAAAATTCATCTCTTGAAAGTAAGTTGTCCCATTATTCAATTTTCTTGTTAAATGAATCCACTGTTCCCATCCTCCAATTTCATGCTATGAAGCAAGATTACTCCATTCATTGTCAGACAGAGAAAGCAATTAGGAAAATTACATCAAGTAAGAAAGTTGGAATTCACATAACATGTTTTAAAAAAAAAAACCCAAACAAGCAACAAGCCAACTATAAAATTGGGCAATAAAGAGTACTACTCTTGGTCATTCTGCTTCTCTGAAAACTAATTCTTTGCCAGCACAACACGTATGACTTGTGGGTATTTTAAATTTTTCTGGATTGGCATATCATTCTGACATTGGCAGATGTCAAGTGACGTTGTTAGGCTCTCACAGAAAGGGCTAAAAACTAGTCATGTTTGTCAAGCTGTGTACAAAACAATCCCATTGCATGAAGTAATTCAAGCATGAATTGGAAAAGGCAGAGTTAACCTGTGCCTGAAAGCTTTTCTCAAGGAAGTTCACAAAGATGTCATAGCTTTGCTGTATTTCCAACAGGCTACAGAGATATGTCCCTGCCACAGCAACAATTATTTCTGTTCTTCAAGGTTGTTATTTATAATAAAGGAGCATTATTCAGTTACACTTTTTCATTCCAATTCTTGCTTCCAAAGTTTTATTTCTTTTCCTCAGTAAAACCTGCATAGGCATGACAATGTGGCATTTCATCTTTAGAAGTGAAAGTACATTGGTTGAAACTCCTGGAAACATTGCAAGGAGAAAGCAGTAAGTCAGAGCAACTAAAGTAACATAAAGGTTTGAAGAATGTATATTTTTCTAATCACAAGAAGACCCTTTTAAATAAAAAAAAAAAAGATGCTCCCACCATAAATTCCCATATACTATTTTTAAACTGCCTGTATGTTTCCCCTGACTGTGCTAGGCTTTATGTAGGTAGCACAAGTATCACAAAGGCATATTTTATCCTGGATAGCAGAACACTCAAGCAGTACAGTAATTAATTTAATTTTTCTTACCCATAGATTCACTGCTTGCATCACATCCCTGGGCTTCTGCTTTCATACCCCATACCTAAATGCTGCTACAGTTTAGTCAGAAACTAAGTGACCTGTGCACATTGCTGACAAACCAGTGTGGATTCCAGGGAATATGCAAGTCAGCTTGTGTGTCCTGGCTCATGGATTATGCCTGCATGGCCTAGGGCACTTATGCAGAATTTTTATTGTCTCAGCAAACAAAAACAAAGATAAAGCTGCAGTCTTCCTAAGGAATAAACAACAGCTTTGCTACCAGCACCTTTCAGCTCAGAGTTCCAGAAAAGATTGTAAAGTCCTTGAATAAAACATCAGCCTTGGAGAGTGTGGGAATTTATCCTGTTGGTAAAAAGATTTCTTGAACAAACCAAAACACAAACCCCTCCTCCAACATAATCAAAGCTCCTGGTGTTAAATATACACGTATATTTTACTTTTTTTTTTCCCAGCATTAGTAAGGCAAACTTTCACTACTGACAAATACTGACAGAATTAGATGTGCCTGAAACAGCACCTGCATGTTACTGGGAGCAATAAATACCAGAGGCATCACACCAAAGTTGTCATCTTATACCAAAAGGATCTTCTCTGACCACTTTTGGAAAGCAAAACATGTCCCAAGGGGCAATATTCAGACACGCTTTAAAAAAAAAAAAAAAAAAAAGTGCTTATTGCAGTACTTAAAACATGTTCCCTTCTCTGTGCAAAAGCGCACAGGATCTCTGTGCTGTCTGAAGGATGTCCACAAATGCTTTGACATGGAGAGCACTACCTATACATCCAGGGGGAAAACTGAAGATATTTCAACAGCATCTGAACTCCCTGGAGCCAAAATCAGGTCCATACAAATTTTCATCCACCTGCAGCTTGGGTTATCCCAGGTATCCCAGCTGATGCAAAACCAAGACCAGGGGAGGTAGAGATGACAAACAAGTGTAATCCTTCATCCTGGTGTGAAATGGAAACATAGGCTTCAAGTTCTGTTAGCCTGAAGAGATTCAGGCCCATAACACCTGTTTCTCAACAGACCTTCCTAGGGCCTATACTTTTGATGGCTGATACATTTTCTGACCCTTTTTTTAAGCAATCGGCCAGAGCTCAGCCCTGGACTTGAGGTTCACTCCACCAGAAGGCTGCAATGCAATGCAAGTGGTAGCTCTGCTGCATGGAAGTTATGGTGCCCACTGGAAAAGGGTAAACCCAAACTCTGCTTCCTTAAACTTTCAAGGTTTTGGCTTTGGTTTTACTTGTTCTGTGGAGAATGCATATGTAATCCTAGAAACCAAACCTTTCAAAAGCTGTATGTCCTGGCTGAGCTGCCCAACCAAGGGACTTCAGTGGACTTCTAGAGAAGCAAAAAGCACCAGACACTTGCCTGTGAACTCCAGCCAACAGAATTAGTGAGGATCAAAGAGCACTGCAGTGCTGAGTGGTTCTCCAGACCCATCTGCCACAATCCACATCCATCTGCCTCCAACACCTTAAGTAGGAAGCCTGAACCTTCTCCAAAGACCTCCATTGAGCACAGCCACCATGGGGTTTAGTCTGAGTTTTTTTCTTTACCTCTACTGTTAAAGTTACAACTGCTGAGAAGAAATGTCTTTTCTCTATTGCCACATCAAACTAGATTCAAACTGCAAAACTTTCCTTCTGGTAAAAGGAAAGGTGTTGCCTCAGATACAAGCTTTGACAAGTGAAAATGCATTGAACTCCAGACCCTGCTGCCATCTACAAAGTGAGGGTCTAGACACGCAACCAGCATGAATGACAGTTCAAGAAAATATCATCAAATGGTAGCATTCACTGTTACATCCCAGCCTTAATGAGGTATTAGGCAAACACAAGGGCACAACTGCTTGTTTGCAGTGCAGAGCCAGCAGAAACCACAAGGCTTTTTAACCTCTGAAAAATCAAGCCTCACGGTAGGTATCAAAATCTGAAACTGGCTTCACCTAATCAGATATTTGGCATTACTGGAATCCGGCAGAGGGCAAGTATATCTTTTTCTCATTGTTTCCAGAGTAATTCTCTAGGAAGGATATGCTCCTAATTTTCCCATTTCCAACAGCACAGATAATAGTTGCCGGTAACAGCAAAATTTATAAATTTGCTCCACTGTCTGTTTCATTCTTTATTAATATTGACATTTTCTGGCAAAACTCCTTTCCAAGGATTTAAGACTTCAAATCTGGTGAGTTTATAAGTGAAGAGATCAAGAAATCCATGGATAAAAACAAATCCCCTAAAATCTTGCCAAATATACTATGGGATTCCCTAAATGCTTACTTGAGAAAAAGAGATTCATATAACTTTTCCTCACTAAGAGTCAAAACAACAGAAATAACAACACTGGAAGATATTAAAAAACAGTTGAAAAATAAATAAAAAATATCTTTTTGGGGTTAGCATTACCAATGACAGTCCTAGCACGTGAATCAATTTGATATTTAAATTAAATAAGGAAAATCATCTCAAAGCAACTTTCTTGACAAAATAAATATTCTGTAGACTGGTGGGGAAATAGGAGCTAACAAGTAACTGCATGTCCAGATTACAAGAAATGGTTAGGCCTAGGAATAAAAGTGAAATAACAGATGAGTCCTACTCTTGAAAAAAATAGTCTTCAAATACAGTATCATAATCCATTTCATATACATGTTTATTATCATCAGGAATATTATTTTTTTGAAAACTGAAAAAAAATGGCTCTAGTTTTTTATCTCTAATTTATGATTAAGGAATGCATCCAGATATTTCTATTGGAAGAATAGCTCTAAACTAAAATCTATTGTCTTTTGTACTAACGTCTGTTGACTACTACTACCTTTTTTATATATAATGTTTAAAATTTTAAATACAATTTATTAATTAGAAATAAATTGGTAACAGAGATGCCCATCTATCAGACCCTCTAAGTCAACCTCAGAAGAATTTGCCTAAGATTTTAATAAGGTTTGAAGCTCTGTAAAGGCTGATAGTCCCATTGTGACTTGGTTTTGCTTCAAAGCAGAAACAGTTTTACTAAATTACTCTTAGTAGGCTGTTAATTACATTTTGATGAAAGGCCAGTTACAAGAGCATAAGAAATGGTACGTATTACCTGTCTGCCTCAACTCAAAGACCCTCTTTATACCAAGAGCTGCAAGCAGAACTCAAATTAACAGTGCATTTTAAGATGCTAACCTAAATGTTTCTGCAAACATGCAGAGACTAAAACAAGCTCTAGGCAAGAATATTGGGAGAAAAAAAGGAAAAAGATGATTGAGTATCTTCACAGGTTTCTAAGTTTAATTCCTTCTTGGCAGCAGTGCCCGCATATTCTAACTTGAACTAACATTGTCCTTTTACTATAACATGCTTCAGAATAAATATTTCCAGTATCAAATCACACAAGCAGCAGACACCGACAGCTGCTCACACCTGGAACTGCCAGAGGTAGATTCCTTACTTCTGGTACTGAAGTTTGGTTCTTGCCTAATATTTCAGGGGAGGTTGGGAAGGATAGGGCTTGGAGAAGAACTGCTGGTTTCAGCCTACAGCAAGTCAAATTGGGCAGGATCCCAGCTTTTCTCCAAATCATAGTTCATTTTTCATTGCCTGTCTCTGTCCCAGTGTTAATATCAGACCTTTCACACCTTAATAGCACGTTTTATACCTGCTGATCTGAAAAAAACACATTAGACTCGTCAACCCTCTCAATCTTCACCCTCCTTCTCTCATCATCCCAGCCGTACTCGGCCGTGTAATTGATCCTGACAGTAATTGACCGGGACAATTTTTTTGAGCTTTCTACCCCTTACTAAAACCTGCCCTAGCTCATGTCAATGGGATATGGCCACAACCTTCACTGTCTCCACTGTCATTGTCCATGAACATGGCAGTCACACTGACAGTGTTTGAACAGGCCACAGCGTCCCAGCACTGAGAGCCATACAGATGTATAGATTTATCCAACCCCAAATCAGTCTGCCCCCAAAGGTTTGCACCTTGCACTTGTTATATTGTTTCCAGGAATATGCGCAAAATCGACATTATAGTTTTAGCTGGCCAAAGTTGTCAGAAAAAAAAAATCAGCTTTCTTTAGACTGGCAGTGCATGATAGCCAAGCGTGACAGCCAGCAACACCAGTAGGAATGCGGCTGCAGGTTCATAAGGCACATTCAGCTTGCCTGCCACAGCTTCAAAGTTAAAACCAGCAGTGAGCAGCTCAGATCTCCCGTTGAACACCTCCCAATGCTTGACTTCCTCAACAGTCATAAAGAGGTTGGGGTCTCACTTCACAGAATCATAGAATCATTAGTTGGGCAAGACCTCTAAGATCAAGTCCAACCATTAACCCAGCACTGCCAAGTCCACCACTAAAACGTGCCCCCAGATGCCACACCTACGTGCCTTTGAAATGCCTCCAGGGATGGTGACCCCTCCCCTTTTTCCCTGGGCAGTCTATTCCAATGCTTCACAACCCTTTCAGTGAAAGAATTTTTCCTAATATCCAGTCTGAACCTCCCCTGGTGCAACTCGAGGCCGTTTCCTCTTGCTCTGTCTCTTGCTACCTGGGAGAAGAGACCAACCCCCGCCTGGGTACACCCTCATTTCAGGGAATTGGACAGAGTGATAAGCTCCCCCTGGGCCTCCTTTTCTTCAGGTCAAACAGCCCCAGTTCCATCAGACACTCCTCCTAAGACCTGTGCTCCAGACTCCTCAACAGTTATGCTGCCCTTCTCTGCACAGGCTCCAACACCTCTTTCTTGTCTTTCTTGTGGTGAGGGGCCCAGAACTGGACACAGCACTCGAGGCACATCCCCAGCACTGGTCAATATAGGGGGACAATCCCTTTCCTGGTCCTGCTGGCCACGCTGTTTCCAATGCAAGCCAGGATGTCTTTGGCCTTCTGGGCCACCTGGGCACACTGCTGTATCAGAAGGTCTAATTTGTACCTATTACATGCTATCTGGATATGATCCCAGCCAGCAAAACAAGAAAGCATTACGAAACACACGGAGATGTTCTTTTAAATTTCCCTGCGGCTTCCCTGGGGGAGGAGGGAGTGGGCTGGGGGGAGAAAGTTGCTGTGCAAATGAACAAAAGACAAGTGAAGCAATTTGCCCCAGAGGGAAAACACTCCACTCCAGCGAGCAGCAGACACAGCCCACGGCAAGAGGTGCTGCTGCAGTACAACCCACTGACCCACAACGAAGGCTGTGAACAGCAAGAGCCTGGCAGGGCCAGCTTGCTCATTGAAAATGCTTTCTTCCAAGTCAGAGTTCCTTGCATTTTAACGAGGGATAAAATAGGAAAGTCATAACACTTATTATTTAAAATACTACTAAAAAAAGAGGCTAGTTCATACGCTTTCAGAAACAGATATAATGCTTAATGCTATCCCACCCATGCATGAGATTTACAAGTCCAAATTTTCCTCTTATCTTTTTTTCTGTGGTGCAACTTTTTATTTGTCTTATGTTTAAAATCTGTTTGCATTATTTTTGCAAAGGCACTCAATATATCCATGGAGGATGGAGGAAGGCAGCAGATGGTAGATGCAGGAACCGTATGTGAACCTTGCCTTTTGTGAAAGACACGGATAGACAACGAACTGACCTCTGTGAAAGCTATATCATAGAATATCCTGATTTGGAAGGGACTCACAAGGGTCAACAAAGCCCAGGTCCTGGCCCTGCACAGGACAGCCCCAAGAATCACGCCATGTGCCCAGATATTAGACATGGAGGTGGTGCACAAAATATTCAAGGGAGATAAACTTTAGTCTTTTTTTCTAGGACCTACTGCAAGATCTTCTATGGTTTGAACATAGTCTTTCCCCTCATTTTCCACCAAGCTCTCTCAGTGACACTATTCAGATGGAACTTCTCACGGGATTTACGTAACAAATTTTAAGACATCAAAGTCCCCAATCAAGGTAGGGAATAAAAAGGCAGCCTGGCAATCAATGGATTATTAGGGTGATTAATTTAAGACAACATGGTTATGCTAAATAACTATTTTAAGATGCTATGATTCAATTTGATTTGAATTGCTTCTTGGTGAACTTGTAACCTTTCACTCCACCCTCTCCCTCTTGGTCCTGCTTTTACTGAAGTCACTTGGATCTCTGCCATAACATATATGAACTGCAAGCAGTAGCATAGAAAAAACAGTACAGAAATCTTGTGTGATGGAAGAATTTGGCATTCTTTTCAAGGAGAAATAGAATAATCACCAGCTTGGCACTTGGGTTTCTAGAAGCTGTTCCTTCCCCGCCCTGTTCTCCAATCTTGGATAAAATACAAAAAAGCAAAAATAATCTTGATTTAAATAGTACTGCTTATAGAATCCTAGCTTTTGCTGCAAGGAGTGTCTCAGATCAGGAATAATAGACATGTCAAACTTCGGAAAGAAGTTCACTGGCAGTGAAAACATATAGCCTCTAACCGTACTTGGTCTGCTGTCTCTTAGCCAGTGCTCTGTTAGTAATCACTCATTTTCAAATACTGTCAGAATTTTCACTTAATGCTACAGAAATCAAGGGCAGGAGCACTAGAAGATCTTAGAATTGTATTATGTATGTTCAGCTTCTAAATCTAATAATAAATATTTTTAAGACATCCCTCCCCTTCCCTACTTTTCTCATAATAGCTTCCTTTAGGATTCAATATGGAAGCCACAAAAACGAAAGTCAATTGCATCAAGTTCTCACTCCCACCTCTAGATGTTAATTTTCCTTTCTCTGCATTTGACTGCCAATAGCATCAGCTTAAGAAATATCAAGGAATTAAAATGCTCAGAGATGAGAAAGGCTTTTCCCAGGGGAGAAAAAATATTATACATAAAATACTATCTCCATACACAAAGAAAATTAGAATTTCCCAGCTTTCTCACCAGTTCATACATACCAATCTAGTGAGAGATGGGAACGTACTCCACACACAGAACTATCTAACCATGGTAGATTTAACATGAGGTAAAAAGGCAATAACATAATAGAGAATACTCTGTAGTTGCTTCAGTGAAATTATTTTGATGTAAAATGGAAACGAAATTTTCTTTCAACACCTACTGTCTCTGAGCACAGAGACAGAGGTCTGGTTTGAAAGAACCCACTTCACAAAACAATTTTAAATGTTGCTTTTAAGAGAGTAAGACTGACTCAGTCTTCCCTGTCTCACTAAGTCCTTGCCACACCTCACTTGCTTGGCACATATAAATAAATAATGTTATTTTTGAAAGACTGAAGAAAGCTTGAGAAAGGAAATGTGCGGCTTGATAACTAAACCAAAGAACAAAAATTAAATATCTAAACAGCACTAGGTCATACACAGAGGAAAGAGTAGTGAAAAATCTTTGAATTTAGTGCAACCAGCAACAAGATTAATTTAGAGAAATCCAGTCAGCAGGAAAACACCCATATGAGTGAAATGTACAGGTTTAAAACATACCTGGGAGAGAAGAGGTGTCAAAGAAAATATTATGGAACTACGTTCACTATCGAGTATTAATAATCTCATTTTATCTAGAATAAACCCAGCTCCACATGATGCCAGCTGCATGAAAATCTTGAAGTGATAGCCAGCTAGATCACTACACAACTCCCAAGTATCTAAAACTTATCTCTGCCTCAAAATATTCATTAAGCTGAAATCTAACAGCTGATCATTGTTTTAGGCTCAGATGTCCCCGCAGGCTCATTTCCTCTCAGATTTTCAGCCATCCCGTTTAGCTACATCTTGACGTGCCCCTCAGCCAAGAGAGGTTGTCTGTTCCAACAAGTTCCAAAAAGTTGTCTGTCTGACAATTGTCTGTTCCAATCTCCTGGATAAGACATGCCCAGATACCAGCTCACATGGGAACTGAACTGCATGCCCTGAGTTCTTTACTGCGATAAATCTCCCAAAAGCCTAAAAGGAGTAAAAATGAGTATTCCCTCATTTACAAAAGCATCTCTGGATTGTACACTGTTGTTGTGCAATCTGCACTCCACAGCTTTCATCTGATGCTGTTACTGAACTCTCTTGAGAGACCAGACAGAAAGTTTACAAACTTGCTGATCTTTATTTCTCTAGCACTCCTGAATTATCAAAACCTCTTGAAGCAGCACCATCCATGATACAATAAATGGAAAACCTGTGTCCCAAAGCAGCAGTCTGGTTCAACAGAAGGAGAAATACATAAAAGAAGGAGAGAGGGGAGAAAAGAAAAGGAAAAAAAAAGAAAAAAAAGAGCAACAACCAAAGCCATTGATCTAACACACAGAATACATTGGAGACTTGAGTGCTCCTCACCCCCATAGACTATGAAGTTGAGAGGAAAAACCTTTCATGTAGACATCTTTCTGTTGGCACCTACAATAAAACCAGTCTTGACTTTTATTTGAGCTATGAAATGCAGATCCATAATACTTGAGAATTCATTTTTCAGTGCACTATCTAATAATCCAAATGGCAGAAGCTAGCACTGAGAATTAGGAAAACGTTTGAGCTCTGCAACTGGAAACTGGGTAAAATAATACATCCTTGCCACAGATGTTATTATTACTTAGCAATTAATGGATAGAACACAAAAATTTTGGGCACAGTTGACTTAATGCAATCCATTTTTTCTTCTGAGTCCTTCAGTCCAGCTGTTTCATCTACTTAGGCACAAAACAACCTTGCAGATCACATGAACAGCCATAAAAATATTTTCCAGACATAAAACTAATGGCACTGGTTGAGTTTTGGTGTAACAGGTAGAGCCGACAGAGAAACTGCCAGCACCTCAGAGCAGCTTCCGTTCTAAATTAATCCCCAGGAGCTCCTAAATTGCTTGATATTTCAAGAGGGCTATGAGGGTAATTCATCCTTTCCAAGTGCTGCTGGCTCCAAGGCTGTAGCTGCTCTCAGCAGGATGGCATTTATTTTCCATCAAACAGGAACTGCATTTTCAGTTATAGTTTTACCTACCACCAGAACACTTAGAGTCTGATCCTGTGAAGCAGGAATGGATTTCTGCAAGGTGAGAGACTTACCCCAGGGAAACCAAGAAGGATCTCTACTTGGCATATTAGGGCTTCAAGTTTTACTTGTGATTGTGCATGTCTTTTACCAGCCAGATCATCCATTTTGATGGCAGTACCACATAAACCTCTTTGCATCCCTGGGCAGGGATTCTCACTGAGCCCCAGATCCTGCAGCCAAAGTCTCATCAGGAATTTATTCTAGCAACCAAAAGCTACCCTTATTATTTCACAGACAATCTGGATCAGCAAATATATATACTGCTCATTAGAGAAATTTAAGAACACTGACTGGAAAAGAAGACAGATTTTTTCCTCATTCCTTAGCTTCTTGCCCACCAGAGGTGTTCTTTTCACCATATTGGTAGTCTTCCAATCACTAATCTGCTCAATACATTTAGAAAAGGTTTTTCTTTTTTTTTTCTTGAAACAGTCACTTCAGCAGAATTTCAGTTGCTCACAAAATCGTTTTCTTCACATAATTATTTCTTATCTTTCACTGCCTTCCTCAAATTGTTCAAATGCAAAGACAAGTTATATTTTTCCATAGCCTGCAAGAGCACACACCACAAAATTTACAGACCCTGTAGGTCTTCTGTGTTAACGTTGAGCTGCTGTCCCCACCCACCTGAAGACAAACCTCTTTACTAGCAACTCCACTTCAACTCACTCGCATCTTCCCTTTTCTTAGACTCTTTATACCTCTCTGCCTACAGGTGAATGACCTGATCAGTTTACAGAGCTCAGTAGTTAATTCACCTTATATCATGACAAGCTGAGGACAGGCTTTTAATACCCATACCTTTGCACCTGTAGTTGTGTAGACCAGCTGTAAAAGGGGATGGGAGTAGACTGTAATTAGCTGTTTTGAGGGTGTTATCACTAAATTTAAAAGGCTAGCACGAGACACACCGTGCTGTAGGAATGCTTCTGAAAAAGAGTCATTTTAGATTAATAGATTAATATGAACTAAAAAATGAAGAAATGGCAATCAGAGGAAAGAAAAGTGCAAAACTATGTCTGAATGTCATTACACATCCAAAAAAAGTGATTCTCAGGGTTCACAAAAATGAACAGGAAACGAAGGAGTATGTTCTGCACGTTGATTTGGTTAAGTTTAACTTCACTATGATCCTTTTTTTCTTCTGTTATTTTATCATAGTTATGTTTAGACAACTGAATATGACTTACACTTCAGGGAAGTATGTGTAGAACTTCTCAGTGGTGCTACGTCTGCCTCCTGCTTTTTATGAGAAGACTTTTTCTCTAGGTGTGTTCTGAAAAATCTCTGTTTAGGACAGGGAATTGGTCATGTGTAGTTGGGCAGGGACTTTCAAGCCTATTTAGTATGACTCTTTAGACTTCATATCCCCAACAAATTCCAACATGTAAAGGACATGGTGAAAACACAGACCTTTGAAAAACTTGTGTCTCTACACTGAGGTCACAACCAAGTGCTATTTTTGAATACCTTCAATTTGGATTCATGATGGCACTCCTATTGAGGATCTTGCTTGAAAGCTACTCTGGGTCCTGAGAAACTCAAAGACAAAGGCAGAGGAGTGGCTGGTATAAAGGGAGTTTGCAGTCTGCATCTTAATCAAATCTACCTCTATGAACCATGGTGTTTGTCAAGTGTCGGTCTCCTCCAGGTCACTCATAAAGCTGTTAGGTGGAAAAACTGCTGATATTCCTTCCAGTTGTTGGCATTAATGCAAAAGAGGAAGGAAGACATGGTTTGGCACACCTGACACAATTGTTGGCCATCAGAAACAGATGGGAGATATCAGAGGTGTGCATCTACAAAAGAGTGTTATTTTCTGTATGAGTGACCTTGACCTACAGCAGCATCTCCAGAACAATACCTTGCACTCCCTGTTGCTCTCTGACCTCTGTTCTGCTCCCACCTGCACACCACAGATGAACTCACCCTTGCAGACAGCTTTACTGGCAGAGCCAGCACAGCAGTCCACAAGTGAGTGGAGATGAAGCCTGCGGAGGAGGCACAGTCAGGCTGTACTTTGTACTACTCCTGTTCCTACACAGTAACTTCCCATCCTATCCATGCTGATCAACTCTAGCATGAGGGCTTTTCTGAAAGACAGGTTTTTTCCAAAGCAGGCGTGGGCCTCTCATTCTCATGATTTTCTTGCTTTTGCTTATAATTCAAAGGACAGTGATTTTCAATCACAAGAGGACAGAAGAAAAAGCCACTTCTGGTCCAGACCCATTCCCACTCAAACATTGTTACTGACATCCTCCAGATATCTGGCTGAAGCACTCTAATTCAATACAAAAGGCTATTGGCTTTATGTTTTATTTTAGCTTTCTCATGTATCTTCTATGCCACAAAAGTGCCTTTTTCAATTTTAAATCAGGTAGAAAATCACCATCTTGACTCCAGTGTAGAGGGTGAAATATCAAAAATATCAGTATCCACCTAAGTAATTTTTAATGAATTGAGTCTTTTGTCCAACAACAGATGAACTTGTCTCTTTGGTGGAGTAATACAATCTAATCTGTTCTTATTTTTGGATTAATTTCAAAAACTGTCTCTCTGCATTTGAGAGCCTTGACTTATCCTTCTATGTGCTATTTTTCTTTCTTAAAATAAACTTCAAGCCCTATTTTTACCTTTATTTCTAATTTCTGCTTGGGGCGGGGGTAAGATATCTTACCTGAAAGGCCTAGGGTTAAATTAGAAATCCTTGCAAACATGTAGTTTTATTTGCATTTACCTTGCAGAAATATAAATAATGTATTTCTTGTCCTGACTTGAATTACACAGACCCTAAGATATTCAATCCGTGGGTTCTACTCTGATATACATATTTTTCATTAGCTGGACCATACCATCGTTTTACCCTGTAGACCTTCAGGGAAGTAGAAAACAGACATTGGTGTTGAAAAATTCTTCCAAAAAACATCTAGTGTGCATATTTGATTCATGCAGATTTTTAATCTGGAAAGCTTGGGCTCCCTCTTTTCATTATATGTAAAAGCTCAAATAATAAACACAAATAAATACATATTTTGTGTATTAAACTATATAGGTCATAAAAGTCTTTTAAAAAAAGACAAAATATATTTTGAGTCTGTCTATTCTCATGAACCTTCTTAGATTTTCCGTCACATCACAGTTCATGACAAATTTCTTTGTCTCCTTTGCATGTTATGCAGCTATTTCTGTTTCTGTTCACCCACTGCCAGACTCTGACCTCAGTAACATTGGTGCTATTCCAGTGTAAATCCAGAGTGGCCCCCAGTGTCTGGATGAAAGTCTGATACTCTTGGTTCGATCCAGATAAAACAGTAGTAATGCTTGCTGGCAGAAGGCAGCATTTTTGGGGATTTGACAAGGACTGTGACCAGACTTCAGACTGAGAGCAAACATGTATATCCATCTGTTGTCAAGACAATCTGCAGTCCCTGGGTCTGTTGGGTTTGGCTGCGGAGGGTCTGCTGTTGTTCCCCTGGGCAGGATTCACTGGCCATGTTCTCAGGATCCTGCGCTCCAGCTTTCTTTCCCACTGCTGTCTGCTGCTGTGGGACCAGCCCCAGCCCCAGTGCACCATGCAAGAGCTCTCTGGACCAGCTTCTTCCTCTTTGGCACAGGTCCTGTCCTACCCTTAGGCAATCATCTCTTCTGAACAGTGTTCTTCTGTGGGCTCAAGAGGCAGGCTGTGCCCTGCAGAAGAAGGGGACTTTTTCAGGATATTGCAACACATCCCAGCATAGACGTACAAACTCCCTTTCAATATATTTAGTTGTCTTGGTCACACCACAGAGACTACCGAAAGTGTAAGAAACTTTTTTTTTCTTGAATGGAACCGATTATAGTATTATATACATTGAAAAACACAGACATTAACTCCAAACTATATCTTTGAGCTTTCTGACTCACTGGTGGCACCATCCCATCAATGTCTATGGAGGCCAAAAGAAACAAAACCAGTTGTGCTCTGACTAAGCATCTCACTCATCAAGGAAGGAGCTACTGCTGGAGAAGTACAACTTGTTGGGTTTCTTTATGAAAAACTGGAACCTTTAACAAAAGCCAGTGGACCATACCTGAATTTGAGTCAACGTCAATGGGTTGGGACAATGAAAATCTGTTTTTATTATGTCCTGCCTTTTCAATTTCATTCAACTGTGGCAAAATGCTATTTCCTATAACTAAAAGACCAATGATGTTTTCTCTGCTTGACACATCCAAAGACATACAGATTTGTCTCATTTATTGTGGTCTTCCCTCTTCTGGCATTCCCCTACTATACTGTTTGTATTCAACAAATCTTCTGAAACATCTCCCTTTACTCATCACCCTTTACTGACTTAACTGCTAAGCCTCACTTCTGCTCTGTTTCCATTCCAGTTTGGCTGTATACACAGTCCTGCTTCCAGGGTCCTCGCACAATCTGCATTTCCTAGATTGCCCAGATCCTGAGTTTTAACTGAAGTCTGTGTCAAACTGTAATTTTCCCTTATGTTTGTTGAGCAGACACTAAATGGACGTCTAACTAGGGAAGACATTGAAGCTACTTGTGTTTCCAATATATCTATGCCAAATAAAATCAATATTAGAATAATTACATTACCATAACCTAAGAACTTCCTGAATCTGTGGGCTGGTGGAGGAAATCCAAGGCCACTGCATGCAAGTATGACATGACTGTCATTTCTATTTTTGTGCATGCCACCCTAGTGAACAGCAGTAGCTGACAGGCACTGGCTGTTCTGGCACCCTCAGACGGTGGTATTTTTTACCACGCTCAGTGGGCCCATTACGCAGCTGAGAATTGCACCAGATACACTTTAAAAAAAAAAAAAAAGAAAAAAAAAAGAAAAGAAAAGAGAAGACACTTTTTAAATGCTTGTTGTAGTTACAAATCAACATAATGCAGAGTGGTGTCTGCACACACACACTGCAATGGGAGTGCAGAGCACAGCTCCGAGAGCTGCTCAGCTGCACCCCACAGCGTGACCCCACGCCCACTCTCACAATGCCCATCTCCCCTGGGCCTCTCGTCCCAGAGCTCAGGCAGGCAGACAGCTTCTCTCCCCCAGCACAGATACACCTGCAGACTGCCAGAGGAGCCTGACAAGGGCTGATTCAAGCAGTGCAGGGGAGGAAGGATAACATCATGGAGTGGCTGCAGTCTGGTAGCCTGACTCCTGATCTGCACCATTCTTTCAAATATTACCCAACAGCATCAAATGCTCATTGCATTCATTGCACACTCCTCTTTCCTCTGTTCCAGTTCAGAAATCCATCCCTATTTAGCAGAACATTAGTATGCAAACTCAAATGTCATTAGAGCTGTCAAAGTAAGGCTGGAGGTGGATATGTAGGTACCCAAGTAACCCAAAGCTGGTGTCTGCAAGAAAGTTATGCCACTGGCACAACTCATCCTACAGACATTACTTGGTGGCTCTACTCAGTGTACTTTTTTGGAGTCACACTAGTCAAGAAGCCCAGAGGCAGAACCACACTTTAATTCTCATCCTAGTTATATTGCAGCTAATTGGAAGATACTTTGCAAACTTCAAGGAGATAACTGAAAATGCCAGGAAGACTGGTAATCTCTGAGGGGCTTGGGTTTTTTTCCTCCAAGACCCGTTTCACTGAAGTGGGAGTGAGCAGTACTACTGCAGAGCTTTGGTGGTGTGTAATGCAGTGCTCTCATCACGATTCTTGCTCTTAAATACATCCTGTGGTCACGGCCTCACTGGTCCATGTGCTTCCCTCTGAAGCTGGACAGGGAATCCCCATTGTAGGCTCACAGCTGGCAAGAGGAGTCCATCAATCAGCAAAACAAGCAACATGACATCTGCATCCCTGCTCACACTCCTGTTCCTTGGGGACACAGAGGACTACAAATGAAGCATGAAAGTACACAGGCACTCATTGCGAAGAGAGCATAATTGGAAGGGACTTTGAATTTCTACAATTTTTTTCTTGTTTCCAAACAAACAGCAAACTCATTCTGGGAACCCTTGCAGAGATGCATGAAGCAGAGGAGATCAGGAAACTCTGCAAAAGCATCTTGCTACTGTCCATGAGCTAAAAAGTAAGACTGGAAAAGAGACTACCGGAAAGTTGTTTACCCATCAACAAAGTTGTTGTTAAAGAGATTTGTCTAGTCGACTAATATCTCCCAAAATAGGTAGTGACAAGTGTTCAACTTCAGAGCCCATCTGTGCAAAAATTAAAATCAACAAGTCTTATGCTTTGGCTGCTGTGCAGGAACTTTACATAGCCAACTGTCTTCATCAGACAGCTGCTTATTTGGAGTCTCCCTCTCATGTCTCTTGCATCAACTAGAAATCTCTTCTATATTGAAGGAGAGGACTGTGGACTTTAGTCGCACATATCTGCACAGATCACTGCAGTTAACACAAAGCACTGCATATCTCAGATTTACAGCAGATGCACTGACAGCATACACAGGAGCAGTAAGTCAATCCTGTCTCATTGCAGTCCTCTGTACTACTCCCACAGCCCACTGGGGTATGGCAGATACACATCACCTATAAACATAAGACCTACCTAGAAAACCCCCTTCTCCCCACAAATCCTTACATCTGAGTCCCAATCCATCTTGTTTCTAAACAAGCTGCGGTTTCTAGCTATTTTTAATAATCTAGTTATTAAGGAAAAGAAAAATTTGTCCCTACCTTTGTAATAGGCTCCTTTTAGGTACTAGAAGGCTGCTCTAAGTTCCCTCCAGGGCCTTCAGTTCTCGAGGCTGAACAATCCCAACTGTCTTGGCCTGTCTGCACAGGAGAGGTATTCCAGGCCTCTGATCAACCTTCCATGGCCCTCCTCTGGACCTTCTCCAACAGATCCATGTCTTTAATGTGCTGGGGACCCCAGAACTGGACGCAATACTCCAGGTGAGGTATCTGGAACACTTCCGGGCCTTTGAAGTACCCCTCCTTTGGCAGTCTGTGCCAAAGATGTACAAAGCCTCTGGGCCAGTCACGATGGTGTGCTTTTACCACTCATTCTCAGCTAGGCTTACCTCAGTTTCCAACAGAGACAGGTCTTGGGATCCTCCCATCACTCCAGAAATACAGGTGGATTCTGCCTTTTTGTAATCTAGTATCACTAGGGTACACCATGCACCAGTGTCCACTAGAGCTTTATCTTTCGGTGGGACTGACGTGCCAGGCCATTGGATCCACACAAATCGGGAAACCAGGTTGTCCCTTTCCTCCACCTGGCTGAAGTCAGGGCCCCAATAGCCCTCATCAGACTCTTCATTGCCTCCTGGTTGTAACTGCAAAACAGAAGTCCCTTAATCAGGGTCAAAAGCACCATCAGCTCCGCTCAACAGACACTGGAGAAGGAATTTTCCTGGATGGATGCTTTTTGGCTGTTGTTTTTCCTTGCAGTTCCTGTATCCAAGCTTCTAGTCTCCATGTAGGTTCCCCATCCCACTTTGTCATGCCCTTCACCTGGTCCCTCAGGAAGAACTACAGGGTTGTACAGGGTGTGGGCCACTTGCACCCTTTCTGTTGAACAGAAAAATTCTGACTTAAAAGCTGAGACCTTGGTTGGAGTGCTGGAGCAAGAACTACGCTCAGTAGAAAGACAGGACTCATGTGGGGGTTGGTTTTGAGTTTCAGGATTGGTCATTACCCTGTCATTATTGTTTTCTAAAATATAATCCCATGTGCATGGCCTGGAGGAAAGATCTTTAACTGGAGTTTTTAGAAGGCCAAGTGGAAAATAAGTCCAAAGTGGAGAGTCAGCAGCATTTTAATATTGAGGAGGAGAAAGCTGCAGGCACAGAGCCGGAAGACCACAAAATGTAATGGAGATTGAACATGCAAATGTTTGCATCCATCCACTACCTTCACTGGGCAGTGACAGTGTGACTAAGGGGTGCTACACCCAAGGTATCAGACTTGCCAATGTTCTCAGCATCATGGATTTTCCATCAGCTACCAGAAGGAGCCAGGGCTGGGGGATCAAGGAATATCTTCAGTTTCCCCATCTATTTCTCCCCATCTCCTTTGTCTGCCAAAAGGGTCAAGCTGCTTTTTGTAGCCTGGGTGTGACACCCAAGTTGTGACTGAGTCTATCTTGAGTCTGACAGGATCAGCTACCTTCAACACATACAATTAGACCTCAAAAGGTTGGAGGAGAAAAGTCAAGAGAATATGGCTATTTTCCCCAAGACACTGTGCAATTTATAAAGTGCATGATTGGATTTTTTTCACACTATGCTGCAGCCAGCTCATAGATCTTTCAGCGAGGTAAGTCAGAAACTAGCAGAGAAGACATCAGAAGGAGAGTCACTAACCATAATGGTGCCAGAAATTTCAGGTTAGTGTGTTGAATCATAGGTCCTGCTGGTACGAAGGCTTCTGAAAAGAAGCCCAAAATGTGTCTTTTTCCAGAGGCGAGAACACAATGAAACACTGCTTAAATGAAACCCTCTCCCCACACTACGTCTCGCACCCAACACACCTCTTAAAATCTCACCTAAAAAAAGCAGGTTCTGAAAGGTCTCTAGGAGGGCCTGTGGTATCTTTCTACTTTTTAGTCAGACCATTAAACACATCCATCATTCCCTGAGCTGTCTAGTGTGGGGATGTACTTCTCTGATCTTCTAGGGACGAGTTAGATACAACTGGTCTTATTTGGGCTTCCAGGCTAACAGTAACAGCCGTCATTGAGGGGTTTGCTGCACAGCGCTGAGTTGCTAACTTGGATCTACGGCAAGCTGCACCATGAAACAGCAAATCACCTGCATTGCACCTCCAGAGGCTTTGGATAAACAGAAACAGTTTTTCTTATTCGTTTCTTCCAATGTATTGATGACTTTTCTGTGAGCATGTAACCAGATCTGCATGAAATGATTGTAATAGCAGCCTGTAGTAATGGGGGGAAAACCAGTTTTTATTCCCTTGCATAAAATGTCAAAACATGGATCAGACTGGCTGAACATCCAGAAATTCTTTCCATCGGATCACCAGATTTGCCAGCCATTCTAGGATGTCTTTTTCAAAAAATGAAGATGACTTATGAAATTGTCTAGCTTGACTAAAGAGAGATACTGTTTCCAAAAGGAGGGGTGAGTTTATTTTGGAGTTTTATATTATCTGTTTTTGAAGTCTAATATTTAGGGATTGCTTTTCTTTCCAAATAGTCAAAGATGCTTTATGTCATAGCAAAAGGCCCCTAAAATGGTATTTGTTTATTTAAATGGCACATTATCTTATTCTTAGCATTTAATATAATCCTTTTAGAGTCCATTAGATCTCGTCCAAGTTGCTGATCATGAAAAATTCTAAAATATTTAAACAGAGACCAGCAACAGCACAAAGATTATTTAACAAAATATGACTAGTCAGCTTTATGGGCAAATTGAAGTGCTCATTTGGGTATTTATTTTTCTTATGGGGGCACAAGGGGAATGGGAAAGAAAAGTTGATCATCCTTGCAAAGAGCAGCTGGTGAAATTTTAACTTACATGGTAAATAGCTCTTTAGTGATGAAACTGAGAGGGAGGCAAACAGGTGATGTACAGTCTTCAAAGACTTACCTATTCCTTTCTATTCAGGAATTTTGTGTGTCAACATAGCAATGAGAATGAAAACTGATAGGTACAGATTACTAACCCAATTCAATATTGCATACAGCAGCTACAGATGGTGGTGATAAAATTCTGTCAGATTTCTCTGCTCCGTATGCACAACCAGCAGAACTTCAGGAAAAAGAAAGAACATTTGGAGAGTCTGTGTTGTGCCTACTTACAAAACGTGAATCTTGAACAATTAGAGATGTGGTCAGTGAGAATAAAAGCTGCTGCACATATACGCATATGCATGTATGCATACACATATCTGCAGCATATGCACAGACATGCTGCACATACATGCTGCACTGAATAAGCAAGAAATATTTGCCATCTGGAGAAGTCATAGATGAAAACTGTGTGCTGGAACAGCCATAAAACAGTAAATCTGACATTATTTTTCCTACCTTTGTCACTAGAGTTTCACAATGTGTTCTTCTTTGGCAATGTATTTTAGTGTCAAGACACCCAACCTTCAAAGCCCTCAATTTCTTTAAGTTATTGACTCTCAGATGAAGACAGAGCCCATCTGAGAGCATCTGCTGTGCTGAATGCAACAAAATATCTCAGCCTGAACGTGAAGAAAAGCAGCACTGCTCCTGAGCAGTCACCAAACTCTCAGACCAGTTCTGGTTAAACCAAGATTGTTCTTCAACTTTACTGCACCCATTGTCTTTTAATGTTTACCAGGATCACACCAATGCTTAAAACCATGCAGTAAGTCTTATACAGCAGCACCTCTGCATTGCATCCTTCACTGCTTAGCTTAGGAGGTGGCACGTGGTTCCACCCAGCCTGGCTGCCACTGTTTTGGCAGAAGTACAGCTCCCATGGTGGCGGTGCAGTGCACACACTCCAGTTTCACCCTTATGAGAGTCTGAATCTCTGCATCAGGCCGCTTAGAAGCTGAACTGCTTTTGGCCTGAGACTCCTGCTGCTGGGGACAATACCCCACGTCACAGTGGGCTGCACCAGTTAACCCCTGAAACCTGCCAGGCTCCAAAGGTGCAGGGAGCCAAGGCTGGACCAGCCGGGCAGCCTGGCAAGTGGGAAGAAGCTGGCTTCTTTGCCAGCCTAGCCAGAGGCTCCAGGCAATAACAAAAGGCAAGGCTGAGCTACTCTTGTGGGACAAGAGGAGCTGGAGAAGGAGACGACCCCATGACAGAAGCACAGGAGAGGCCATGTCTCAAGAATCTCACACTTACAGATTCACTGGAGTAGGAAAATGCTAGGTTACCTTTTGTAGGTAGTAACAAATTTTTCTGTAACAGGAACATCAGTTCATATAGTCTATATAGTATATAGTGCATCGTATAGGCCATGATTTTCCCTGGTCAACTGCTGCCCCAGATGTAGTTTCCAGACTGAGGATAAAAAGTCAACCCCATGAACAGAGAAGTAGCTGCTTTATTTCAGTCCTTCCCAAGAAAACCAGGTGGATGCTTCAACAGAGCTGTTTTTTTGTCAGAAGATAGATTTACAAAGGAAAGGTTTACCTCAAGTAACCTTAGACTAAAGACGTAACACACTCCTCTCTGTCCTTCAACTTTGCAGCGGTGGATTTCTCTATGGGGAAACAAGCCAAGATCCAGGTGTTGACTCCTGTGGAGAATGATTTCAGATTTCAGGACACTGCTTTATGCAGAGAGACCATCTAACCTGAGTACTTCAAATAAATTTATGTTGCTAAGATTTAGTATGAGCAACTTTTCCATAGGAAAGGTGATATTTCAATTGGCAATTTCCAATTTCAAATAAAACACTACAGCTGGAAAAACATACATACTGGAATTCACAAAATTCCCATGAAAACAAGAGAGGAAGTCTTCTTCTAGTTTGAAGTTGTATGTGGAAAAGACATTAGATACTGTCATAATCTGAATTGAAGCCCGATATCTTTTATCCTGTCATTAATGTGGAAAAATCAGTGACTTAACGGGTAAAAATAATGTCTATATGAGCAGCCTTCAGCTTTTTATTTCAGTTTCTCAGAATGTGGAACTTAAGGTACTGCAGTGGAGCACATGGCTGGAAAATTCAGCCTAGAAATGCTACTGTTTAAAGGCGCTATCCTAGGGAAACATAAAATCTGATTTCATTTTTTTTTCCCCTCTTCATATCAGGATTTTAAGTTCATTGAGATCATGAGGAAAGAGAAATAACACAGAGTTTTTTTGGCATGGTTAAGATTCAGACATTTAGATAAACCCTAGATAAAGATCCAGATTTTGAGATGGCTAGTTAGTCCAAACATTCTCATGTCCCTCCATGAGGCAGATGATGGTCAGTATCTCATCCAATGAATCACCAGGAGAAAGTCCACAGAATCCCATGGTGCTTTGATTTTATTTCCCTACAGTCTCAGAAGAAATGCCAGATGTTCTGATCTTACATAAGACGGTATGTGCTTTATATTGCATGAGCATTGTGATTAAGAGCAGGAGTTCAACCAGCAATTCTACTTAGAGTAACCAACAGTCAAAACCAACAGAGTTCAGTAGGTTTTGGGTCAAATATTCAAATCCTGTGGATCTGTCAAACTCCTGGTTAGCAGGAGCATAGAAATTAAATCTGTATTTCTCACGGGGCTAGAGGAACACAAAGCTATTGTGACAGCTAAAGAGAAACAATTGTGCAGCAAACACACTAAGATCTGGAATGCAGGGCTGCTCGCAGATGACTTTTTTTTAATCGCAGAAGACACTATGGGCATCTTGGAGGAGCTGAGATTACCAGGATTACTGCAAGTAGCCCTGCCCTGGAATGCTGGACACCCATCACTGGTGGTGAGGAAGCAGAGGAAGCTGAGAGCAGTATGCTGTTACCGCAACTGTTTTTAATTGCTTCAATTAGAGGACAAGAAACAGCTCTAGGTCCCATTCAAACAAATGGCAAATCATTGGTCAGATTTTCTTTTCTTATTATTAAGTTATCTTGTTTTTATGAAAATTGGAGATTGCTTTTAGTGATATTCTATTTTCTCATCAACATGTTACTCTTACTTCTTATTTTTAGGTAGTTCTATAACCACGTATAATTCAATTTACAGAATCAAATATAGGCCTCTGTGCAACTTTCAGTTTTGTGCTTATTATCTTTCAGATTTCTCGCTGCTTTTATTTACAGATTTTAGTGATGCTCAGTTTTTTCATCTTTTCCTATGTAATGCCACCTGCTGCCATTATCAGTTTTCCATGAAGACTTCAGGATTATATCATACTCGCCAGTACACTCAGCTGTCTAAAGGAAATTTTCAGCTCAGTTTTCACTGTGAAGAAAAGAATTTGCTGGACAGCACATGAAGTTCCAGATGTGACAAAGTCTGGCTGTCCGGCTCCCTGATGTGAAGTACAGCAAAGTGTTAATAGTTTTTACTGAGTAGTCAGCTTGAAAAGGAATAGGGGATTTAAGACGTTCTTTATTAGTAGAAACTCCAGACAAGTGGGCAACTCTCAACAGTTTTTTGTGAGGGTTTTTGGTGTCTCATGACCTACTGAATTTTGCATTTGTATTACCCTAAGCAAACTTCTGTGGTTCTCATTACAATTTATGTATAACCTGCACTGTTTGCCGCCAAGGCCTAAAGATGAGAACAAATGTCTGAGGAGTTAAAAGTAGCAAGAAGGTAATCTGACCCCAGAGGCAAACAGGAGAAGAGTGACGGGGAACAGGGCCGGTGCAGGTAAAATATGAACTGCCACCCATTAACCATGCCAAAGAAATGGTGACACTGGAAACAGTCTACCTCAGGCCTTTTTTAAAATGAGACAAGACTACAGATGCCATGTGATCAGAACACGTTCTCAAAATTAGACTTGTATCAATAAAAACCTGTCTATTCTTTCATCCTGTTTTCTACCCTCCCTGCTAAAGCCAGCATCATCTGCAGTGAATGCCCAGATCTAGAAAAGAGATTTTATGAGAGTGAGATGTCCTTCCAACAGTTTCCATCCTTCAGTCCTGTTCTGTGAGGTCATGGGACTCCACAGACTGGCTATCTTTCAACAGGTAGTTGGTTATTTGGTTTTTGGGGTCAAAGTCTGTGCATGGAACAACCGGTCAAATGTGCATTTTGCATATCAGAAATGAAATAATTCTGCTCCAAGAAGTGCTTTCAAACTCTACTCAAGCATCTAAGGAGAAGGCAAACAAAATCCATTGTGTGTCTGGGGCTCTCAGTATAGCTGGAAGTCAAAATGCAATGTGAAAAATGTCATAGATGAGCCTCTGCAGCACCTCATAAACTGCACCCACTCCTCAGTGTAGCAGCTGGACTTTGTTGTTCATGGGCTACTAATAATTCTTCTTTCATTGCAGTCTTTTTCAGCAAAAGACCCCTAACACAGAACAACACTGCAGAACTGGGAGAAAAAAAAAAAATAAACTACCACCAAAACCTCAAATTCTGTTTGAGGCAACAGCAGCCACCCAACATAAGTGAGAGAGGAACATTTAGCTGCCAGGGACACCAAAACCATCAGGACACACTATGCAGGACATGGCAAAGAGCTGGAGGAAAAGGGCTTGTTATTCAGCTGTGCTGGGCAGCATGGGAAAAATGAGAAAAGGATAAAAAAATTATTTCAAGGCAGAAAAACAAGGAAAAGCACAAAGAGTTGGAAAGGAGGGGAGGAATGGGAATTTATTGCACCATTTTGGAGGAGCTAATGGTCTGGTCTAGATCTGGGATGTATCTAAGGAGCTACTCCACAGTCCAATATATGGGAAGCCATGTAGAGGACACTGCAAAGCAATTTCAAAAGCAGGATACAATACAGGCAGCAAATCCTCTGTATCCATCCCCAATAACTGTATGCATGAAGCAATTCTGCAGGACTGAGCTCTGATATGCCAATTCTCACACTGGCATAGTTCAAAAGAGCAAAAACAGACAAGGAGTCACCTTGATGTTTTCAGTCCAAGGCTCATCCCTCTCTCATGGTTTAACCCTGGTCAGCAACTCAGCCCCACGTAGCTGCTCACTCATTTTCCTTAGCTGGAACAGGGAGAAAATCAGAAGGGTAAAAATGAGAAAACTCACAAGTTGAGATAAAGACAGTTTAATACGGAAAGTAAAGCCACGCACATAAGAAAAGCAAACTCAAGAATTCATTCCCATTGGAAGGCAGGTGTTCAGACACCCCAAGGAAAGCAGGGCTCCATCACACATAACAGGGACTTGGTCAGACTAAAGTTGTCACTCTGAACATTTTCCCCCTTTCTCCTTCCCCCAGCTTTATATGCTGAGCACGACACCATATGGTATAGAATGTTCCTTTGGCCAGTTGAGGTCAGCTCTTCTGGCTGTATTGCCTCCTAAACTTCTTGTGCACCCCCAGCATCCTCTCTGGTGGTGTGAGGTGAGAAGCAGAAGAGGCCTTGCTGTGCAAGCACTGCTCAGCAATAACAAAAACATCCCTGAGTTATCAATACTGCTTTCAGCACAAGTCCAAAATATAATCCATATTGGCTACTCTGAAGAAAATTAACTCTGTCTCAGCCAAAGCCAGCACAGTCTCCTTCTGCCTAGCCCTGGCAAGGCAGTGTGGGACACTGGCTTACAGCTGCCAGCCAGGAAGGGCAGAGGATTCTAAGGGCGAAGAAGCTAACATGAACCAATTTTCTCCCATCCAGCTTGAAGGGTTTGCTACAAGAAAACATGTTAGATATTTGTTTGCTCTGGCTGTGAGTGTACAATAAGGAAGGGTTTAAGGACAGTTGATCCTGCCTTTGGGCAAGGGGACATTGCAGAACATCCTTGTTGGCTCTTCCCACCCCATGAGGATCTCCTGTGGTTTAACAATAACAAGTTCAAGGTGCAGCACCTGGGTCAGGGCAACCCCCAGTATCAATACAAGCTGGAGGATGGACAGATCAAGAGCAGCCCAGCCAGGAAGGACTTGGGAGTGCTGGTGGATGAGAGGCTGGACATGAGCCAGCAATGTGCACTTGCATCCCAGAAAGCCAATTGTATCCTGGGCTGCATCAAAAGCAGGGTGGGCAGCAGGGCAAGGAAGAGGATTCTGCCCCTCTGCTCTGCTCTGCTCTGCTCTGCTCTGCTCTGGTGAGACCCCACCTGGAGTCTCTGGGATCCCCAGCACAGGAAGAACATGGACCTGTTGGAGCAGGTTCAGAGGAGGGCCACCAAGGTGATTAGAGGGCACCCCTCCTATGAGGAAAGGCTGAGAGAATTGGGGTTATTCAGCCTGGAGAAGAGAAAGCTTCAGGGTGACCTAATTGCAGTCTTCCAGTTCCCGAAGGGAGCCTACAAGTAAGATGGAGATAAATATTTTACAAAGGCATGTAGTGATAGGACAAGGGGGGACAGTTTCAAACTAAGGGTAGGTTTAGAGTAGATATTGGGAAGAAATTCTTTATTGTGAGGGTGGTGAGGCACTGGAACAGGTTGCCCAGAGAAGCTGTGAATGCCCCATTCCCTGGAAGTGTTCAAGACCAGGCTGGATGGAGCATTGAGCCACCTGGTCAAGTGGAAAATGTCCCCGCCTATGGCAGGAGGGTTGTAATGATTTTCTCTGCTGTGGGGATCACATGGACTGACAGTTTTAGAGTTGCACACCGAGCACCCCCGTGTGTAGAAACAGACTATACAAAGGCCCTTTGCTGCTTTACCTCCCCACCATCCCACTGCGCTCCAGAAGATTCCCAACAACTGGCTGTGACCCCTGGGAGGAGCCGAGCTATCCAACAGTCATGCCAGGTACTCTCAGGGTTTGATGCGGCTTCTGCACATTCCCCAAAACACGTGGCTCATCAGTGGGAAAAAAAGCTTGTCCACAGCAGGTCTGCAGCATCACGAGGTAGGGGGACAAAATCTTTTCCACTTCTGTGGTAACACTTCCACAGACACAATGATTTCTTGCTAGGAAGCTAAAAATCCCAATGTGTTTTTTTGTGACAGCAGACGTCCTTTTGTGGATTATTGCCAAAGCTCAGATGCCTGTAAAACATGCTGGGAAGTGTCCACTGGGGAAAGAAATCCCTCCTGCCTTTCATGAGAAGTTAATAAATGTCAGAGAAAAAATCTGAAGACATAATACTGGCTGTGAGGATTAACTTTTTCTTACAGCAGCAGTGCCAGATTATTTATTGGAAGTATAATTTTCCTCTTTGAGGTTTGTTTGATGGTTTTTCCCTTAAAAATAGATAACCAAATGTTTATGAATGAAAGACACATTCAGAAAAAATCAACTTGACACATAAAATTAAATTTCTGTGTCAAACCCCTTGGATTTAGTACAGAAAGAAGAAAGGTATTTCATGCAGGCATCCTGCTGCAAAAAGGAAGGCCTGTGGAGATTAATGAGGAAATAAATAGGAATAATATATGAGGACTAAATAAGGAGGAAGTTTGGGCCATAAGAGATTAATGAGGAACATACACTTGCTCTAGCTTTGCCCCCAGATGTATGAACTGAATTGTATTTCATGGCTTTCAAGGCAAATTTAAAGTGACTGAACAGCAAAGAAACTTTATGGGGAGTTTTCACTGGTAGTCCTCCTGGGACTCTTCCCCTCGGAGGTGGGAAAGGCTATATATGCTACCTTTGCAGTTTTTAGTGATGAGCAGAGGAAGTCCCTCTACAGAAAGCTTTGTTAGCACATGCTTCCTTCTTTCGAGCATGAGACAACCAGCAAAAAGGCCTTGGTTTTGCACAGAAGTCACTGAACTGCAGCTGAATAGGCCTTAGTTAAGTTGCTTTTTAAATCACATAATTAAAAGCAGCAATAAAAATCTTGAAAGGCATTATCCAGTCTTTACATTCTCACTGCCACATGTGTGCCCACGTATACAAAGGCACTTGCTTTCAGAAAAATTTGCTATTTCAAAATAAATTTAGCCCACAACTTGAGATATATATTTAGACTACAAAATGTCATAAGAATTAATATCATTATAATTTGGAAATCACATTTTTTATTTCTACATTGATTTTGCTTTTTAAAATAGCATAAAAAGCATATTTTAAAATAATAAAATATAATAAAATTATCAGTTCTGTTTCAGATGGAGTAAAATGTCTTGAATGAAGCTAAGACAGACAAAATGAATTGTTTAATTATCATTAAACCCCCTGTTTCAGTACCAATTTTCCCCATCTTCTATCCCTTCCATTCATTCTCATTTCAATGCTAACCTAAGCCATTTTCTGTCCCCATCTGCCTTCTGAGGTTTTGTGCCAGAGCCAAAAAGTGCTTTCCTGATTGAGCTCTCGACTTACTCACCATCTCCACTCCTGACACAGGTCAGCCATAACCAGGGGTGCCCCCCACGGTATCTGAGACCCCCAGCTCTGCATCACGGCAGCCCACCACCATTTCCCTTGGTCTCTTTTCCTGCACACTACGGGGTGTTCTTTTTTATTTCCAGTCCCTGACTGGGTGCAAAGATGGGAGGAGGTGTGTTTGAATTTCTCGGGTCACTTTATCCAAAATTGGGACAGCCTGAGAGAAACATGACCTGCCATGGGGGCAGCTGCTGGAGTGCTATGTGGGCCACACATGAGACTGGAGTCTCTTGTATGTTCAGGATAAGAAAAGAGCCCAGGCAGGCCTGCCTAAACACCCTGGCCACCTCGGGTCCCAACATAAGCAGTGTAGGAAATCCCATATCCTGGATTTCCCACAGGTAACACATGGATTCTTCTCACAGCTCCATCAAAATCCAGCTCTTCTTTGTAAGAGGAAAGTTGGCATAATCCATATCTATTGAAAAAGGATTTCATAAGTCACTTTTCCCCTGGTTCACAACCAGCAAATTAGGTGTACCATGGCTATTGCACAGGTCAAGGCCAACTGCATGGTGACCCTTTGCCTGACCACACTCATTCCAAGCTCTTTTTGCCAGCATCCTGCAAGGGCTGTAGAAACTGAGGATGGATTCTGCCCACAAAGCTTTGGGGTGATGAGAAGTAAATAACAGAGTAGCAAGCTGTACTTCCTATTGCAAGCCTCCTTCAAACTCAAGTGGACAGGGCAGAAGGCCTTTGCCTCATCTGTCCAAAGAAGAGAATAGAAATGACATCAGCCTCCTACTATGTAGGGAGTCTGAGCCATGAGCTATCACTGGTCTTTGGGAAAGTCTGCTTGGGCCAGTATGAGAAGGACATTCTCTATAGTAGACTGGTCATGCCTCTGATTAGTGAAGCAGTTGCTTCCCAAAAAATCAGTGGGGGTTTTGTTTAGATTTGCCAGTTTTTGCTTTTACTATGTCTAGGAAAAGCTGGATCCAAAATTATTGGTGCAAAATAAACAGGTCTGAGCCTAACCTTTCCAAACTGGAAAGTTTCTGTCTATTGCACAACCAAAATGAGCAATATTTGAAATACTTTTTCAAAAAACGGTTATCCTTCTGGTCTTCTTTGCCATGTTATTTAAACTATACCTAGCAAATTGATTCATTTAGAAATCCATATACCTTCCAGAAAGTAAATACAGTTCATATTTGAATAAGTTCCTATATTTGATGCCAAGCTTTCAGGGAAACTGCCCACTAATATTTATCACAACATCAGAGACATGAGCCAAATTTTTGGTAATGCACTGCATTATACTTTGGGGTGGAAAGGGTGGAATCATATATCTGGAAATAGCTCATATTAGGCAGCAGTTTTACTGTGGAGTGCTGCATGAAGGAGATTGTTCACAGGCACCACCTCTCCCAACTGGCAGCACGACACAGTGCAGTAGCCTGGCAGGGGGGCTGGACAGGGAGTTCCAGCCCTAAGTCTGAATTTCTTGCCTTTTGTGGGTTTAAGCCATATGTGGACTCTCCTAATTTTTGATGTGTGTTTTACATCTGAAATGTAAACCCCAAAAACAGGGAATAATGATGAAAACACAGACTATGCCATGACCACAGTCCACGGCTCTTGTGGGAACTGCCACAGTCACGGACTTACAGCTGAGTTTCAAATATTCTATTGAATTACAGAAAGGGCTGCTGTTAGGCTCTCCTCCCCTTCAGGTCATTATATACAATTGTTTGCCATCATTAAACCTTCTTTCTAACAACTTTTGTCCATAAACTTATGTCCAAAAAGCATATCAAAATTTTCCAAACACTGCAATTTGATATATTCAGGAAGCAATACACATTCAGTGAGACTGTGTATCCCAGGATAATGATTCCCTTCTATCAGTTTAGGGCTGGGACATTGTAGATCTGTGACAGTGAGTATTATGGGGAGGCGAATTCACCAGCTGACTCGTGCAGGCAGCCCTGCAAAGTGATCAGTCTTTGCTTGTTAAGGAAATTCCCTGTACCTCATGCATTTGTCTGGTAGCCAATCTAAAAGAAAAAAAATGGTGTCACCTTTATAGAAATAAAAAGCAATAAGCCCAGTCAGGACACCCACTCACTTGGGGGAAGCTCAGTTTCAAGAGATGCAAGTTATGGGCTCAGTTTCTTCAGCAGGTTTGCTGCTTGTGGCTCTGCAGTCATTTAATGTTGCTGCACGCAACTCCATGGTTGTTTCATTTCACCTCCTGAAGTGATTACAATTCAAGATGGAGGGAAGAGAAATGTACCTGTGTCTGCATTGACTACAGAACAGATTTCAAGTCTCTGACGAAAAAGTATCAGATCAAGTACACAGCTTTTTAAGAGAGCAACTGAGTTCAGTTATTCATGAAGGCAAGCTAATTTACAGAATTCCTTAACATTTCATGAAAATTGCCTCTTTGGGAACACTTTTTGCAGGTTATATTCCATTTCTTAAAAAGCAAGAGCCTGCCTTAAGCAAATGAGTTGACTTACTGTGAGACAGCTAAAGGAAAAAATAAGCTCATTGAAATCTCCACACGGAGAAGCTCTGAGGGACAGGACTTGCACAGGGGTGTTTGCACAGTGCCTGGTACAATGGGTCCTAACCTGGTCATGCCCTTTGATTGTTACTGCAGAGCAAACATTTGACAACAAAGAAGTAGCAAGTAACGCTCAGGTCAAGCTCAGCCACCAAATCTGCATTGTATGTTCCCTGTGTGCCTCCTCAAGCACTGAGGCAGCTGCTACTGCTGCATACAAAGACTGCCTAAAGCCAAAGGAAAAGCCTATTGACACCACAGCTTCTGCTTAGGTGTCTGATGCATTGGCTGGAATTTCATCAGATGCTTCCTGTCACTCATGGATGTTCCCACTGCTGTAGGAGGGCATTTCTCCGATGATGAAAAATCTTTATTCCACAGGGAAGACTTTCATGAAAATATCTTTACACCAAAGATGGAGCTTTTAGCAGTGAACAATATCTGCTGGGCACCTTCCTGCTATAGAGAACACCCTCTGAGCAGTCAAAGAGCAGAGTTTACTGAGCACTTCCATGTGCATGGGTCAATCACATGCACCCGTGACAACTAAAATGCACATAATGCACCAGGTGATCTATGGCAAATGTGCCTGCCCACAAAACTCCACAAAGCAAATGTATTATGTTCAGTGTGTGCAATTCTCAGGAAGATTGACAGTAGTTCCTACCAGCATCAGAAGCCGTTTTTTCTCTCTTCTTAGTAGATTACCTTTGGGATGGCCATCAGTGCAGCCCTGCAGTCTCCGCTGCCAAATGCACTGTCTTCATAAGAGCAACAGCAGTAGCCTGATCCAAGGTAGATGCTGTAATCATCAGATACAGATATTCTTCCTGGGGGCTGAGAATGGCACACTGCAAGCTGTGTCTGTAAGACCCTGGTGACAAACCTGGAGCTGTCTGGGTTTAGGTTTGGAAGAAAACTTATTAGGTTCAAGTTCTTGGAACTTCTGTGACTTTAATAACTTCATGAAGTGTGGCATATTTAAAGAGTTATGATGGCTGCAACAAAGGAGATGCTGCTTCCAAAGCATCTAGCACCCAGCACAAATGTGACCCCACAGGGGTCCATGACTTCAGCAAAAACAGGAAAGAATGGTTTTGCCAGACTAGAAAATACAGCCTTAAATATTTGACATTATTGGTGACAGAGGGTTGGGAAGAAATGAAAAGCATGTTGGAAAGCTCAATCTACAGATAATGTGCTATTCAGTTTTATAGTTCCATAAAAAATGCAAAAGAACCATTCACAGCTGGTGAGAAGGAAGCCCAAACTCTTGGTTTCACTTCCACCACTGGCTGACATTTATAGGGTTTTACTTATAAACAGCACTTACATAAATCAGTCAAGTCATAGTTTACGCCACTATTGCGAAGCAGACAACAATCATGTATTTGTTGCTTCCTAAATGACAAAGACTGAGGTGAGGAACAAGAGATGCAAATCCTTCTTCAGGGGGTAATTTAACCCATATCCAAGAATCTGGTTTGCAAAGTGTATGAACAGCCTGCTGAAACCCAAAAAAGACTTCAAGCTGAGGAAGAGCTTCTCTTACTAGTTTGCATGCTGATATTTTTAATAAGTACCTTGTAGTGCATTTTCTCCCTGATTTAATCATAATTGTTGTTTTGCTAAATTTCAAATTAATTTAACTGTTATTCTGCACTTCTTGAGATGTTCAAGTAACTGTATAAGACTGTATGAATCATTCCCCTGTCATGAAGAGCTGCTAGTGGACAGCTTGGTTTGAAATATTTCTGAAGAGCATTTTACAGGACACCCAGGACACCAGGTTGCACAGAGATGTTCCACCCCTCTTGCTGAACCTCACCTAACGACCCATCTAGCACTGACCTTACATCAGTGGCTCTCAAACACTAGGGACCAGCAGAATCGACAGTCTGAAGAGAAACGTGTGCTGCTGGTCCCTCCTTCTGCTGCAAGAATCAGAACGAGAAGGCAGCAGAGAAGCAAGCACAGAACAGCAACGCAGAAGTGAAATTGTGAGAAATTACTCAAGGACCAAAGACTAAAAACCAAAAGGACTATGGCTTTATCCTTTCCTCAAAGCATTAGTTAAATTAAGATTGGTTGTGATTACAGAAAGGTTTCCTTGCAATTACTTTTCCACATCAGAATGTACTTCAGGAACTCCACAGATGTCTTGGATTGAGGGAATAAGCCAAGGAAGGGAGTCACGGTTAAAACGATGGCCATGCAGTCACTGCAGACACGTAAATCCTCGTCAAGCACATATTCACTAAGGAACGTGTTCTCTGAGAGAAAATTACTACGGAGCCATGTACATCTCCCTCAGGAATGCCTGCCTTCCTGCTCCAGGCACCCCTCATCACCTTTGTTCAAACTGCAGAGAGGCGACCACATACACACACAGATGAGGATCAGCTGGATGTCTCCAAAGCACATCCATTGTCTACTGGTCTTTAGCTGTGACTTTAGAAGGGACACTGTTCTACAGCCCCCAAGAGAGAAACTCTAGAGAAGAGACCCTGTGTAGGTTAGATACAGAGAGTTTCACTTTTTAAAACTGCTGGCTGTTCTGGACTTCTCCATTTTCAAGAAGAAAAACTTAACTCAGGAGAGTTGCTCATTCATAAAACTTGTTCACCCCTAAGTCCAAAAGAAGGAAAAGTATTTTTAAGAATAATGTCCTTTTGAAAAACAGTAATTTATGCCCTCAAAGCCATTTTGGGAATCTAAGGGATGTTTTCCCCATGGGAAATATCCATGTTGTGCACACAATATTTAGGTGTGTATTTAGGACATATTTTTTCCCAAACAATGCAAAAAAGTAAATTTTCTGGCAAGCACATCCTGGTGCAACAGCCACACGAAATAGTGAAATTTTGCATCCACAAAACACACTCTCTGGACAGGCTAAGGCTATGTAAGTATGTAGGAGATGAGTCTGTTCACGGTAGCTTATCAGGCTTCTGAAGAGTGAGTATTTCTTCTCCAAGGTACAGATTTTGATTTTGTGCTCTTGATCCTTGCATGCACTAGAGCCCCACTGCAGAGCTTCTGACACACATCTATAGATATTCAGAGCATTGCTGCAAAACTACACCAGCTCCAGTGCAAGAGCACATAGCTGTGCTTTACCTAAGTACGTATAGCCACATGCACTGAATTCTACTAAAAGCACATAAATAAAAGGGAGGAGATTGTTCGGTGGCAGCTTCAGGAAGGCATGACTAGATCCACACAAACACTTGGGAGAAAGGTGCAAGCAACTTCTACAAAACTCTCTGCAGAGGATTCACAGACAAGAGCGAATGTCCTCAAGTTGCATCAGGGGAGGTTTAGGTTGGATATTAGGAAGAAATTCCTTCACCAAAAAAGTTGTCAAGCATTGGAACATGCTGCCCTAGCAAGCGTGGTGGAGTCACCGTCTCTGGAGGTATTTAAAGATAAGTAGATGTAGTACTTATGGACACGATTTAGTGGTGGACTTCATGGTGATGGGTAAACGGTTGGACTTCATGATCTTAAAGGTCTTTCCAACCTAAACAATTCTATAAAAACTAGAAACTCAGCCTCATTCCTGAGTAAAGGGGTTCCAGCGTAATTTTTTTATGGCAATAAAATAAATATGTGCTGCTGCAGCCAAGGAAAACCGCAGACTGTAACTTATCTTGATAAGTGACAGCTTCTCTGATCTGACTTATTTTAGCAGGGTGAGCAGAAGTTAAAGACTTGAGCTATTTCTCCTCTCCTACTGTAATCTATCAGTGTGTCCTCCAGTTGTCCATGGTGTTGTTGTTCAGGTGATTTCCACTGTCCCACTTTGCTTTTGCCCTCCCTCCTCTTCAGTACTGAATGCTTCCTCCCTCCTGAAAAACACAACATTCTAAAGTGAGCGTTTAGTTGGCTGTGTCCACGTCACACTCCTCCCCAGTTTGGGAAAGACGACTTGCAACGTTCCAGACACTCAACTGGCTATCAAAAAAATCCCCCCAAATTTAAGCAGAGAAATGGGAATTAACTCGGTCCAAAGCATAAGAGCATCCATCTGGGCTTTGATTTTGAGATACAAGCAAAGGCATTTAGATTTAGATGATTTCCAATCCCCCAGTTTCCATCTGTCTTTGGGTAGTTGCCTTTGTCAAACTGCCTGAAATATTTCCTAACTGAGCAAGTTAACAGGAGGAAAGTTTAGGCCACGTGCCCCTCCCTTTTCTGGCAGTAACATGGGAGAAATGGCGATGCTGTATGGGCAGGGATGCTGAGTGCATCCCCCCCTCCTGGCCAGGCTGATTTCAAAAGAGGTACTGTGCAGAAGGCACCCGGCATTCAGCAAGAGGGCTGCTCCTGCGCCTGGAGAAATGAGCAATCCCACCAGCTTGTTTGGTTGTTTTTTTTTTTTTACAGAGGAATACAGGTTCACTCATCATTACAATAAGCATATTCACACTCCCACTGAGCCAGTTTGAGACTTCCAAGACCAGCATGGTGTATGAATGAGCCTAGTAAGAGCTACATACTGCAGACTCTTAGCCAATATTTTTCAAATTTGGGTCAGTCTGAGGCACCATGGCTGAAAAAGTATTGCCACAGCATTGTAAATTTGTATTTTATATTCCCTTGAAGTGCTTTTTGAGGAAATTAGCCTTCATTACTGAGGCATCTCTCCTGTAAACATAGAAAACAGAAAATACCTCTGCTGACAAGGACAGCATTGTAGGGCAGGGAAGAAGAGTAAACATTGAATCTGCAGGAAGAACTGGACTAATTCAGCAGCTGAATCAATCAGGCATGTGCATCCCTTCTCCCCAGCAGCTCCCTAAGCTTCAGGGCCTGCAGCACCCCACGCGCTACAGCTGGCACCACCTTTACACCCAGGCAGCAGCACACCATTGCTCCCTGGACCTACCAAAATGGTAAGGTGGAGACGTCAGCCCCAGCCAGATCCATGTCAAGGGCGCCAGGACCCCCACGTTCCTGCCAGCATGGTGGTTTGTGGGGCACCGAACACAGCCGTCACAAAGCCCCGGTCCCGCGACCTAAACTGGGAAGGCAGCGAGGGCATGGGGTTGCCACGGCACTGTTCCACTTTCCGTGTTTTGGACCATTTGCACGGCCCGACCGGTGCTGGAGTGCGTATTTTTGGCAGTGGCTGGGGAGGTTCCTCTGCAGCCGAGTACAGCCAGCCAAACTCGGCTGGCACAAGGCAGGGCTTTTCAAAATGTTCTGTGCTCCAATCGGAAAGCAGCCGAATGCTACTCTTCTCAGAAAAGTGCTGCCCTTGTCCTTTTTAATGAAAGCGAACTTGGTATTCAGTAGGAGCAGGCCAGAGCTATTTCAGACACGGAAGACAGCAGACACAAATCAATAGAAAAAAATAACTTCTTTTTATTTACAAAAAAAATCCAAATATTGGATGCTGTAAACAAAATTCACAATCTGTTCCCTCTAGAGTCTGTTTTCCATCAGCTCTTTTTCTGTCTGTGACAAAGCCTATAGTCAAAATGTTCCAAAAGAGCAATCCAAGGAGCAGTTTGCTGCAACAGGATGCCTTGCAGAAGGCAACAGTTGTAAGGAAATTTGAGGGAAAGCAAATCTGCACAGACTCCTACAGACTGCAGGAGCCTACAGTGCCTTTAGCCAAGCTGTCTTGAAATTTGCAGGCTTTTTTTTTTTTTTTTTACTATTTATTTTGTTAGCAAACCACTATTACAACAGCAAAACAGTACACTGATTTTCTTTCTTGCAAGGGAAATTCTCTGCATAAAGAAAACCATACAAAAGAATATATTCAAATAGGAGCTGAATATGCAAATACAATTTTCCTTTTCTGTGCAGTTTTATCTAACACACTTCATTTTCTCAATTTAAAAAAGCGCCTTTTTTGAACCGGTAGGAGCTTCTGATGTGATGCAAACCAAACATTTAATAAGAATTGTTTAGAGGATTTGTGTGAAGGCCTTTGTGCAAGATAAAAAATATTTTAAGTGCAATACGAGAAACTAGAAAAATATCATCTTTTTGGTCTTCTAATTGCCCTTCTATTCTTAGGACAAATGTTCTTGCATTTGGGAGGACAGCTACATCTAAGGGGAAAAAAAAGAAGAAAAAATCCCATTTAAAAGCTCTTGGTTGTTTCACGATCGCTACGTTTAACCAAGTTTAGCGCCCTGTTGGTTAGCAGGAAATTCAGCTGTGGCACAAACAGTTTTACTGTAATCAGGTCAATGTCTTTAATCAGTTCAGCTCTTTAAAAGGGGCACTGTCTTCTGTAGCACAAGCTCTAACCTTACAGCTGATTGGATGGGATAGATCAAGTATACAAAGCAAGAACACGGTTATTAACTTTAAAAGTACCAGTGTGCTGAAGAGGAGGGGAAAAAACAGTTAAAAAGAAGTCAGACTTTATGGAGGGAAAGGTGTGCAAACCACAGAAATAAACCAGCTTTGAAAAGGGGTTCTTATTTTACTCTTGGCCTGAACTCATGCCTTCTTCCCACCTCTAACACCAGGCACATTTTAAGCTACCAGTCACAAATAAAACAAAGCTCCACCAGTTCCACCACTTGATCATTAACATACGTAAAACAGATCTGGAATACCTATATAATATATATAAAAACATATTATATATGTATCAAAATGCAAATGCCAAAAGGTGCAGTTTAGCTCAGAGCCCTGCTGTACGCACTACAAGGTAACTAGCTGCTGTCAATCAAAAAAAAACCAACCCACAATAAAATTTGAGCTGAGAGGAAGTAATTCAAAACTTTCTTTCAAGCAATGGCAAAAATAAAGGGTCCTTCAAAGGAAAACAACACTGTGTCATGTATTATCAGCATTCTGTGGTTGTGGCACAGCTATAGATTCTCAAACCCTTTTAAAGAGAGGATGACTCATTTATTTGCTGCAAATAGTTGTGGGAGAGAAGACATACCACATTACCAGCTGATCCTATTTCCCCAGCCCTCCCCTCGCTTCTGCTAGCAAACCAGGAGCAGGAGGTAAGGGGAGCTGGCGGGCCAGGAGCACCCAGCCCGGAGCCTCCAGGGGCTGGGGGGAACCTCGCTGGGACCAGAAGCCAGCGGGAGGCTGCAGCCAGCACCAAAGGAAGGGAAGGTGGGGACAAGGTCTGCACGTCAATGCCAGGAATGGCAATGGACCAGCTTTTAAGTTTCCTGAAGGACTCGCAGGGAAGGTGCTTCAGTAAACAAATCGGGTTCCTATTAAAGTGCCTGCAGAGCGAAAAGTACAAAGCGCGACAAAAATAGATGTACCTTACTTGCTCCATAGGGAAAATACACTGCCAGGACACGAGTCCTCTCCCTCTCTCTGCCCCTGACTCCAACGCCAGACCGTGCCTGTGACCAGGCAGGGCACAGACGGATTTCCTTCAAAAGCCTGAATTCCCCTTTTTTTTTTTTTTTTTTCCCTCAGAAAAAAAAAGCAAAATATAAGAGTCACGCGTAAATTAGTCATTAG
>VZTG01001540.1:1729504-1772916 GCA_013397845.1 Melanocharis versteri
CCACCCCCCCGGCATTCCCGGTCATCCCAGGCGCAGCCAAACTTCATACCAGAGCGACGGAATTTGGCAAGGGCCCCTCTCCAAGCAGATGCCGAGGATCCCGGGCCGTGTGGTTTGCGCTGCTCGGCTCCTGACCGAGATTTCCAGAGCCGCCTGCGGCCGCGCAGCGGCATCGCGCCGTGCCTGCCCGGCCCCGTCCCGGCCCCCTCCCCCGTGCCCGCCCGCCCTCCTCGCCGGCGAGGGGAGGAAAGAGGCATCCCGAAGACCACGGAGGAGCCGGTGCCTTGCAGAGGAGCGTCCTGCCCGGAGAGTACAACTTTGGTAACCGCGGAGCCGTAAAAATGACGTGGAAGACAAGCATATTATATAAACATAGCCATGTATTTTACTTGCAGTTACATTTTGTTTTAAATAACGATGGATGCATCTGCTTGTTTTTCACCTGTTACGTGCATACGCATACACACAGTTATCATTTAAAAAACATGTAGATACTATATGCACGTAGGTCCTATGTAAGAACAGATACTAATTAAAGCGTATACACGCTATTTAAAACAGACGAAGCGCACACACCCGATGCACGCAGCAGCCCCCGGGGCCGCTGCCGCCCCAGTGCGCACCCCGCGCACGCCAGCGCGGCGTGGACAGCGGGTTGCGCGGAAGGGTGCAGCGCTGGGGGACACGGGGGGGGTCAGGGACGGTGTTGCGTCACCGCTCCCAGCTTTGTGACGCGCGGCAGGAGGGGCCAACGGGGGTGCGCGGCGCCGTGACGCGCGGCTCCCTCCACCGAGCGCTTCGCCCAAAAAGGGGGGGTGGGCGACACAGCCCGACGGGGTTTACGGCTCCCTCTCCCCATTNCGGCGCGGGCTTTGATCCATCGCCCGCATTCCCGGCGGCTCCAGCGGCACGTGTCCGCTCCTCGCCCCGGAGCACGCCCCGAGCGGGGGGGCTCCACCCTGTGCCCCGTCGTGCGGCACCGCCGCCCCCTCCCCGTGCCGCTCGCGGGGCGATAAAAGTGTATCGCTCTGTGTCGATGCGTTATAGGTAAGAAAAACCAACCAACCAACCAANTTAAAACAGACGAAGCGCACACACCCGATGCACGCAGCAGCCCCCGGGGCCGCTGCCGCCCCAGTGCGCACCCCGCGCACGCCAGCGCGGCGTGGACAGCGGGTTGCGCGGAAGGGTGCAGCGCTGGGGGACACGGGGGGGGTCAGGGACGGTGTTGCGTCACCGCTCCCAGCTTTGTGACGCGCGGCAGGAGGGGCCAACGGGGGTGCGCGGCGCCGTGACGCGCGGCTCCCTCCACCGAGCGCTTCGCCCAAAAGGGGGGGTGGGCGACACAGCCCGACGGGGATTTCGGCTCCCTCTCCCCATTTCTAGCGCGCCCCGGTTTTCTCCCGCCCCGGGCGGGGGTCAGGGGCCTGACCCTGGGAAGGCCCGAGCCCGGCGCGGCCCGTGCCCCCTCACGCCGGGCGGGGGTCCCGTCGTGGCGCTCCNAGCACGCCCCGAGCGGGGGGGGCTCCACCCTGTGCCCCGTCGTGCGGCACCGCCGCCCCCTCCCCGTGCCGCTCGCGGGGCGATAAAAGTGTATCGCTCTGTGTCGATGCGTTATAGGTAAGAAAAACCAACCAACCAACCAAACAAAAAAAAAAACGTAAAAAGCTTTTAAAATCCGAATGCGTACAAGTAACTGCAGCTTAACAGCAGAAAGCAGAACGTTGTGCGTCTGCCAGCATATTGAATAGGGTTTGCCAGCTTATTCCTTTATTTAAAATAAATGTTCAGACTAAGCGGCCTGCTGGCAGGGGAGCCTGTGACTGGCTGCTGGGAGCCTGGGCCGCTGGCTACTGCTGCTGGGCACAGGGAGCCCCCACTCCCTCGCTGGATGCAGGAACAGCATCTCCCCAAACTGACCGTGCATCCCCAAGCGCTGCCCATCTCCCTGCAGGGCAGGCAGACGCCCGGGGCTCCTCAGGCCCGGCCAGGTGACAGCCAGGGCAGGGGCTCACGGGGGTCCCAGCACGGCGGCTGCCTGCCTGCAGCACCGAGGCATCACTGCCATGCATGTGCGGTTAGGAAGCTCGGAGAGGTTAAAACATAACCCCATTCCCAGGCTGGCATCGCTCAGGTGGACCACAGTTCACTAGGGCACGGAATTTAGTCTTTCGAAAGGGGTAACTACCACCTTATTTATGAGCAAATTATCATTATCAGCAGTCAGCTGGATTACTGATTTCTAGAGCAAGGACAAAGATCAGGCTTGGGGGCTCATCCCATATTAAGCAAGGCCAGCTCTAAGAAACTGAGACAACTTTCTGTCTGGGAGTAACCAACATTTCATTTAACTTGTGTTTCTCAGCATGTTGCAATTAAATTTTAGCAGTATTTTGAATACTGCAGAATGTACCAGTGCTAGGTACAATAGGATTTAATGCTATTTTATGTGCATCTTGTTTCATTTCCCCATGAAGTGTGACTTTTGACCTCTCTTAAGTTGCTATCGCTTGTCCACTTGAAAAGCAAAACGGGCAGAAGTTCATCGTGGAGAACACTGATTTGCTAAAGATGAGGCGAATGGCTCTCAGAAGGAAGACCTTTACACTGCTGGGCTTTGCCAAAGGAAAAAGGCCAGCCAAGCCCTGTCCTCATCTCACCCTGCCTTTCTCGGTGTAAGCACCTGCAAATCACCTCCCACTCACCTGAAAGAAGAGAGGAGATCGTTTCCAGTCAGAATCACTGCATTTACATTTTTTTCAGTTCAGAAAGGTGCATGGGATATTAATCATCACAGTCTTTGTATAGATAAAGTATTATTTGCACTGATGTGCAATTATTTTCACTTCCCCTAAATAATGGACACGAGATAAAGGGTATTATATATATTTTTTTTTAAAATAAACTGTCTAAAAGAAGAGAAACAGAACCCTATCAGTGCAGTACTTTATCTAGGGTATATATACACTATGGATTTTTTGCTCTTCTGTTCTACTTGAATGTGAAAGCCCACATGACTTTAAATCAGTAGAAATCATTAAGAATTTTAGCAAGAAATTGAATTAGAGTGAATTATGTTACGAGAAATTTAGAAATATTTGCATGAGTTGCAGAGATTATTCTAATTATGACTGAAGCCGGTACTGCTGCTGCTAATAAAACCATTAAATCAGCTCATGAACATTCTCTGTCCCTTTAATGACAAACTTACTTTTGTAAGGAAAAGGTGGGGGTTTTAAATTGTTAATGTGAGCAGTAATTCTTTGACAGAATTTTGGTGGTATTACTCACTCAGGTTGTTTGTGCTGCCCAAGCAATTAGTGGGAGCACAAGATGTGTGATGTGAATCATGTCTTTCTGTATGTTCGCACAATATTTTTCAATTAGTCCCTTCATCTCACCCATACTCTCAGTCCTGCTCTAGAACAAGCGAAAATTAATAGCAATAAATGTGTTTCTCATGTATGCATTTGTGTATATTTGCCTAATAAAGTCCTCAGTGTGAGTTCTTCATTCAGCGTGGCCACGTAGCAGAGAGTGTACTCTCCAGGTGAGCTCTGCTGAATTTAGGAATTTAAGTATTTTATTGACTGAACTACATCAACTGTGACTGTAACATCATTCTGGCTTCCCTTCTGCCCAAGACGTGGTGTATAAAACAGAAACATGCTCTTTCTGGCAGAAAAAAAGAGCCAGAAACTGTGACTCTTCATCTGTGCCTAGTCTAGGAATTGGCTCCCATTTGGTGCCCAGCAGGAGCAAAACTTCCAGTTTAGTTTTTTTCCAAGAGGAATCGAGTCTGTGTGACACAGCTGCTCTGCCAACACAGCCAACATGTGTTGCCTACAGACAGTCAGAGGATTCACTTCAGAGCAGGAACACTACTTCAATCCAAAAACTAGTGTTGACTCAGACAGAGGTGTTTGTTTTTGTTAAAAACCTAACAAACATCCATACTGCTATCATTACTACACATTAAAAGCAGCAGCCTGGATTGGTTTGACAGGAACAAAGAAGTCTAGGACGTCCAAAAAACAGCCTCAGAATAAGTTCAGAAAAAAAGAGATACAACACAATTTTATCACAATTGTGTCATGAAAAGTTTGATAATGTCATTCCTCCTTTCTTTTATTTTTTTTTAATCCTTCTGTTAAGAGCAGTTATTCACATTGGAGAGACAAACAGCAGGTACCATCATGATGACTTTCCCTACCTCCTTTTGACAATGTTAAAAATGCAAATAGGTGTTCAGTGTAATAAAAAAGTGATAGTCTGTAGCAAGATGGAAAAGGAGAGCCACAGTTTCCAGGTGGCTGAATGTGCAGTGTGTCAAGTGTGGATGAAAATGCAAGGAGAGCCTGGGGCCCCTCGGCAGCCCTGGCTGCAGTGGCAATGCTGGCGGTTGCGCAGGGATACAGCCGCCCTGCAGCTTCCCACCCAGGCCTGGCACAGCGGCTCTTTCCATCCCTGCTCAAAAGTACCTTAGCGCAGCTGGCTTGGCCTATCTCATACAGAGGCCAACGGCAACTAAAACATTAAAAATGAGATCTTGACCTAATTTTTTGTTCTCTGATTGTTGAGATGGAAAGACATTGCTGGGCAGCAATCACCGGAAAACTTCTTTGTGTTATTCACTGTGTTGCTACACAATTATCTTGCTGGAAACAGCAGCTATATGACTGAAGAATATTCATAGTTGTTCTCCACCCAAATAGCACGTGAATGTATCAACTCAGCTCCAGATACAACATTTTTGGAGAATGCAGGCTGCTGTACCCTTTTCCCTCCCTCCTCGTCACCTCATGTGCAGCTGCTGGCAGGTGCTTGGGGCAGCTGCTCGGCTGGGCAGCCCACCTGAGTGCTGAGAGTGTTACGGCTCTTCTCTGCCGCTTGCTGCCCCAGACCAGAGAGTGGAGAGAGCTCAAGGAGGCATCAGCCAACAGGACAAAAGTTCAGAGACCTTGACTTGGATGGGAAATGCTGGGAAATAACACAAAGTCATCGAATTCGAACAGAGCCCAACCTCACCCTTGCACCACACATACACAATCCAAAAATCAGTTTAATGAAAACTAATTTCAAGTAAATAGAGACTAGCTAGAAATAATTTTGAGTACCAAAATGACTAGTACTGTTATTGACAATAGCACATAATAAAGTACCTTCAAAGTAAACTCTTAAGGTCTTGTCTATACCAGACACACATGCAATCCTTTCCAAATTTTGTTTGATTCATATCTTTCCTCAGAACTAGTCTGGGCAAAGTTTGAACATGGGTGTGGAAGCAGAGCTCAAAGTCTCGTTTTGTTGGGGTTTTCTTGTTTTCATTTTTTCTCAAAAAAAGTATTCAAATCTGATTTGAATATTTTTTCCAAGGGCTTTGTCCTTCTCTTGCATTAATACACAAAGTAGTCTTCTGATACCTTGATATTCTGTAGTTCACAATGATTTATTTCCAAAATTTACTTACCTGTTTGACATTTTGTGATGGAATAATCAATACTAGGAATCAGTACTAGAATTATCATTGACTGCTGGAGTAGTAAATATTAAGGTTCTCTGAATAAAATGAAAATCAGAGATACTAGAAAATAATCTTTCAAAGATAAATAAAAGAAAATGATCTTTCAAAGATAAATAAAAGAAATCTTTGTGCTTTCAAAGTACTACTGTTTTATTAGTTTTATTTTCCTTCTGCCAGATTTTACTGGAAAGATGTTTTACTCATCCTGGGAAAAAAGTCAATGTTTGGACTAAATACTGTGATGTTTTGAAAAGGTGCAGTTTGAAGAAGGCCAAATTATTAGAATTTTCTGATGAGCCTGCCAGTGGCTTTTTGCAATGCTGCTGAGAGAGTGTTAAATGAAATAGTAGTATTCAACATGTGCATTGCTGCTAGAGCCACTGGCCAAGTCAAGAGATCAGGGCACCAAAAGGTTCATCTATCGAAAGACCTATTCCTGCCTCATCTAGGAAGTTCACAGCCTAAATATGCCAGTACATTCCAGCATCTTCTATTAGACAAACCCATCAGCATTTGCTCTTGAGCAGGATTTTTCAGAGCTGGTGCTGAAACAGACACAGGAAAAGGCAAACCTCTCATCAAACAGAACCCAGGCTGGCAGCCGTCCCACCCTGCAAAGCACAGGTCCTGGCAAACCCTTTTTCTCTAGGTTACCTGCATAAAAAATAGCCATGCTCTCAGGTTCGGTTATGTTTTGCACTCAGATATTGTTGTGATTTTGCCCATACTGGCCCTTGGGATTGAAATGTGATAAAAATGAACTGTACAAGATCTTAGGTATTCCTAGTCATACGGAAGTCAAGAATAAGACTTTATTTTTACTTTTCGGTTTGGTTTTTTTTTTTTTTTTTTTTTTTTAAGAGGCCACATTTTTCACTGGTTTGTAGGGGAGTTTAAAGCTTCAGTCTCTCTACCCCCATAGGAAAGACACCCCTGCAATGTTTCATGACTCATGCATTCAGGCAATCCCATTTGCTTCTGACTTGTAGGATTTTATGCTGGTTTTACTTTTTCATGTTTTGTTTACCCTACAATGCATTAAGTTCACGTGGGAATACTCCAGTGGATTTCAGCATTCTGCCTTTTATTCAGGGTACATGGAGAAACTCATCATTTCAGATTTAAACAAGCTGTTCTGATTTTGGAACAGCAAACAGCAGAGTGAAAATACACAATGTGAGCGAACAGAAATTGGGTTACTGTTCATTCAGACAGAATTGGTTTCACAGAGTCAGAGCCATAATGTAGTTTCACCTACTACAAAACAAATGCTGTTTTACCAAGTCCTTTCACTGCCAGAACTATGACTCTTGATGAAGTCAGGGCACCTTTCAGTCTAGATTACAGTCTATAGATGCTTGAAATTAACTGGATTACTACTGAAAATGTGTTTTATTGCCCAGTTAACCTCACTGTTAAAAATGTGTATTATGTTCCTAGTCAGAAGTCAAGTTTGCACAGAACAGGAGTGTTTGCGTTGAAATTTGCTGTACACTGAAATGACACGTATATTCCCAGAATGCTATCCTTAGCAACTATAAAAAAGTGAAATATAATCTCCAGATTTGATGCTCCTCCTGTTTAAAACTGCCTGTTAAGTAATACTAACAAATACCTGCATAGAGGCACAATAAGAACTCTTTAGCTGCCATCCCACATGGCTTTACATCTCACCCAGGTCTGCTGAAGGTAGCAGGCTGCTCTAAAATGTTGCCTGTCTCTAGCTGTTCCCCGGGAGGCAAAATGGGCTTGTTTAGAGCCAATATATAACCATTACACATACTAGAGCAGATTTGGGTTATCTGAAGTTCTATGGATAGGTCTTTGACCTAAAGGCAAAGAATCAAAATTCCATGAAGATGAAAGAATGAAACTCAACATGTTAGGACTGTGCAAGTGGGAACACAACCAAAACTCTGTGTAGCAATGAACTAGAAGGGTGTGAGAGCACTCATCTGAAGAAGCAAAGAGCTGGACACTACCGCAGTCTGTTTGTGAGTCTTACAAGAGACAAGTAGGGGGGTTGATGGCCCCCTCTGCTACCACTGGAAAATCACAGTTTGTGTCGCATGTCTTGGCAGGCAATAACTTTGCTGGTGCCCATGGAATGCCACCATGCTGGGCCAGTGAGCACTGCCATTGTACCTGAATCCTGGTGCTGCACTGGCTTTTCCAGAATTGCAAGATGTTGGTAGGCATCCATTCTTAATCTTAATAAACATGCAAATTTGTCCCTTTTCTTTTTTTTTTCCTTAATCCTTTCTTCTTTCCCCACCACAGATGATTCTCAGCTCTCTATATGCTAATGATGGCAGCTGGAGCAAGACCTGGTTTGGCATTTCACTGTTCTCACAGACAAGAATACAGTGATGTACTTTGCCACAGCATCCACCTACAACACTCCTTTTTTCTTCCATGGGTCTCCTTTTCTTTCACAGGAAACCCTGCTTCTCCATACCGTGAGCTGTTTTGGTATGGTAGGTTCAAAGAGCAAAACTATGACAGAGATGAGTGTTTAGTCAGAGTACATAGAAAAAATGAACTAGGCAATTTATCAAGTACATTTCAGATCAAAAGCATGGTATTAAAAAAAAACAACAACAACAAACAGAACAACCAATTTTTTTTTCCTAATTAGAAAGGAAAGCATGCCATGGGTGCCAAAAAAAAGGGGGTGTTTTTTTCCCATGAAGGATTTTTCCTGCAAGAATGTGAAAATTATACAGATCAGTACCTTAGGCAGCTTATTTTGTAGCAGTATGCCCTGCCACTATCTCAGTAGAAGGGCAGAGAGCCCCCTCTGATGAGGAGAAGGCTCCAATCTGTGCTGCCAGTTCTCTTGCTGAGACCCTGCAGGATCCCAAATGGAATGAGCTGCATCAAGGACCATCGCCTACCACAGCTGCAAGTTACCACCAGTCTTTGTGCAGTGCAAGCCAAGGACCCTGGGGCTCCAGCCCTTCCTGAGCACCACCAGAGCATTGCCAGCACTGTTTACTGCTGGGAGGGATGGGCAGCTGCACAGCTGCAGCTGCAACCCAGTTTTAGCTCAGAGAGAGCTACAAACTCTTGGTGTGCAGACGGGAGAGTTGTTGCTTCCCTGAGGAGCAGTTGCCAGAGCACAGAAGTCTTCACTGAGCTGTGCCACTGAGACATGGGTCTCACTGCTTTTGAGGATCTCAGAAATCAGCATGACCTAGGAGTCAGGAGCCTTTCCCTGACTGGGAACTAACCAGACCAGCTCCCATGTCCAGCTCCCGCTGAGTTTGGAGGTCAGCTGCTGCCCCCTTCCCAAGAGGCAGGAGCAGTCTCTTCTCCAGAGCAGCAGCTCTGGCTCCTCAGTCCTGCTGAGCTCAGCAATAGCCCAGCTGAGCTCTGAACCGTAAGCTGGCTTTGTGCATAGATAAAAATAGTACGGCACAAATAACATTAACACCGAAATAAGGGCAGCCGTCACATTTATGCTCTTTTTTTTTGCTGTGAAGCCCTCACAAGGATAAAAGGGCAGAGACTAGAAGTCCAAGTGTAAAAACTCTCTTAGTCGCAGCACTGCGTGGTCCTTTTAGCTCTCACTTTTTTCTGGACAGGTTCCATGGACATGCAAACCTTCAGGTGGGCTCTGCTAAGGAGTTAGGAGGAGTCATCACAGTGTGCAACTTCAACCCACCACTGAGATGGTAAAAAGGTGCTGAACTGGGAACGCAACCTTCCTTTCCAGCCCTGATGTGTAAATGTTCCCCATCACGGTGAAAATCCTCTAAGCCTATCTGAGCCAAAATGCGGAGAACAGTTTGTGAAACTTCGTCCTTTTGAAATAGAGCCCTGAGTTTTCCTCCTACTCATATCCAAACCTAATCTTATCCTGAGCAACAGCCTCAGCCCCCTTGCGGTCCAGACTCCTCCTCAAGGCTTTTTCCCCAACATTAAGGAATTTCTTGTGATTCTACCACTGTGCATCTGAAAGTGCTGTCAAGTGTTACAGTCCTGCAAGGTGACCTGGTAAATGAAACCAGAGTGAGTGGCGTGGGAATATTATAAGTCTGTTTCTTGTTCCTCTGCTGAAGAATAGTCTGTTTTCAAAATTAACCCCCAGAGGTTCTTATTTATCAGCATAACATTTGTTTCATTTGCCACTGAATTCCAAATATTGCTTTGCCCTGGAGACCTGTTGTACTAATGCAGAGCTTCAGAGAAAGATTTCTATTGCCCATGCCAAATGTTGCTATGATTCCTACTAGAATAATAGGGGAAGGATTTTGGCTCTGCATACAGAGAATTTTATGAAGAAACAATCCGTGGTTTTACGCAGAAGGCCCCACAGACAACCCTGGATTATTTCTTGAAGTGGTGTGCAGAATTTCTCTATGTGACAGGGTTGATTCCCCATCAGTCTCTTACCAGCAATCCCAGGACATTTTTTTGGTAGGAGTCTTGTGTCTCTGGCGAGCCCACTGTTGAGGGAACTTCATATGAAAAAGCTTCCTGTGATAGGTATATTGCTTTGCCAGCCATCCAACGTGGTAATCCACAGCAAGGAAGCAGAGGTTCATTGTTCCTTTTCTGCTGCTTACATCACACTGTGTGCCCACTTGAGGCAGGTAAAACATTTTTATCTATGATGTTAATATCCACTGCATAATTTACAGCTCTTTGTTGCTCTGAACAATTGCACCTTGCTTGCTGTTAAGCAGCAGATGCCAAATAAACACTGGTGCTGCACACATCCTTCCAGCATCTGCCTTAGATCACATCATCTTTATACGTAAACTAGCAACATCTTAAAAGCAGCTGATCCCCTGCAGGCAAAGTGGCTTGGTGTTCCTATTAATCAAAGTGTGCAGCTTTTCATCACTCACTGCCTTCCGCACCTAAATTTGAGTCTTCCAGAAGCTCAGTGTTTAATTACTAACCACGCTTGCCCTGGTTGTGCCCAGAGGCCAAACAAGCCCCATGTCATTCTGTGCCAGTCCAGTGAAGAGGCAGGGGCACAGGCATCCCCCATTGCATCTCCACTGACCTCATGACAAGTCAAACAGAAGCCCAAAGCAGGCAGCAGGGCAGGTGAGCAGGCAGACAGAGGAAGAAGCCCTGAGGCTTAGGAGAGTGGGCTGATCAAAGAGGTGGTCGCCAGGAGCAAAGGAAACCCAGATCTAGCTGAGGAAAATACCAATGCCATTTCTGCTTTGACGGCAGCTGCAACTGCTCCGCCAGCTTTCATCTCTGGCTGCCTCCTCCTACGTTTTCTCTCCCATGGGCGGCGTGCCGGGAACAGGGATGGAAGTGCCAGGAGGCTTCTCGCAGCACTTCCAGCAGCTACTCTACTTAGCGGTAGTTGCCTCTGATTGTTTACATGCTCATGTACTAAAGGCACAGAATTACCACACGCCCTTCGAAACACCACACCTGGAGAATGCACAAAACTAGGGATGAGCAGAGCTGCTCCACAGCATGGGAGTGGTGGGACAAAAAAACAGCCTGGAAATGATTGCGCCATTTTGCCTCTCATAAACTGTAATCCTGAGCTGATTTGTTTTTAAGGAGTCCTGGCGTTACTCCAAAGGGCTGCATTTTCCAGAGATGAGCTATCCATTTCCTCTGGTCTTTTTAACATGGCTGCAGCTGAACTTTTAAGCCAGATCATCCCAATTTGCCGGGCATGAGATTATTGCTGGTGTGCAAAATGAGGCGGAGAATTAAAAATAACCATGCCAGCAAATGTGCAGTCAGTAGGTTTAAGGCTTAGAGGTTTATGTGTCATTTGGAAGTACATGAGTTCCAGAATAGATTGTTCAGTAAGTCTGTGTTGTAGGGAGCCACGCAGTACAGAACTGACTCCTTTGATTTTCACAGATCAGCTTAGGATATAGAAGCATGAAAAAACACCCAGGCACTCATTTTAGAACTGAATAGGTCAGTGCTTTAACTGCACGTGATGAAAGCCAGTAGTGTACTTGGGTATACTTAGCTCGGCTTAGCTCAAATTAATTGTATTGTGCACGTGTTAGGCTTTATCATACAGTGTAGCACAGCGAACATGTGGTCCTCAAGGGCAGAAGTGACTGACTCCAGCCACGTAGAAAAGATGCTGGTGAAATTTCAAGAATCTGATTTCCTGTTGGTTTATTTACTTTTACAAAAATTCATTTTTTAAATGAGAGCATTTTTGATGCGTTCTTCTTACTGCTGCACAAATGCCCTACATTTATGTGCAGTTCATAAACCTTCTGTTCCCACTGAGGAAAATGTTTGTAGCCCTCAGCCCTCAGCCCCCCAGACAGAACGGTCACCCAGCAGCCAAAGCTTTTCATGTATTCTAAGTCCCTCTTATTCATCATCTCTTTTTCTGGTATATGTGTTTGTATTCCTATATAAAGAGATGGAGCTTTCTATGGTCTTTCAATGCAAATTTAGTGCAGAAGAGATTTACTTCACATATCTCTTGTGCTGTTGAATAGATGTTCTTTAAACTAGTTTTGGACACTAGAATACATTAGCAAATCGTCACAAAACCTGTAATTTAATGTATTGTTTTGCATTCAGATATCAGTACCTTTTCTTAACATTAAAAAACTTGCTACATTATAGTCAGATTGCTGACAACTCAGGTAAAGAGCTCCTCATCACCTTTTGTTTTTAATTTTGCCTGCCTAAGGCCTGGGCCTGATGTGCTTGGACACCATGGTCACTCTTTAGCCGGCAGTGGCCCTTTAGAGGAGAAATGAGGGATGTTTAACTCCTTAAAACAGTTTTTGGTGGACCTGAAGTCCTAAATTAGTCCTTTTTCCTTCATAATTGTCCCTTCTTTTCCTCTTGCTAGCTAACGTACATCTTCTTTTGGTGTCTGAGATGTCCAAAATATTAAAACGAAACTTCCTACTCACCCTGAATAATAAAAATGCAGCAGTCACCATTAAACATCTGTGAGTTTTTGCCCTGTTCCATCTGAAATATCCACCAAAGACTTAGTATTCTGATCCTAATACTAAGGAGTGGCACAAACCACAAGTGTTTGGGTTTGTTGCTAGTATCCAACAGAGGAAAACACCTCAGTGCCTCTAGGAGAGGACCCAGGATTTAATAATCTTTTTGCGTAGATTATTTGACTTCTAATTATTTAGTTTTTGTGGGCTTCCTCCTACCCTGACCCTCCTCATCCTGACCAGAGTGAACACAGATCTTTAGAGCTCTGTTTGTTTCTGACAGCATTCTGGGAGTGGCACCTGCCCAAGCTTTGTTCAAAGCCAGGTACCGCAGCTGGGGTGTCCAGATGCTGCTGGTGCCAGGGCACTGGCAGTGCTGGGCAGTAAAGCCTGCTGGGTGGGTGACACGGGATCTGCACAGGTGGGTTATTCCGAGCAGCTCAGGCAGAAATACATCCATTGTTCAGCAGTCCCCAGAACAGCTAATCTTGTTCCCCCGTGCCAACTGCTGTCCTGTTAAATGTATACTTTTCATAGATATAGTTCCGCAAATTCCACGTGGTATGTCAAGATCGGTAAAAACAACGTCATTTACAAATACCTCCTTCTCCTTCTTCCTCTCCCTCTCTGCCCCCCTCCCAAGATATGCCTGTGGGCAGGGTAAACCCTGCCTGTCACACACTTCATCCGCTTCACTCTAGACCAAGCAATGAGGCATGAAAGGCATAATGCTGGTGAGAAGTTAAAGGCAAAAAGAAAAGGGAATAAACAATAAAAGAGAAGCAGCTGTAAACCTGTTGGTGCTTTTACAGCTCACTAACATGGACTAGAACCACCAAATACATTTCTGCTGTCCGGTGTATAGTTGTTGAATGCCCTCTCCCTTTTCTACTCACATGTATTTTCCACAAGGGCTCGCCTTCCGTTATAGTTAATGTATAATGTAGCCTATTGATTTCAAAATTTGACATAAAAAAGGCCCTCTGGGCCTTTTCACAGTTATAGCAATTTGTGCAATCTCAGTATCAGACATTTTGATAGAGGCTTCCTGCCACACAGTGGGTTTCAATTCTGCCAGGGCGCTGCTGTTCTGGAGTGGTACAAGGACTGTGTACAGAAATATATCACTGGCTTTGTCTGCCTCTCTCATCTACAGTCACGCCAGCTGGAGACTTGAGCTTCTGACAAGACACCTGGACTCACCTTGCAGGGGCTGTGTAATTTCAGAGTGCCATCTGGGTGCTGGAATAATTCTGATCATTCATGTCCCAGGGAAACCCTGAAGAACAAGACGGCATTTGTGTGCTGTCCTCTTTTATTGCTCTTCTACCTTTCTGCTCATGTACTGTATGTCAGAGTTGCAAAGAGTTGTCATTCATAACAGTAATCTGGTGCCAATCATGTAAAAACTTCCTTTTAACAGAGATAATTCAGTCTACCAGTTCTTTAACTAAATAGGATTAATTAGCAGGAAGCCAGCTGCTTAATTCACCACTGACCTGTAAACCTGATAAGAATGAGGTCACTGGACGTAATAGAGTTATTTAGGAGTTTAGGTCAAACTCTAATAACAGAAAACATAATTTAAAGATCAGTCTGATATAATGAAATTTTGGGGTAACAAAATATTACTTATTAAAGAGAGATCTAATCTTTAAAATAGTGTGCTCAGTATACTCAAAAGTACATTCCTTCCAAAACAAGCAATTGCAACATCTAAGCACAGTCAGTGGATACCAGACTTTGACATTCAAACCCATAAAGCTTTTATATCCTTTCCCCCACATTTGTTATATAAAGCTCACTTTTTGTGACCTTAAGATCTCACAGGAGCTTCACATTATGAGAACCTTGTTTCATGTTTCGATGCATAAGAACCAGTGCTCCTCTGAGCTTATCCTGAGTAATTGTCTTGATTAAAAGCTTGTCTAAGGATTAGAAAAAATAAATAATGTGCACGTATTTCTACAGCCCCCCAATTTTCCCCCAACTTCTACCTAAATTTTTACCATTTTTTTTCTGAAAGCAATTGTTTGCAAGTGACAATCTATATTACTAATACACATGTGCATCTGTGTCATTTCTGCCAAAATAATGTTCCTGTTTTCCCCCAGAATCTCTGATATCATCCCTAAAATTATGTCTTGCCTCTCCTCCACATTAAGTCAGGAATATCAGGCAGGGTTTCGGTTGATTTTTACCTATAGTAAATCATATTACAATGAGCAAACTATAGTTTGCAAATATAGCAAATTGTAGTGTGCATGACCTTTCAAAGAGCTTGGTCCAGAACCATTTACAGATCAGAATTACCACCTGAAGGCACTCTTGGAAACTAACTGGACCTATTTTAAAACCTTGCAGTCATGTAAAAGCCAGACACAACATCTGAGACAAGGAATTTAAAAAAAAAAAATTACTGATTTTCATGTATCAGGCCAATTTTTGCTTCTGATCCCCAAACAGAGAGAAGAATGGTTGCATCTTAGCTACCCATCTGGGAACAAGAAGATTTTCCTCTTTAATTTTTTCCCCCCTTTTATTATTCCCTCCATCTTCAAAGACTTCATGTAGTAACTGGCTAGTGTCCCACCTTTCCTTGGCAAGGAAGTTCGAACATATTTCTTCAGATAGCCAAAAAGGTTGTTATGGTTTGGAAGAAAACATTTCTTCTACCCAGGAGCTCAGCACACCATGTTCCCATTTCTCCAGCCTGCTGCCAATACTGAAAAGTGAGATTGCTTTTCAAACCCACAGCTCAATAACGAACAGTTTTGAGTCTACTACAAAAGATCAGGAAGCCAGACCCACTTTTTTATTTAATATACAGAGCCAGATTCTCAGCTGGTATAAACTGAAGCAGCTCTACTGGTGTGAAGGAAAATATACTGATTAACACCTGCCAAAGTTCTGCTCTACATATTATGTTTGCAGAGTCAATGGCATAAATCATGGAAAATGTACTTAGTTTTTCCATTTTGAGACATTCTTCCTCCAGTACACGATGGGAAAACTTTGTACCCTTTAATAAAATGCTAAAGATTCAATTAAAAAATGTAGGGCCAAAGTGCTTACAGAAAACTCAAAAAATATTCTAGCACAATTCATCACAATTACCTCCACAGCCACAGAGACAATGGGATGAATAGTTCCTCGTCTAGAATTTTTCCCTCCTGTCTAGTATTAATATGCCAGAACTGGATTTGTGAAAGGAGGGATGCACACACACGATACACTCCTCCTTGTTATGCACTGCTGTCATTCTCTCTGGTATACAGGGCTCAGGCTACTGGAATTCCTATTAGTTCAGTCTATCCAAATGGCCAAATGATTCATCCACAGAAAAGGAAAACTTTTAAACTTTGCCTGTCTTTTAGAGAGCGTTATTTGTAAAAAGTGTTGCACATAGGAAAAAACCCCATATGCTGCTAACTTTTATTGAATTAATCTGTCTTTCAGAATAACAGTGCAGAAACAACATATATGCGCCTTTAAACAGGTAATGTCAAGGGTTGTTAGAGCTGAAAACTGACATTGTTTTTTAGTCTCCTATTGAAGTTCATATTTTCAGAATCTGCTGCTCATGTAACATTTTGGGGTATGGATGCAACTTTACAAAAAGGAATGCTACTTGGTGGTATATTATTAATGCTGTGATTTGATTTTTTTTTAAAAGTAGACATACAAATCACTGCAACATTCAGTGAGTAAACAAGTACTCCCACGCTGCCACAGAAGATAGGGACATGTGCAAGGTGATAGCACAGCTAGTTTACTTTGAACTTCAGATTAAGCAAGCTTTTTTACCTTTTCATAGATATCTGAGATGGCAAAATGAGAAGGAAGAAGGAAAGACAAAGCCAGGTAATGGAAATTTTGAGAAAGACTGTGGATTGTCTTTACGGTCACTCCTGCCAGCTTGGCACAGGGGAAGAAGGAAGTGAAGACAGAAAGGGATCATCCTCATGTTGCTATAGTCTGTCCATGAGCAGAGAAAACCTTTCCAACAGTGTGTTGAAATGGATACACTCCAGGGATTTCCAGTTCCTACACACATATCTCTGTCATCCTAATTAAAAAAAAAAAAACAAATCCAAACAAACCGTCAATGGCATGAAGTCTCATTGCTTGAGATTTATCCTCCCCTCCATGCTCCAGTTGCTCGGGCTGGAAAAGGTTTAGTAGCCTTTGAGAAAATCCTGGCTATGCCAGACGCAAGACCAATCCTAGGGGAGGGCCAGGAATTCAGAAGTGACTGAAGTCTGCTGATGTGCCTGGTTCATGCAGTGCCTCGCATTCAAAATGATTATTTCCCTCACTCCCACTGTTATGAGCAGGACTCAGACAGCTTGGTGAATTTGTTCATGCCAGCAAGGCTATCCATGATTATCTGGGCCTTGCACACTGAACTTCTTGTCCAGGGCAGCATCATGCCCCAAGCCACAGCCAGGACTGGTAAACTGGATCAGCGAATGGGAGACCTTTTGCTGGTGTCAGTGACTCCCCAGACGCTTCCCTTTGTGCTCAAACTGTTGTACAGGCTCCACAAAAGCACAGGTCCCCGTCCTTCCCCAGGATGGCCGTTGCCTCAGGGACGCCCTCTCAATGCCCTGGGGAGGGATATTCACCCCAAGCTCCTCCTGGGCACTGTTGAGGCACACATATAGCAACTAAATACTCAGTCCAAGACCTGATGGGGAGTTTGGACCTCCACGGTGGTTTAGCTTCAGAGATACACACAGCTGTTTGAGAGTCACTGCTCCAGCTCTTTCACATCCAACTCTATTTTTTTTTTCTTCCTTGCTGTCCAGGAGATATTACATTTGTCAGCTCTGTCAGCACCAAGGTTTTATTTTCCCATTTTGTTCTTCCCCGTTGTTACCCGTTCATCTGTTTTCCTCCTGCCGTTTCTCTGCCCTTGTGAACTCAGGAGCCTGGAACTAACACTTATTTCAAAAGTGGTGGAGAAGCCATTAGCTGAAAGCAGATTTTTTTTTTCCGAGCCTTGAACATCTGTCAGCAAACATTACGGGGGAGTGCTTGTTACCATAACAGGTTGTGTGGAAAAACACAGCCGTGTCTTTCTCATCTCCCCACGGTCTACCTCGGATTTGATAAATGGGGACTGTCCTTCATCTAAGGCCTACAAAGTGGGTAAACAGAGATCTTTATCAAATCAAAATTAGGGGTTTAGGGAGTAGGCCACACAGCTAAAGAGACGACAGGCTAAAAAAAACACCCTGTTCTGGCTAGCTTAAAGGACAGAATCATTGCGGCATGCTGCTACTATCAAATCTGCAAGACATAACCTTATTTATTACTCATCATGTTGCCAGTTATGAGAAAATGAATGAAAATAGCAAACAAAATCAGGTTTCAAAAGAGAAGTCCTGAAAACAGGTGAGTGATGTATCCCTCTGGGCATGTGCTGGAGGCTTGTAGGATCAGTTCTGGCCCAAAGCCTTATATGTGAGGAACCCCAGTGATGGAAGGCCATCAGAATATACGAACCCTTTAGCACATCTGTTGACCTGTATCAGTCTCACACAAGCCTTTTGTTTACTTGCCTTTTTTAATTAGAGGTACAAGGTGCAAAGCAGTAAGCTGCACAAGTTATTATGCCCAGGAGAATACCAATGACCCCATGTCAGGCACAGAAGCAGTCCTGGGTTTTAACTGTAAGGTATGTGACTAAGTATAGTTTATTTAACCTCAGTGACCTTTCATGAAGGTGCTCTGTGTTCTGCTGCAGCAAAAGAAAAGTAAACATTGTTACTTTATTAAAACCATTCATCTTAGGGTGTAAATGACCAATACCCTCCAGACATCACTTCTTGCACACACTGAGTTTGCACTTGCACAGCAAGTGTTTTGATCTAGAAAAGATATTTCCCACAATGCAGAGCCACTATGGTAGGTCACCAGAGTACTTCACAGAGTACTCTGCTCCTCCCCACTTACAGGTATGTTACAGAGCACACTGAGACCAGTGTGTGGCTGTCCACCCACTCCACTGGGCTTCAGACCAGGATAACTACACCTTTGTCTCTTTGACTCCCCAGTGAATTTGGTACTAATCCCATCCAAACGTGGAAATTGCCTGATAAAGGCTGACTGGAAATTGCATGATCTTGGCTTAGAGCAGCTGTCTTTGCCATGCCGATGTTCGGCTTGTTCTGTGTGCTTAGTTTAATGGAGGAGCTTGCTGTTGATAGTGTATTTACTGATAGATGTTTGCCTTTGTAATTTTCAAGAACTGGGCTCCTGAGCTATGAAATGTCAGCACAGAGGAGCTCTAGTAGGGATTACTGCTCCTCAAGAGTGCAACCAGACTTGGGGCTGTGTGGAGACAGCAATGGGGAAGAAAGGTGCAGGGAAAGAAAGAGAGATGGCAGGGAGGAACAGAATATCCCTGACCATATTAATTCCTCTTCTCATTGCATTCTGGACAGTTTTACTGTAAGTGGACTTTCATCATACCAGCAAGGTCCACCCTCTTGCACTGCTCTTTGTGTCCCAGTGCCAGAGAAGTGCTAGCATTAGTAGATGACATATTTGTTTTGCATTGTGTGTGCCATAAATAACACAGAGACATTACCATGTTCTAGAACTGGTTTTGTCCAGTTGCTGTTCCTGTTGCATGAGGTAAAAGATTAAAATAACAGTGAAAAATGCAGAGGAAGCATGTGACCTTTTCACCCAGGTGCTGTGCCTATGCGCTACCTGCTCCCCTATTCCTGAGCCGGGAAGCAGCAAGCTGGATTTCTAGGGTTTGTGCCGGGTTAGATCTGTAGCACTACTGCAGGTGTCCAGGCTGTGCTCAGCGTTGTAAATGCCACTCCACCCTAGGTGGAGGTTTGAGCACTTCAGCAGCCAATTTTTGGGCAGCGTTAGCACCTTGGTGCTTGTGCCTCTGAGCAGCACAGTGCTGTTAGCTTCTCTGCCTCTTCCATCGAATTTTCTTAGCTCCATCACAAGTGCGATGGAGCAGCCAAATGAAGACTCTATTTCCAGGACTGGTCATTAATCCATTCCTTCCTTGGCCAAATGGGACAGATATACAATGCTGTTACAGTATCTGTATTTCCCAAACTGCTTTGTCTTTCATCTCTATGGTGAGCTTCCCAGCCAAGGTAGCACTTGGTTCCCTGTGAACAGCCTTCCAGCCACCAGGCAGAGCTGTCCTTGAAGGGAGTGTCCTCAGTGAGAGTGAGCAAAGCCTTCTTTTTACATCTGTGTTCTCAAACTTTCCTTGTCAGGCAGAACAGAAAATGCAACTTTGATTTTTCTTTTTTTTTTTTTTTTTGNATTTTAGCCATTTTAAAGTATTATTTTGAACTTGTAACCTACTCAAATTACAAAAAAAAAAAAAAAAAATCTAGAAAAAGTTAAATTTGAAAGGCTCAGAAGGATTGACAAAACTGCCATCTCTCATCTTTTCCTTGCCTCCAGATAGGTGAGACTTGAATTTTTACATCGGACGCCAGAAGCAGGTTTTTTCAGCAGAAATCCTTTGACTGAGTGAAATATGCAAAATCAGACTGTTTTCTGCACGGGAAAGAAATGAATCATTGCTGCCTTTATTGCTCATTCTGTTTATTAAAACTGCTGGGCCAAGATTTATTTTTAATGAACTCTGATCAGTCACAGCCAGTGATTTCACAATTCATGTTAGTACTGTAGGCATTTGTTGCACTGCAAACAGCACATTTGCTTATTTTCTGGAAGATCTTTTTTTCATCTGAATTGAAATTGGTCACACAGACTTCTCTGGGATTTTTCAGGCTAAGTATATTTGTTCCCATGGATAGAAGCCACATGTCAGAACCCTTTATTGTCACCAAAGGAAAAAAAATCTCGCCTTTCTTCTGCTAAGTCTTTTCCTTTTTGTTTTATTTTTTTTTTCTTTACTTTGTCTTGACATCCTGCCTCATTAAACCATACTTCATCCTTGTGTTTTCTCTAATACAAATGTGTGTGTATGAGGGAAAATACGTAGTTTACGGATGGGAAAAGACAACATATAAATCAATTTGTATGCCAAAACTGGGACAGTCATAATGAAAGCTGTAGAATCACATGTCTGCATTATATCTTCCATATAAATGGAACTGTGAGGTGGAAATCAATGTGCTCAGTCCTTGACCAAATAAAAGCTAAAATTCTGCAAAAATTCATCAGTGAAACCGGACATTTTGGACTGGGTTTTAGAATGGTAAGCTGTTGCAAAGCAATGCAGAGGTGCTGCACAGCAGAGCTGGGCTGACACGAGTCCAGTGCCTAGCCAGCTCCTTTTCCTCCTGCCTGTGTTCCCTGAGATCCAGGAGAATGGACCCACTCACTCCAAAGGGTTGTTTGCTTTGGTTTTCTGAAACAATTTTAAAGCAGCTGCTGGAAGATGATTAAACAAAGTATTTCAGAAATAGCTTCAGATGAAGCGAGGATCACACTGTGTGGCGCTGGAACCAGATGCCTGTTTGGGACCTGGCGGCAGGTGCTGATGGAAGTCCCCAGCTGAGGATGGGTGGCCAGCTGCAGGGCTTCCCTCGTAGCTCAGGTAGCCCCATCTCAGTACCCTCATCCTCTCCCAGAGTGCTGTCAAAGGGACATCACACTTTAAAGAAGCAAACTCTACTACAACTCCGTAAAAAACACTGTTTTAAGAGAATATTCTTGCCAAACCTCCCTTATTTCTTTTCCCTTGCCTCCTTCTGGTACGGTGAAGCCTCGTCCTTCATGGGAAATCATGGCTGCTGGATCATTCAATGCAACAACTGCTGTGTTTAGTCATTCTCCACACCTTTTTCCCTTGTTTACTGTCTCAGTGTCTGTGCTGAGGTTGCCTGCACAGCCAACAGCAGTGGTATCTAATGGAGGAACAAAGAGGGACAGGATTGACACAAGGATAATTCATCTCTTTGTCTACTCAGAGGCTGAATTGTAGCCAAGATACAAATTTGGAGGATGTTAGAAGTTTAAACTCCTCTACCCCCATTGTAGAGTCAAATACCTGCTTGCATCCCCATAGACTTCAGCATTAATAATGTTTTCTGTGACCTAATGGGTATCCACTAGTAATTTGAGAAAACTCTCAGAGAATGCAGTCCCAGCCTCCCTGTGAGAAGCCTGGCTTTGTCTAGGCCTCAAGCAGTGAATTGTCCCCTCTGTATCTGGGAAGATGAGCTGGAGTGGTATTCGGAGCAGAGTGGAGTTTCCAGCTTGCGTCTGAACTATGGTCAAGGTACAAACACCTTTTTTGTGGAATGGGTTGCACTCCACCTTCAACATCTGGCTATCATCGCCCTGCAATGCACAGAAACATGGGCTTCCCGGGCAAAACCCAAGTATCTGGCATTTCTAGCTTGTCACTTGGGCTTTGTGCGAGTTTACATTTATCTAGGACTACCAAAAGAGTCGGTTCTGCAAAATGACTTTGAAAAGAAAATAAAACTTACAAAAATATTAAAATACTTAAAATCCTATGTAACACAAATATTTGCACAGCAGAAACTTATTAAATAGATAGATCCATCTTTCTAAAACTCTAATATTTGTTTTTACATAGTAGTACTCTAGCACTTTAGAGATTTGGAAAAAAAACATGTTGGCAGCAAAATGCATGGCCTTGCTTGTACTACAGAAAATAATGCCTCTATTTTCAGACACCAAATCAGAGACAATCCTCTTTTATGCTTTTTAACATCAGTGCATAAGGAGTTCACTTGATATGGGCATATTCAGACCTGGCTAAAGTTCTGATTAGTTCTTACTCTGCTTTCACAAAATGTAATTAACCGAAACAGAGTTTTTCAGCCTTTCTTTTCTAAGACATTTCATATTGCCTCTCAAAGAAAACTCCACATTTTTCTCTTTTTAGAGGTCTTCCAGAGAAAGGTTTACTTTTTAAAATATTAAAATAAACAGTATCAATTTCAGCCTGAGAAGTTGCTGTGGGTGCCAGAACTGCAGCTGTAGCCACAGGATGACCAGATATGTAGGGACAAAAAAGAGGACAACTGCTTCTGCTTAGTGGGATTGCAGGACTGACACTACACCAGCGCTCCGACAAAGCAATGTACGACCAGAGTAAAAACCACTGCCATTTTAGGCACTCCTCTTCTCCCAGAATAGCCTGTTAAAGTCTAGTGGCGTAGAGTGGCTGAGGAGGAGTAATGCAAACTGAATCGTTCCTGACGCACATGCAGATCGACCTGCCGGGTTAAGGGATGGCCCTCCTAAACCTCTTCTCACGTGGGTAAGTCCCTCATCCCTTGGTTAATCCCATTAACTTCCTCAAAGATCTAAATTCCCAGACAGCCAAAGAGACCAGAATGTTTACACCTATGGTCGTTTTTCAAGTTGGGAAATGGAGTAAAATCATATTGTTTTTTAGGGAATACGGGTCATCAGGTAGAGAGCAGCCTCTGTACTGGAAATCTGGACTATGACAATTCTCTCAAAGTTAATGGTGGCTGTGTTTGACCTGAATTAAACCTTGTTTGGCAAATATTGTATCTGACTCAATGAGAGAAAGGTCAGAAATGAGGAAACACCTTGTACTGTGAGAACCTCATTAGTTTTTTATTGCAGAGTTCACAGTTCTCTATTGTCTCAGATAGATGTAACTTTTGGCCAAGTCAGAAACTCCAGTTCTCACTTCTATGCTCAGCTTTATTTAGAGTACAGAAGAAGTTCTCATAAACTTTTCAACAAAACCCAACTAAATTTTAAATATGTAACAAACCAGCTGAGTTTTGGGTTGTTTGGAAAGTAACAATCTCAAATCTGGAAGTATTTTATATGAAGCATGCAGATCTGTTTTAAAACAAACATTGCAATAAATTCAACACTGAAGTAGTTGAGCAACTTAATAGACCTAACTTCCTCCTCTATTAAATGAACTGCTTACATGGGACAATTAGTCTTAGACTGCAAACAAAACTAAAAAAAGGCCAAAATTGCTTTCTCCTTTGCCTGCTTTTTCAAAGCATTGCTTGTGAGTTTTACAGAAATCCATAGGAACACACAAAACTGTTCCAATGCTCCCCACTGCCTTTTTGTCTTCACTTCTTCAAATTGATTTGCTGCTTTATTATTTGCCTCTTAATATCACAAGGACATTAATTAAGGCTTTAGGCTTCCCTGCTTGCCAGGTTTAACAAACAAGCGTAGAAACTAGAAGCTCATTAGGTCAAAGTGGCACATTTTACTACTTGGAGCCAAGTTTCAGGCTGATCCATTTGAAAACACTAGCATAAAAAGTGCAGTTTTGCAATGGAAATCTGAACACTTGGTCTTTTTTCTATATACTACAATGATAATTTAGTGTCCTGTTCTTTCTCAGCTTCTGTCTTAACTCTTAATTTTAAAATTATCAGACAAGCTCCGTATGACTTCAAGGCAACAAACATAATTTATTTGTGGTTTGATCCCAGAAACCTCATTCAGTTAAAACTCCTGCTGTTCCCTGGGAGATTTTGCCAAACAAGGATTCAGGACAGAGTGTGGGAATCTTCTCAAGGCACAGGGCTGAGCAGTCTTCATAGGGTAAGTGGTGGTCACCAACAGAGCTGGCTGAGAATGAGCTCACTAAAGGGTGTCTCGTCATCATCCACGTGGCTGAGTTTCAAAATGAAAGAAAAATCGAAGGTGGCACTTTTGATCAGAAAAGTGAGCAAAACCCACCTGGACTGGGATATTAGACTGACACCAGGAGCCCTGGATTTCAGTAACGGAGACCAGGGGTTCCTGCTCCTCACCAGGCAGAGAAGACACTTCAGTGTGACGTTGTGCAAGCCAAAAACCCCGGCTATTGAGAAGTTTTTTTCTTGACAAGTTAATTACACGACTTTCATCCTAATGTAGAAAGGGCCTACGGTGTTGCTATGCACTGGAGGCAGCATGTCTTCAGTCCATGGTTTAGTTGCCTCTTGTGTAAGCAAAGCAGCAAAGAAAATTTTGAGGTGGATCAGCAACTTCTTTTGCAATGACCTTTTTGGTGCCTTCAAGGCAGCATTTGTCCAGCATTTTCCTCTTGGCATTACAGTGCAGTTTAGAATTCGGATCAGAGTGGCTGGGTGTCTGAAATTGTTTTAATTGCAGAAGTATACTGACAGTGTAAAAATGAGAACTGTGAGATAATTCAGTCTTTAAAAAGTCATACATTTCAGTAAGAGCATAAATATTTTGACTGTAGTTGGAATAATTTCTTTTGGAACAAATAGAAACAATACCAGTGTGCAGAACAGCAGTGACCTGTCACAAGTGATTCTTTGCTGCCATAAATTAACTCCCCTTTTCCTTTCTGCACTACAGATTTGTCTGGGTGATTTTAAAATCTCGACAGTTAATTCCAGTTGACAAACTACTCCAAGAAGTCCTGACAAAACTGTGGTAATGTAGCCTTATCGAGTGACATGAAAGTTTAGCTGGGATGTTTCTGAATTAGTACGTAAGTGTTTTGGTCAGGAGATATACTATAAATGTCCAAAAGAAGCCGTTTCAAGCAGGCTATTGATTGCTTGAGCTGTGTGGGGAGTGCATTAGCAAGACAGAAGACCCAACAGGCCTTTGCAAATAATTGTTCAACATCGATAGATAACCAATGCTGGGAATATAAGGCACCAGCTTATCTCTGAAGTAACACAAGACAACAGCCTCAAGCTCAAAAGTATTTTACCATTCCCAAATTAATTTCTTCAGTTCAGCATGCTGTCCTCTAAACCTGCTTTGTTGCCCTTTGTCAGGTTAGACACTGATGTAAAGTGTGCCACAGAAACAGGCCAGAGAAAATAATCTGAAAATGACCAGCTGCCTTTTCTTGTGCACATGTCTAGTGGCACTCAGGGAGATCCTCAAGAAATGAAAGCGCAGAGCAGCAGTATCCTCTGCTCTGGTGTGGGGCAGCCCTAGGCAGTTTGTATTTCCACTCCCCAGTTTGCTCGTGGAGAAGCCAGAAGGACTGGAGATTGTTGTCTCATCCCACACAGAGACATGGACAGAGGATGCCTTCAGTACAGCTGCCAATGTGCAAATAGGTGACAGGCAAGGAAATTCTGTTCTTTGCTTAGGTTCCCTTTCAGCCACAGAGAGTTGATCACGTTGTCCTGGCTGCTCACGAAACATGGACGCTCAGATCTAGACACTGAAGCAGAATATTATTCAACTTGAAAAACTCAGTGCAGGATCTTCCTAGGTCTTAATCCCTGCTGCTGTTTTCAAAACAACTCATCCTCTCTCCGTTCCTTTTCTATACTTGATTAGAGTTTTTCTTGCCTCACCTAGGCTAATTCTGTTTAAATATTTATTTCATCAAGTATTTATTTTATTGATTTACATTGAACAATATGTCAGAGACCTGGAAGGAATAGTATACAAAATTAAACCCAGTAAAGTATTTTTAAGAGTTATTAAAGACCTTCTCTTTCTGCTGAACTTTAGCAATAAAATGAGTGTAATTCACTGCCTTTGCACTCAGAGTCTTCAAAGTAATTTGTGCACAAGTGGATTCCTGTCTCTTTACAATATGATGATGCAGGAAATTGAATTTAATGGAAATTACTCTGGGAAAGATGGATTATACTCCTTGAAGTTAATATGATAGTACTGTCATCAGGAAGTTGTACTAGCATTCTTTTGCAGCTGGGCCTGAGCTCCATCGCTAGCTGGAGACAGTGTCAAACAGGCTTAAAGATCATCATGGCATTTAATCTATTTCCTAGCATTTAGTATAGATATAAGTTTATAGTATCTGGATGGTCAATCTCTGAAAATCCTATGTCAATCACCAAATATTCAAAATATGTCACAATTTTATTGTCTGTCAGTGGGCAAAACCCAGTTAAAACTGAGGAGTCTAAAAATATGGCAGCTTTGGGGAAAGCTAGATGCTCATGCCTGGGTACAAGTTTGGGAGCTAACTCATAAGCTGTAGTTTCAAACCAGTGAAATAATGATTGGGAGGCAGGAGTTTCTACAATCAACAGCAGGAATTGCCACACTCACAGAGAGAGGAAAAAAAAGCATCTCCTCCGAAAAGGACTGTAGGGTATTCAGGTCAGTAATCATCCACCTAATCTTATAGACTGAGTAAGCAAAAAAGGAGGAAATGTGTTTCTTCTTTGAGTTGACAAAATATGTACCTACAACTGTGTGGGCATCACTACTGATAGACACCAGCTAATGAGCAACCACCCAGTATGAAAAGCCAAGACAGCCCTAACTTCTGAAGGTCTCTGATTAATTCCTGCTTGTGTCCTATGACAAAGCACAGAAGAACCCCCAGCTGTAAGGAAGATCATCTGCAGTGATATTTTAGAAATTACTAGTGGATGCAGATACAACATCTCAGCCCCTTATAGAGGGATTTGATTCTTGTAGGGTGATTGGTGCTTCCTGAAAGCAAAGTATCTTTCAAGTGCCCAAAACTGAACACCAAACTCCATAAGTCAGTTCTAAATTTTAATTCAAACATGTAAGACAGACATGTGCACAAATGGCTGCATACCTGTGGGCATGTGCTTGCGGCCCCATCCTTGGAGTGAATTTGTAATGTGTTCATATGGGAGAGTTAAAATAAGACAATGATTATTTAAATCAAATGTGAACTACACAAACACTGTCAACTTCTTCTGAACAGCTACAGTATTGGCTGAAATAATTGTTTGAGGATTAGAAGGATTAGTCGTTGAGATTCAGTATAAACAGATCACAGCAACAGTGCAATTGCTCAGAGGGCTTTGCTTCAACACACACGATGTGGCTGCAAAACGTACACAGAGCATAGGGCATGGAATATACATGCAGGGGCAGTGGCAATCAGTGGCTGGATGTTGGATTTCTCTTCTAACAGAACTCCAGCATGCCGAGTAAGGGATATTCATCTCCTCACGTTTACTTCATTCTTTCTCAGGCTGGTATGGCACCCCCAGCAGACAGCATGTCAGTGAACCTGTGCCTGAGATATATTCAGTCATACCTACTCCACTTAATCCTCATTGTCTGCAAGGCTTCAGGCTGGACAGTGAGGGGGAAGCAGCCATGTCCAGCTGCAAAGAGCAATGCTCGGCTCATGTCACGTAAACAACAAGCAGGGATTGCCTCCGAGGTGACCTAAGACCTCTCTGGATCTATTCAAATACATGTGCTTTTTTGAAACAAAGCTAAATCCTTGGAGACAAAGTGTCTGTGTACAGAAAGGATCTCTTTCTTGTTTGATCTTACGAGATGTTACTGTAAACAAATGCAAACAACCCACACCCCATATTTAGTGTATTTTTTGTTAGCTTTAGCCTGTCTGAAATGCCTGGAGCCTGGTTGTTTTGGCATAGACCTGTGGTGCAGCATTGCATGGGTGAAGGGCTCGGGTCCAATAGGTCTCATAGGAGTAAATTTTCTCCATGAGGAGCATATCCAGAAGTACAGAGGATTGCAGCTATTCACATGCAAACTTACCGAGCACTGAAGGGGCATCTATCCCCAGTGAAATAACAGTGTTTGTGCTCTCAGTAGGCAGAAAGTATTTCCATTCCTTTTTACTACTTTGTTATAATTATAGAGAGGCTTTTTGGTTCCGGATTTGCTTTTAAAAGCCATTTGGTCTCCACTGTTTGCGCCTGTCCAGTTAGATTATCTTTTATTGCGTAAGGGTACATAAAAATTTGGAAAACAAATGGAAATTCAGCTATTAACACAGTTAGAAAAAAGAAAGCAACACAAACCCTGGACGTGTTAAGCATCTCTTTCATCAGTCCACCCTCTTGTGTTGGACTATGACCAATGAAATAACGTAGAACATCAATCTTTTTCAAAAAAACAATGTAATTCTTGCAATGTCTAGATTGCTTCTGGGATTTGAGACTGTTTACTACAGTTTCTGAACTGTTAAGACAATGTTTATGTAAATGAAAATATTTATCTAGGTTACTGCTGTTAAGTACCCGCTGAGAAACATTTTGCATTTATAGATGACCTTAAGCAACAATAGCAGAAGAAATTACTAGCAGGCAACATTTGGGATAGGCATGAAACCCCACATAAATCTAAAAAACAATAGTCCAGATTCTGCTGTGAGAGACCACCTGGTCCTCTTAGTCACACAGCTTTAATTCCCATTAGAAACATAGAATTTTGTCTTTGGATTACAATGTTCAACCACAGAAATTAAACTACGGCCGCTTTTCTGACAAGCAGCAATGCTATTTCATGTCATCAGTGACAAGTTTTATAAAAAGTTACTGTCTGTCCTTTTAGGCAGAGTTGAGGAACTTTTTTAACATTCCAGTATATCAGAATTATGCAATGACAGCACAAAAATTTATTAATTTCAACTTACCTTCTGCAAACTACTATGATATTGTAGGTCTGGATGTCATATGAAATAAAGTCATGACTACATTTATACCAAGGGATGCAGTTTCATTAACCTTATAAAAGGATTTGCCTGGATGAAAAGAATAAAGAGAGTTAATCTAAGCATTTTAAGTGGGCTAGTAAAACTTTTTTACAACAGTGAGAAAACAGTAATGATGAGAATTAAAGCAGTCCTCATTAAATTTAATTTGTTTCACTTCCAACTGAGCTTTCAACTGAAGATAAATGCAAACTTGTTTCCCTTTTGCAAAGCTTAAAAAGAGAGACAGTGTTTGAGATCAAGTTTTAGGCAGACAGTGCTTTACATCCGCTTCTTAGATGCATGCTTTTTAGCTGAAACAATGAAAAGACAAGGAGAGAAATTATGCATACAGATTTGTTTATCTGACGTACATACAATTGCCATGAGTCTTTTTGGGAAATGGTGAGGTTGTTTTTATTGCTCTTCAGTCAAGAATAAATTGTAGTTTTAGGATGGTGATCAGAGGGCTCAAAGCAGCTCACGAACAACCAAGAGAAGAGAAGGCATGGAAGCAGCACCTACATGCTCCTCTCCATCCTTCTAGCACAGAACTGCTCTCCCAGACGACCACAGAATATCTTTCTCCTTTCCTAATGTACCAGATGGAGATCCAAATGTGCATGCATGTGTGTGCCAGCAGGAGTGGCCCACGTAGACTTTGCCCCCACCACCTCATGCTTCTCTGCCACCACTGCCAGCACAACTGCTTGTGCAGCACCCACGTGGGTGGCCCAGGTGGGGAAACCAATCAGGATAAACCAGCCAAAAAAAAAAGTGTATTATTTCTCAGGCCAGTCTGTTCCTCAGTCCGCAGTAGAAAACTCTCAAAACATGCTGCTGGCACTGTGGGCGATGGAAGAGAGGAGAAGAAGAGAGGTGGCAGAAGGTGGTGGCAGCTGCCTAAATGGCAGTGCCCAGCATCAGGAGCCTTTTCAGCCCATTGTCATTCTGTTTGCCTCTCACTGCTTCTGTTTATAATCTCTCATGCCACCACCATGGATGTGTGTGTGTGCATTTATACGTGTGCGTGCATTCACATAGAGGTCAACAACCAAAGCACTTGAATTCACAGTGGTGCCAGAAATTCTTGTGAGATTTGTTACAGGCTGGTTTTTACAGTCCTATTTCCACCCAGCGACCACTCCTCTGGTGTCAAAAACTGCTTTCTTCCCCTAAAATAAAGGAAATGTAGGTACAATAGGAATTGCATCATAGGTGACATAACATGACCAGAAAACTTGATGCCTAGAAGGAAATGGAAGTGTATGTTTAGGAGACCTCCACTGGTTAAAAGCAGTTGTTTCAGACTCTTTAAATAACCTTTCTTTCTGAGAGTGTCATTTTCCCAGAAAGTATCGTGCCCTGAAGAAGGCATTTTACAGAAAAGTTCTCTAGTTAAGAGATACATTTTTCAGTTATTAAACAATCCTGACTACATACTCCTCACCACGAGGGTGGTCAAAGAATGTGGCCGGCTGCCCAGAGAGGCAGTGTTGTCTCCATCCCTGAGGGTTTTCAAAACTGAACTCAGCATGGCTCTGAACAATTTCCTGCCTGAAGCAGGAGGCTGGACTACCCCACCTTGCATTTTTTATACAAGTCTGTGATTTTCAGCTAGTTATCACAGAGAGGAAGCATGCAGTTTATGCTGGCCATATGGCAGGCTTTTGGGCTTTAAAAAATGAAGAGCTCTTTCTGCAGCCCTCAGTAGTGACTAGCGTATTGTTAAGCTTGCAAAGGATCCTGACAGATTCCTGTCTTCAGTTGTCATAGAATCCCATATTTAGCCATGTCTAATTTATTATTTCCTGGCTAGCAGCAGGCTGAAGGTTGAGGACCTGACTGAAGTGGTGCAGACTTTCGTAGCTCTCAGAATCTCACTGAGGCACATGGAATGGGAGTTGGCAACAAGCCCCTCAGAAGCAAATTCAGCTACTTCAGTATCCTGCTCAGGAACAGAGACAGGAACACCTGTGCTGCTTGGTCCCTGTTCTGGTCTCACAGAGCTCTGGATGGCACCTACAAGGCCTTACTCCCCCCTGTGCAGCCTGACACAACACCTTTGCAACACTGCAGTCAGTGAAACTCAGTCCTCAGGATCCCCCAAATGGAGCTGAAGGACTGCAAGGGGCAGTTCTCTGTCAAGAGACCCCAAAGGTCTGGCACCTCAGCAGGTCCATAATAAGAATTTTCAAGGGCCAACCTGCTGCCAAAGTGCTGAATCGTGTGTGGTACATACTTTGTCTACACTCCACATTTCTCCTGATACTCTCGGGTTTTTTTATCTCTTACTGTCTTTTCACCCCTGTATTTCCCATCTTTCATTTTCCATCTGTGCAAGTAAACAAGGCATAGTATTAATACTAATTCATTTAGCAAAATTGTAGCCTTGGCAAAAAGGGCCATTTTCAAAGAGAGCTGGCAGCAAAATAAACACAGAAAAGAATAAAAAGGCGGTGCTGCTTTTTTTCCTGAGCTGCCAAAGTTGCCTTTGATCTTACTGGAGCTAATTTTTATTCCGAAGACAAAAAGAAGATTCAAATGCAGAGCAATATGGCCAAGTTTACCTAGAAACTCTGCATCTCAAGAAGACAACCATATAATTTGAAGTAGGAAAAGTCTGACATTCTTCAGACATTGTGGTATTGAAGGGAGACAAATTCGCAAGAGAAGTAATGTGAAGGAATGAGCAGCCCAACACCAGCCTCTAACCACTATTTGTTCTGCAGTTCTTCAACAAGAAATGAAATAGTTTGGTAACAGCCAAGAAAATCTGGCTTGCACGTCATCATTTAAGCAGGAAATTCCAATATTGAAAATATAATCCTGCAGCAAAAGAACAAGCAGATAAAATTGGAAAAGCATATTTTCAGTTCGAAGGAAGGAAGGAAGGAGAATTATGTAGAATTGAAACACCTTTCTTGCACCTGTTAAATACAGTAGCAAAATCTTGTACTATATGACTTTTTTCCCCTGAAGGGACTAATATACTTAAGCTTTTTCTTATTGACAGTGACTGTTGTAATAATCCCTTTGTTCACATCTTCATAACATTCTGGAAAAAAAACTCACTTTGGGGACTAAAAATTCTTTAAATCTGGTCCCAGCCCAGAGACACTTCTGAAAATTTGAACAAGATGCTGTCAAGTGTTTCTGAATTATGTGCAGACGTCTGTCAAAACATATATTTCTTTAAGATCTTCTTTCTTTTTTTCCCCATTCACAATTTAAAATAAGGCAATTTTTTTAGCATAAAATTCCTTTTCTATGCCTATATACTTCCATGGACAAATAAATCATCTCTTTGTGGGTGATTTGAAAATTATTTTTGTTTATGTGTAGCAGAATAGTATGTTGAAAATATCAAAAACTAAAGATGGCTATGATTTATCTACAAAGTTGAAAATTTTAGAAGTACTCTGTGTCAAAAAGTCCACTTTTCTAGATGTTCACCAGTTCAGAGGGGTCACAGTGAAATACTTTTGTTATTGAAATTAAAGTTTCTTTAAGGAGCTCGTGAACACTGGAGATCCTTTCCTTCCTGCAGAACTAGAAATCTTAGTGGCTATGAGTACACAATGTAAATCTGCACAGAAATAACCTTTTTTCACTAATTGGGTCAAATTCACAAGGCCCATGCTCAGCGAAGCATCCCCAGGCTGGTGGATGGCTGGCTGGGACTCCATTCCCTGCTTGCTGGGTCTGTAAGGCTGTACTGTGGGGCAGAGGCATCCTGGAGAGTCCTGACACAAGGGGTCTTCCAAAAGAGCCCCAAAATGCTTTTATTCCCAGTGAAATGTGTCTGTGATGCTGGAGCTGGAGCCCTGTTCTTACTGTAAATGCCCTGTGATTTTCAGTGACCACAAGCGATGAAGATCTTAGTTTAAAATTTCATCTATAAGTTGGGACAGGTTCACCAAGATCAAAAAGAAATGCCAGAGAGGAGGGAGAGGGCCATGGATGTCTGGGAAAACTAGTCCTTAAAGAAGAAAAGAGCTGAAATTCCCTAAGGACTGTCTGGCTTTGTGTTTTGAATGCTGTTCACTTAAATTGGTCTCCTGGTGTAGCTGTATCTGCTATAATTGCAGCAGATTGCAGTTGCTGAAGCATCTCCTGTATGTGTACCCTTTCATTATGGTATATAAGCACAACATTTCCAGTAATTTAGAAGCAGCTAAAATCTACTGTTCCTTGGAAGCTGCTTTCCCTGTAGTAGTTCACGCAGCATAAGTGGAGCAGTACAAACTGGAGAGAAATACAATAGTTACCATGTTAGAAGTTGATGTCCCTAGTTCGAAGCTCCTAGCTGGCATTTCAGAAGAAAACCCTGTTAAAATTCAAGAGTAATACACAGAACTGTCCTCAAAGTTCAATTAGAAGAAGAAAAGGCCAAACAAAACACTGTGGTTTTGTCTCTCTCATTGAACTCTAGTGTCAATTTGACAGTTTGTGTCTAGCCCACTGAAGACTTGTGATACAGGGTTTTTCTTAGCATGCTTTGAAGCAACAACTTGGTTTTCTAGGGTTCTTTGCCATGATATTCTTTCACAACAATTTGAAAGATGGTATGATTTATGACAAAAAAGGTCTAGAGTGAGCAGCTTGACGCAACCGGATCATAGTGATCTCCTTATCATTAATTTTTCCGGTTTTCAATATTTTCAAGGATCACCCTCTACTGAAAGTGTCTTTCATTAAAATTAGGTAAAATGCCAGTTTTCATGGTTTTGAAAGAACACTTGAGAGTCTGAAGTGACTTCAGAAACCTTTAGGCAATTGAAAAAGAAAAAAATATTTTGATTCTCATGAAATCTTAAAGCAATCCCATGATTTCTTAGGATATGCTTCATGGGTTTTGTTCTCACACAGCTGGCAGTACTGTATTCTTTCCCTAACTATGCTGTGGCTTCTTTTCTCCTTATTTAAATGAAATATTTTATGCTTCAATAGAGTCAGCCTTTGGAGTTATGTGATTATAAGAAAAAATGTTGGATCCCTCTTCCCTCTCCCAAACACTGCAGACAAAATCTTGAAAATATAAAGCCTAAAAATTAGGGTATGAACACAAAAAAAATCCCAAACCAAACACCAGATAATGTGCTGCATTTTTCTTTTTAAAATAAGTTCTCAGTTTTTGTAACTTAGTCTTGTGAAAGGCCAGCTTATGGTTTTTTGATGCATGAGGTGAGTACTACTGCTAGTTAGCACTCAAAAGAAGAATTCCATTGCACTTTTTCTTTTGCAGTGCTTGAAAATGGAAAGCACTGTTTTCCAACAGTGCCACATATTGTTTATACTTTCATAACCCTTTATTATTTGTATTACTGTAGAGTCAGAAAGCCTGCAGTAATCAGAAGTCCATTAGTTACTATGCGCAGCACAAGCAAGCCTCTTCCCTAAAGACCCCACTTAAAATGGAATGCCATGGTCAACTTGTTCAAATAGGGAAGTTTTTATTTCGCCTGTTTTTAATAGTGCAGGGATACTAATTTTATTCTATTCAAAAATGGCCCAGGAGGCTCAGAGGGAGCATGACTTCAAGCAGGCAAAGGGAGGCAGCACTCATTCCTCACTGGAAGAGGTTCTCAAGGGTGGCTGAGCTCTTATTCCAGGTGGAGCTGCCAACAAGAAGGGAAAAGCAGAGGGCTCTGCTGACTGCTGGGGCGCAGCAAAGCACAGCAGCATTTACAGGTGCTTTATACCATCCCTCAGAGCCTAAATATGTGTACATACAGCATAACCCAGAACAGAGCCAAGATACAATGGCATCTACCTGCTGTTGAGGCAGTACCTTGGGCTTGCTACAGCAAATGAAGCTTCTCTGTTGGCTTGGATAGGGGCATTCATGGCAGAACAAACATAGCATACAACCTTTGTGTCCCGAGCTGAACAGTTGTGCCCTCTCTCTTCCTCTATCTGAAACTAAATATAATTCAGGAAATGTAGATAACAGGAAATTAAAAAATACCCGCACTGAAATACTAACCAGAATAAGAACCAGCAGTGTAATAAGGTTATTGATTTCCAGTCTGATCCTAGTCAGGTTTTGCAAGACCTTGCAGCTGCCAGCCATTCACAGACTTCTCAAAGCAGCTCCAAGCCATGCTCAGCTGAAGAGCTAAAAACTGGAGAGCTGTTAACACAGGAGTTACTGGTAGGGACAGTCATCTGCCCAGCAAGGGAGATATTTATTTATAGAAAAGCCTTTGAACCAGACCACTACATTTTAACGTAGTAATAACCAGTTACACTGGATTCAAAGAGCAGTAGGGTGTAACACAGCCATGCATTATATACCCCATTGTAAATGGTCTCAGAGGGAAAGCTTGTAATTTAGGGAGGTTTGAATGGCAAAACCTGGGTCATTGTAACAGATACTTTTTCTTAGTTATTTTTATGGAAAGGGTGAAAAAGAAATAGTGGCCTGAGGAAGTCAGGCAGCATGTTTTCATTCAACCTTATTTAGCTACGAAACCTTCCAGAGCTCAATCCCCCCTTGGCCAAATATTTGTTTTAAGATTAATTGTTCACACAGGAACTAAACATCAACTTGCTGAATGTGAAGCTTTCACAGGAGATTTCCTCCTCAGGACATTTTTCTCATGTGTTGCTGGCTCTTTCATATGTTCTGTCACCTTTGGGGAGCAGGATTCATGCAGAACCAAGGAAATGGCTTTTCTGTTTGTTTGTGTGTTTTTAGAGTTTATCCACATATGAACTGGCTTTAGGATTAATTTTACAGGAGAACCTCAGGGCTCTGTTCAGAGGTCCTTGTTATGTTAGATCATTTCACTGCAAGCACTCAGCAGGCAGCCAGCACAGCCCAGGGAGCAAAAGCCAGCCAGTGCTGTCCCCACATTGCAGCACCACCTCATGTAGGTGCCATGGTTAGGTTGAAAACTACAGGCAAGAAAAGAAAAAGAAAATGTGAGGAGGAAAATAGAAGCTCAGGAAGAGAAATCCTGGCTCCCTGGAAGTCAGTGGTCTAGCCCAGCTTCTGTAGAGCCAGATTTTTAACCGGGGAGTAGCATGACATAGGCATGTCACCTAACTCGGCTGGAGAGCATGGAGAAAAGCTTGCCCTTGCTCCTTGTACAGCCCATGGTTTTGTTAGACAGCTCTTTCAAAAGCCAACTGCACCTTAAATCCAAGCTTCTTGAACCGTATAGTCAGTTTGGAGCAAGGTATTCTTTGCCTTTTCTGGCCAGATGCACACGTTCCCTGCCTCATTCTGCTCCTTGTACCTGCACTTTGAGGTTTTTAGGCAGTTCATTTTTCACTCTCTCTCTTCTCTATGCAGAGGATATGTATCACAGGCAATTTTCCTTGTTTTGTCTGAGGTTGTAAATAAATATTCCTCAATAAATACTGTCATCAGCAGGTGAAGGTTACTGTCCAAGGACTCTGCTGTGTGTGGGCTTTGGTGTATGGCTCTAGCAGCATTGGAGCAAGTGTTCCACCACAAATATTAGAGTTAGAAAGTAAGAGAATCAACCAAACAAATCTAAATATTAGAAACCAAGATACGCAACAGAAAGATTTCAGTAATGCCGTAGAGTTCTTCCAGGTTATTATTGCAAATTAGGAAATTAAATGTGAGCACATGTAGTACAACTCTGCTTCTTTTTCACTAAAAATGAATTATATTCAAAGGAACTTAAGATCTCATCCTCTCCACCTGCCTCCTATTTAATGATATACTAACCAGAATTTTATCTGCATCATTGTTTTCAGCTCTCTCATCCTAACTTCCTGTTGATACTGAATACTCACAACTATGAACTGGAACTCTTGTGTGAGAAGAACATGATTTTTGTCTGTTTTTCATGGATTGTGTTTATAGACTGAATAAATCAGAAAAATAAAATGAAATATTGACTCAACCGCCACTTTTATTTACCCTTGTATTTTGTACAAGAATTCTTCACAGCCGTTGTTCTTTTGCTTCCAACAAAAACTTGATTTCCAGTCAAACATTCAAAATCAGCATTAAAATATTAGGTTTTATCACTTGACCCCCAAAATACTGAAAAATTCACACTCATTTAAAATACTACAGAACAAGATGTTGCTACGTTCTGTAGCTCAAATCAACATTTGTAGCATCAAACAAAGTGGAATACTTGAAAATTACAATCTTCCTTTCTTGTTTTCTTTCTTTTTTCTTTTGAGAGACATGCAAAATGACAGAACTGCACGGAATATCAGCAGAAACATAAGCCGAGGAACCCAGTAGTTACCTACGCATGACACCAGCTGAAAGGGAAAGTGTACTCTGTAATCGGGTGTTTTAAAGTAGGACAAATACAAGGCACATGCTATGGTGAGTCTGACCCTCATTAACTATAAATCACAGCTTCATTACTCTGCAGAGCAGCCCACCTGAAAATGAATAGTAGCATTAAATGAGAATTGGGCTCTTGGTTATTGAAACTGAAGCCAAAACCAATGAAACAAAGAGTATCCAGACAGCATTCAATACATAGGGCGTTGTTGCAGATAATACCCAGAAAGTGATAATTAGCTGCTCGTCCTAGAATGCCTTGAACCACTGCTGTGTAGCCTATTGGTATCAGCATTCTCCTTTGTGGTAAAAAGACTATTTGGAACTAGTAATTGAGTTAAAGGAACAAACCACTGATTCAATTTCACATTCACTAACACCGATTAAATGAAAAACATGACAGTACTGCCACAACAGTGCAGCTTTAGGTTGAAAAAGGATAAGCAAACTCTAAGTGGCAATCAGCATCTCGGTGAGTTCTACTGTCAGAGACTGGGTTCTGATGTGAAACACATCTTCGTGACTGAAGTCCAGCGTATGAGGTCTGCTACACTGCATGGTTTGATTCGGTTTGATGCGCATGCTTAAATATTTTTTTAGGATATAAATTAGTAATATTGCTGTCATGCAGTAATGTCTGGAGCTTTTCTAACATTCACACGGAAAGCACAGTCAGGCTTTTTCGCAGCATGAGCTAAAGACCTTTGCAAATGGAGACTCTGGCGTAGTTGCACATGCAGATCCCTGCTAATGTCTCCCCTATCTCAGCAGTCCAATTTAACAATGCACCAAATACACTATTCATACTGTTCTAATACAAACAATTCAATTTGCACTAACAATCACTCAGCAACAATTGTTTCCCACCTAATCTCATGTTAATATTGATATTATATAAATACACTAAGTGATCAGAAAGAAATTGCTAACAGCCAGTGCCCTGCAGATGATAATAACAGTTATTATCAAGAAAACTTCAAAATACATTTCTTTTCTTCCACAGCCTTCTGAGATGAAAATAAAATTAAAAAAAAAAAAAAGCAGAGAAAAATTGTGCATGCAAAGTGACTTGAATTTGGCATAGTTAGAGATTGAGATCTGCTGTGTGAAATATGGGCTTTATTTAAAATAGGTCATTAGTGCAGCTGTTGAAAGTGTTTAAATCTAATTGCTGCTAAGCTGTGTTTTCAGAAAGTAGTATTTTGTGGATATCATTCTGGTCATACAGCTGTAACACAGAGATAAATATTATTTAAAATATTTATTTTACACTCCAGAGGCTCAACAAATATATCTAAATCAGACACAGTTCCTGGCCAAGATGATGACTGGAATTGATCCAAATACGAAAACAAGTGCAGCTAAAACCATGCAGCTATTTTCTGGATTTGTGAGTGAACACGTCAGCCTTTGCCTTTTATATGTTCCTAACATTCAAGGGTCTTTCTATACTTCCTTGCCTTGCCTAGCCCCCATTTTTGCAGACAAAGCATGCAGGGAGCATAAATTGCCAATAGAAACAGTAGCTCCAGCCCTGGTAGCAGGGGGAGATTGCTTCGTGGACAGGAGGACCCTTGGAATGGCATGATAAGCAAGGTTAATCATGTCTCACCAGCTGCACTCATCTGCCCCACTGCAGCACAGAAATCCTGGAAAACCAGGTGCTTCTGAAAATGGAACCAGTCAGGGCAGTGAAACTTGTGCCTGTGACTGAATCAGGAGTCGAAACCTGTAACATTGTGTTTCTCCTCGTTATCTACAAAGGGAGACCTGCATGACTAGGTTGGATTTAGACAGTTAATTTTTAACTTATGAAGTAAGGTGTGATGAAGCCAGTCTGAAGTCAGCACAGAGGAAAAAAAATGCAAACTGCATCGTTCAGTTTTGGGCTGGATTAAGGTAAGGGTGTAGCTGCAATGACACTCACTGGGAGTAGCCAACTGAACCACTGGGTTCAATGTGTGACTTCTGCATCATAGTCCTTCTTTTGCATAAGCATATATAGTGTTACATAAGTTTCGGCCCTGCTTAGGAGAGAAAAACACAGACTTCTACAGGTCTCAGACTGTACTGCCACAGAGCTCTAAGCAGCACAGTTCTAACCATCTGAACCATACTTCCACCTCTGCCTATGCTTCAAAGTCTTTCTTTACCAGAGCTCCCAGTTCCACTAATACAGAGAAGCATAAAATACCACATGATGCAGGGCAAAATGTTCTTTAAATGATCGCTGTTATTTAAATTTAACTGTGAAGTGAAATTAAAATACTTAAATGCTAGAGGTTGGGGGAGGCTGTTTTTATTGTGGGTTGGTATTAAAACTCTCTTAAAAATCATATTCAAGTAACACTGGAAAATTTTAAACTGATCTATCCTGTAAGCTAAGAAAATTCCAGACAATTCATTGAGGGGAGACTATAAAGACATTGTTAATTCTCTAGTGAGCCTTGTTATTCTTTCATAAGTTGATTAGTCATCTGGCAGTCCCTGGATTTGATCTAATCATCCACAGAACACAACTGGCAGAAGAGCCAAAACACATCTCCTGAGCATGGCAGTCTCTCAAGTCTGCCACTTGGTTCCAAAAATAACAAGAAAAGAAAATTGGACATACTTAGAAGCAACACCAAGATGAAGCAGGGGGCAGGGGGGAAGAGGAAAGGTGGCTGAAGATTCACTGCACATGATTTTTGCCCATCTTTTCACTGGTAGTGTGTTTAATCAATGGTCAGCCTTCGTGGGTCCTCATGGGAAAGTGGGTGCCATGAAGAAGCAGCTGCCCGAGTGTTTATAATGAGGACAGCTCTCAGATGAGGCAATTCTGAGAAGAAAATTCAAGTTAGGCCCTCAAAGTGGGTGCCAGGGAAGAACAGAGCAGTGCAGTAGCTATATATGGAGAGTCAGGCATGGGAACAGGGCATTCCACTCTGCTGCATATGCTTCACTGCTTCCCTGACAGCTAAAAATAGGATGTCACACATGGGCATCAGTAGAGCAAGGTTTACTAAGAGAGAGGAAAAATAACCTTTTCGTTCTACTTATCTTTCTCAACTTGACTGCATTAAAAGCTAGCTCGAATCTGAGTTCAAAGACCATTTTAAAAATACAGATTTTTCTCCTATTATATTTAATGAAATTCATCCATGAATTTTCTGTAAGTCCATGTGATGCTATTTGTTATATTATATCCTAGTTGATTCCAATATTTCAATTTTTAACAGCTTAAAAAATAGTCTAAAATGCCAAATTGCATAAACAGCAATATATCAACTCCTGCAATCAAATCTTAAGCCTAATCTCCAGATTCAACATATATTGTTATCCAGAGAACCATTTCTTGGGAAAGAGTAGATTTGGTTTGGATCTGATTTAGTGGGAACTACTTACAAACAAAACAAACAACTTCAAAATTTATTTTTAAAAATATCTGCTATGTATGAACTAAATACATCCAGGAAATTATATGATAATATTTCCCCAAAATAAGCATGAAATATATTCACCAAAATGAACATAATAATTTAGCATAATTTGATCAAATAAATCTGCTCTTTCTAAATCACTTCTAGAGCAAGATGAGACATTATTATTTTAGACTTTGAAATATATCCTATGCATGAACATATCCACAATAAATATTGTGTATGTATATAATACCTGTTATTAAATGAAATAGAAAAAGTCTGTTTTGAGGAAAAGTCTTTAGGCAGAACTATGTCACTTCTGCAGTAAGAAGAAACTTCTGCCTGCAAGATACATAACTTACTTTGCCTTTATAGGCATCTAATTTTGTACTTTTGCCTTTCTGGCTACCCTACTTTACCACCAATATCAGTGCATATGGCCAAACTTGGCTTCTCTCTTGGATTCTTGGAAGACTAATGCAATTTGTTCTGATGCTAATCCAAGCTGATAAAAAGCTGGTAATTCACTAAGTGAATATCACAACTGGCTGGGCTGAAGCCTGGTATGAGCGAGCACCAGGGTTTTGAAAATTCAGGGATGAGATCCCCACAGGAAATAAACTGGTTCCTCTCTTTGGGCCTCCAGAGAAGAAAGGAAAATGGATAATCAACATCACCTTTGGACAAACTCAGCCAAACTCAGCATGCTCCACTTAGTACTGGTAGTGATTTAGACACTCAAAACAATCTCTATTCTGTGTCTGCAAGTTCTAGACATTTACATAACTTTACATATAAACATCATGTCAGCAAGTGACCCGATGATGTCAGCAGGGCTATATGCTGTAGGAAAGTTACAGTTATGCAAGTGCTTATAACCTTTAGCTGAAATCCACTCAGGGATGGGACTGTGATTTTACTACACATGCCCTGATCACCTGCTGAGGCTATGAGGCTTCTTCCATATTCCCTTTCCACACAGAAATCCCACTCCATAGGAGTAATAATATGCTTATGCATAATGACACAAGGCAGAAAGCCTGAAGGACTGTCTAACAAAAATCACACTCAAATTACTTAGGATTCTCTCTCACCCTAATTATTAAGAATTACAGTGTGAAAATGTGATTGAGGTGAACAAAAAGGCAAGAAAATGGTGGTATAAAACAACACTGTTAAAAATTGGATGTAGTCAACTAAATGTAATGGCCATGACCCTGACTAACTTACATTTTCTCTGTAACTATGCTCTCACAGCTCTCATGAGGAATTTTGAGTTATGATTTTAAAAAATTCTATAAAAAAGCCTTGTCATGGGGAAAAATACTGATAATTATGTGTGTTCTCAGCGAGCATCCAAAACATGCAGCAAAATGCTGAAAAAACAATCTTTTCCTGTAAGCAGTTAGTTGCTAGCTAATCAGTCTGGTTTTATAAGTGAATGGTCCACAGGATCCTCTCTCATGGCAGCTACAGCATTTTGTTCAATTATTTAGTGTCAGACATAGAGGAATAAATTTTCATACTTTTCTATTTAAAACTTGGATTGCAGGAAAATAAAGGATACAACACTTTGCCTGGGATTAGACCAGTCATGGATATTTCTAAAACAAAAGTTACTTCATATTTGTTTTGTACAAAAATGTGATCCTTTTTATTCTAGAAATGGAGAGTTTCTGTCAGTCAATCCATTTTATTGCTCATTCTTATTGTATGTGATACTTGCCCTCATGACATTTCACACATCAGATAAAATTTTGCTTTTCTCATTTCTCATGTTGTTCCTGCCATCATAAAGTATAACGCCATCATTCAAGGCACAAGGAGTTGCTTATTATCCCTTAACTGACTCACACCCTCAGCTTCTGGGTTTCAGACACTTAAACTCTCTCAGATAAATACCATACAGTATTTTAAATTAATATCTTTCATTTTCATATAGACCTCCACATACACTGAAACCCAGAGAAAGGCTTCAGCTGGTTTCACTAGGCTTTCAGTCAAACCAGAAGTACACCAGGAGATTCTCAGTTAAATAAGCCCGCTCAAAGCCAGCGTGCTCCCACATTAACATCCCAGATTAATCACGGCTATTCATCATGCTGCAATTTTGCGCTTAGCAGATGCAGACAGCAGTTACTGTATGAGAGCTGAAGTGTCAGAGCAGACATACACCTGACTCAGGATCCTAGAAAACCTCAGCAGCAGCCCAGGAAGGAGAACAGGTTAGGTCACGGCAAGACTGTCACTGCCTTGAGCCAGCCGAGGAAGCAGCCTCGCTCCGTTGGCTGTGCCGGTTAAATGCCTGGATAAACCACAAACACCCTGGTGTGACCTCTCTTTCTGGAAGTCTACTGTGCTGCCTTATATGATCACCATACTCATGTAACGTATTCTGCAACTGGAGGATGAGAGTAAGCTTTTAGATTTTTTTTCCTGGCTTTCTTTTACTCTTCAGAACTCTGTTACTGAACTGCTGAGAGATGGGGTCAAGTCTATGGATACCACTACCCCTCTTCATTCCTCAGATCTGCTTTTAGAGGGTAGGAAGTGCACAGGTCTACAGGGCCCAGTAAAACCTCTCCCAGTACAGCTATCATTAGCAGGCTTCAGAATATGAGAGCCTTGCAAACATCTTCTTTACCTCTCTGGTGCTTCATTTTCCCAGTCTAAGTCCTATCTCCCAAGTTTACAGCAGGGCTTATAAAGGGCTTTCACATCCAGAAATCTCAGTGTTCAAAATATTAAATTAATGAACCGTCAGAATTATATTCAAATATATCCCTGGAAGTGTTCAAAGCAAGGTTGGATTGAGCTCTGAGCAACCTAGTCTAGTGAAAATTGTTTCTGCTCATGACAAGGCGTTGGAATATAGATGATCTTTAGG